>OY751431.1:47305695-47905695 GCA_963565745.1 Phengaris arion
AGTTTCGAAACTAGTGGATTGATTTTGATGAAATGATTTGCACAGATATGGAATAGAACACGGGGCTACTGTATCCTATAATAATTTGATGATATTATAATAAAACTACAGAGTAGACCGAGACACACTAGTAGACGTATTTTGTTTTCTATTCAAATCTTTAGAAGTAATCCCTGCCTTTACAAATTATACGTTAGTTATATTATTTGCCCCCATACAATATTCGTCGGTGCTTTGATAGCGCGATGCAGCCGAAATTACGTAGAACTCATTCAAATTTTGACGTTCTAAATATGACATTAAATAAATTCAAATTTAAACGACAAAGAAGGTTTTTGTACATTTTATCATTTGTAATTTTTGAAGAAAGGTGACTAAGGTTCAGCTCACACTGGCCCACAAATCTCGCGGGAACCGTTCTATTAATTTTAGTAAATATTTTTTGAGACTTGGTAACACGATCGTACTCGCGCAAATTAACTTTCTACGCTTTCTTTATATATTATAGGGTGACGATTTATTTACAAATCGATATTATTAATGTGTTTCAAGGATTTCAAAACTGTCTTCTGAAAAATTTATTCTGACGAAAAATTTAACACGCTGTATAGTCAAAGTCTGACGCGTCACTGCGCCCGAGTAAAACGCGGCGACGCTTATTTCCTACTTATGTCCGCTTATTGTAATTAACATGAAAATATCACGATATTATACATAAGTTTTTCTTGTATAAAGTTTATTCTGCCAAATGTACGTCATAGCCCGTCCTTAGTTTTGTTATCATTCGTTATATCCTGTATGAGGAAATCATGCGCCAGTGTGAGTTAACCCTAAAGCCGCATGCTATTTTAGTCAACCGTGTAAGGCTAAGAACTCACGGAGCGGTTTTGTCCCGCGCCCGCCGCGGCCGTCGCACTGCGGTTTTGTTTCTAAACTCACGAGACCGCGTTCAGATTATCGCCCGCAAACGCGGCGGGCGAAGATCGCACGACGCCGCGCCGGTTGCAAAAAGGCAAATACATATTTACAATAGAATTTATATATCTTTACTCTCGAAACCCAGTTGGAGAAATAACCAACACGACTGGCAAAAGATCAGGCGCAGGACCGACTTTTTACATGCCCATCCGACGGATGGATCATCTTTCTTGTCAGACAATCAGGTGATCAGCCTGCATTGTCCTAACCAAACATAGTATCAATGCCAATGTACAAACAATGTAGCCAATATCTCAACCACTAGACCTCGGAGGCTGTTTGACCATATACCAATTGGGGTTGACAATATACCAGTGTCTACGGTTGATGGCGCGTGTTACACGTAGGGCGAAGTCCACAGACAACGGTCACGTGCGCGCTCACGTTTGCGTCCATCACGCGACGACGTGTGGGCGTGCATTACAGTATCACACGAGTGTTACAGCGATGAGACATAATATTATTGAACTCTATAAACAAAGGAAATTGGCTATGAGCTTACTTGGCTATGGCAAAGAATATATTATATTACTAACGTAAAGAAGCTCAAGCTGTCACTTGTAGAGTGTGTCGCCATTCTGGCTATGGTCTTTATTATAAAATTTATATTGTATCATACAAAAAACATTTTCATGTAAAATGATGCCAAGACGAGACCAAATGACCATACTATAAAAAAGTTATCAGATCTCATCTAGAGCCAAGCTTCTAACTCTACATCTTAGTCAAAATATGTGGCTTGACAATTTCGCTGCATACCTACCGTGAAAACGTAAGTCAACTGCTGCTTAAGTGTCTGCTACAATACTGCTCATTTAGCAACGAAAACGGCTACACATTTAGGCCTCGAAGCGTTAGAAGCTAAGCTTTAGATGAGATCTGATTGGAGATGAACTTTTTGACTCGTCTTGGCAATTGAAACCCACATCAACATTTTCATATAAAATATATATGAAAATGTTTATGTGGGATTTCAATTCTTTTTTGTCTTTTTTTGTTTGCTTAAGACAATATTTTTATTATTTATAAGAATCCTTCTTATAAATAATAAAAATATTGTCAATTATCCCTTGCCCTTTATCAATTTTTAGAACAATAATATGAAAATTTGCAGAAGTTTCATACAAACTTCCATCCCCTAGTTTAAGGGGTTGGAGAATGGAGAATAAAAGTTCAAAGTTTTACAATTTTTATGTTGTTTGTGTACTAATACTAGCTAACATACAAAATTTCAGCTTTCTAGGACATTCGTACCTATATATATAATAGGTATATAGTACCCTATATATATATAATAGGTATGTTTTGATACTCGCAATGACGTTTGACCACGCAATGTCGTCCTGGCGGGGGTTTTGCCGCGCTGTGTACTTCACACTATATAGAGCACCTACTTTAAAGACTGGGCACGCAGACCGCAAGTTTAAATTGTAGTTTTCCTGCTTCGATACGTTTGTGATCGTTTACAGATCATTTGTTGCCATGGAACTTGGTGATATTTAAATTACTCATCAAAATAATACACCTCTAAACCCCTCTTTTTGTGTCGGCGGTTAAAAGCGGCGGTTAGGGTGCAGGAGTGACGTCACAGCAGTTGAAAGTGTATGAATATAATTACAAAATTGATTTTATTAACATAAATACGGCGTTTACACAAGTAACATAAAATGCCACAAGTAACACGAGGTTTTCAGGAGGATCGACTTACCGAATTATTTTGTAAGTACCTACTACATCTGTGTTGATCATCAAATTAACATTGACGCGGCGATACGCATCACTACGCCCCTATTGTTTACATACAAAAATATCGTCAGCGCGGCAGTGCAGCGGTCAGACTCATATTGGACTGTAAATATTATTATAGAGGTTAAATCCTCTTTCTCTATCCTGGTTAAATCAGTTAGATATCACTATAACGGAGCATGATTTGCAGATCAACAGTGCTCGCGTTCCGCTGTTTATCTTGCAAGTTGAAAGGCCATGACGTACTCTCTTTCACTGGTTCCTACTTTTGTAAGTAGGAGCTGTAGGTATAAGCCGCAGAAGAGCATGCTTCGACACGAATGGACAGGCTTGCAGGCGTACCACAGTCTTATAGAAAACCGGCGTGAAAAATAAAAATAAAACCGGTACCGGTCGTAATCCATAGTAAAAAAATAATTAAATGAAATTTTCCGCTATTCCATGCGACAAAACTGCCATCCTCATCACCTTGATGAGTGGCTGTCCTCCACCGTGCGCGACACTCGGAGCTTTCTGCCGCGTACAATTAGGGGCCCCATACACAATCCGGTTTTCCTTCAGTTCGGCCTAAACGGATGCAAAATCGTATCGTCGTGTGCAATTTCGAGATCGCATCAGTCGGCCGTATAGACTGAAGCGATTCGTTCCAGTGTTGCCAACTCTGTTTTTACGAAACTACTAAACTCGCGACGTTTTCTACTAAAAACTACTCAAAGAGTACCGATAACTATAAAAAAGCTACTAAACTTAGGAAGTTTTTTTAGGGATTTTGTGTTTACAAACATACATACATTTTCAGTTTTAATATTTAACCGTTAAATTTAAAAAAATATAGTAGGAAATATTACGTATATAGAAATTAAATCGGTAGTTTTAAGGATTTTACTACCGACTTACGGATGCGTGCTACTACGTGCTATATTGATAAGGTGTCATAACATTTTGTATATTATGATATGACCTGCACGGGTGGACTCAACGGCAATAAAATTTGACTGAACGGTAATAAAATTCGAGTGTATAATAAAACCGGTCAAGTGCGAGTCGGCAAGAGGGGTTCCGTACAAAACGGAAAAAAACACGTTTGTTCTATGTGATCCTCAAATTTTTATTTTATTCTGTTTTTAGTATTTGTTGTTCTAACGGCAATAGAAATACTTACACCATACATGTGTGAGAATTTTAACTGTCGGGCTATCACGGAATAAGAAGGTTGAGATACAGCCTGGCGACAGACGGACGAACAGTTAAGTCTCAGTAATAGGGTCCCGTTTTTACCCTTTGGGTACGGAACCCTAAAAATGGCACGTGGTCTAAAGAAATTTATTAAAGTTCATTGAAGTATTTTAAACTTTAAAGCCACTATGGTTGATAAAATCTAAAGCCTATTACTATAAAACAAAAAGAAAAATGTATGACACAATAATTCGGTTTCGTCAATAGCGTGATTACAATTGCAGCAAAATACAATTAATAAATAAAATAATAGCCTAAACTGACCAAGAGCGTGTCAGTAAGTATTACGGAACCCTAAAAACACGACCGAAGCTCGCGGCAATTTTACGTGTATGTGCTCGAATCCATTCAAGCCGAACCTTAGATTAAAACTCCTAAAAACCGAGTACGATTATGAAAAGTGAAGTAAATCATACATACATTTGTTCGAACGACCCGTCAGTTGTCAAGGTCTAGCGCTAGTGCATACATCTCCGACTATTAAAAACACGACGACGGTTTGTGTCGTTATTGGGTATCACAATGCATAGGAAAATAATTAAAAAAAGCTTCGCACATAACATTTCATATGTAGGTATGAAATGTTATGTCCGAACAATTTGACTTGTATTAAGTCAATTATTTAAAACATTTTAAAATAAAATCATATTATGTCGCCATCTTGCTGCCCTATTGTGAGTTGTGAAAGTGTTACTAGTAAAAATAAATTTATTTCAAAACTTTCATGGCTAACTAATAGTTGCAACTAAGACAAAGTTTTATAATATTTTATAATTTTTTTAACTATAAATTTAAAGTATTGCCAGTATTAAGATAATCCTTAATATATTCCATAATATTATATGTTTAGATGGTTTAAAATGAAATATAAGTTATATTTTTACATCACGATATTAAGAAAAACAAATACAATAATTCCAATTTTAAGAGTACACACTCCACAACTTTAGTTTTGTTTGTGTGTGTGTCGGTATGTAATGCTTACGCCTACATCTATCTGTTGCTTGCTTCACTTTGTACGATGCGTTTGTTTCAAACAATCTAGATTCGTCTGTCTGACGTCTTCTGACGTCAGTTCGGTCGGATGCGATTTTCTCCGTGTATGTGCTCGAATCCGTTCAGGCCGAACTGACGTCAGTTCTAACTGAAACGATCGGCCTCTCGTCTATGGGGGCCTTTAAACTTTGAAAGTTTGGAATGAACTGTCGCCAGCGGTATTTCCGGACCATTACGACCTTGAAACCTTCAAGAAAAGAGCGTATTTATCTTTGAAGGCCGGCGACGCCTCTTGCGACTTTCTCCAGTGTCCATGGGCGACGGTAATCGCTTTCCGTCAGGAGATCAGACTCGTTAGCCCCATATCATAAGGTTAGATTTTAAATAAAAAAGTTTATCTAAGCACAAAAATCACAATTTCAGAGCGTAATATAAATTACGATACGGGGCAATTTGAAATGGACAATAACTGGCAATCCATCAATATAAATTTCCTTGTTATCTTTGTAAGAATCGTGTGCTTCCTTACTTTCATGCAAAATACGGGAAATTTCCAAAAATCGGTTATGCGCTACAAAATATTGTCACAGAATGAAGATGATGAAAAATTCCGTTTTCTTTTCAATCGGTCCGGAATCCGGATTCGTAGAATTGTCAGTAGCGGAGTATCATACCACATAATCTACAAAATCTACATATAGGTACTACATAATCAGTAGTAGTATACATAACTAGCCGTCATTTTATCGGCTTTTATGTATTACTTATCTATAATAAATATTAAAGTAGGTAATAAAATACCTACAGTACCATACAGAACAATCAATAATTTGCACCTAAATAATAACGCTGACAAAACAAAAACAATTCCGTCCGACGCCCCGCACCAGCACCGCGCACGAGACGTAGTAGTTTAATACTTAAAATATCACATCTTCTATGTTTTTGCCACCGGTTTGTATGGGCAAAAATTAACCTTATTTAGATGAAGAAGAAATAAAAAAACGCATATAAATATTGTTTTTTTATTTAATTTGGATGATAATGTGTTTTTTTAACGGGCATTGGCCCACCACACTGTGAGCCAGGATCGACAGCGGTAATCAAACACAAAAACCCATTGATATGATCTCAGGGGTGCCCGAGAAACATGTTAAATCTTTGGACCCGTAACGAAATTAATCAGAAGATAGATTGGAGGAGTAGGAAGAATTCCAAGTTCCTTAAAATTGCGCAAAATTACTCCCGTCATCCGTGTCGACTCGAGCGCTAGGATGAGCACGCGCGGTTGATTAGGCGAACTAAAACGTTCTACCCCCAATTTATGGCACGTAGCGCGAAAATTGCAAACTAGCGTTGTTTGTATTCTAATATATATTATGTATATAATTATTAGCTAATCACAGGTTTAGGCTACCACGAAACTCAAGCATCACCCCTGGTATATGAAATAGTGAGATTTTGCCGCCCCCTAAAAAGTGCCCGCCCGAGGCGGGTAAATTTAATCAACCCTAATTAAAAATATTTAATGTAAACTACGCTAAGTAAAATACCGCACGGGGGTGCACTTTCAAAAAATCTATTAAAAGAGGAGACGGGGATAAACCAACTTGTTTTTTAATTTCTTATTTTTTCTTACTTTTATTTCTTTTTTTTCAATTCTGAATTTGATAGTCGTAATACGTTTAAAATAGAAAAGGAGTCAGAGAATTTGCACTTTGCAGTGAAAATGAAGGTGTCAGACGGATTATGTCACACAAATATCTTATTAAGTTAACTTTATGTTTCGATGATGTAATACAATGCGTAATACGGTGATGTGAAGAAGTACAAATGGTTATTACTTTATTAGTGTGACGAATATCACGCGAGTCGCGATATCACCCCTCGACCTTGTAAGTCGTAAACTCGTAGCAGACGGCCGGACTTTGACCACCACGTACGGTTAGCCGCTAGCCGCACACCCTAGATGGGTGCTGTTTTTATTCTGACTCATCCTTGTGATTGTCCTATCAAGAAGAAATAGCACCTTTTTTGTTGTAATAAAATACATAATATAGTCATCTATATGATAATCCTCTAAAGAGGCAATAGTAGGATTTTCTAGTTATTGAATAAATATGGGAATATATGTAAAGGATAAAACTATATATTGAATAATATTTTATGTGTAATAAAACTTTGTTTAATTAATTTCATAATTAATAAGTAGCTTAATAAGTGCTCGTGGAAAATAAGTAATATAATTATTATACCTATATATTTTAGCCGAGTAATATATATAGGTAGGGTAACGGCAGCGGCACTGACGGCAGTAGTCAGCCCCGCATCAGTAGTCAGCCTTTTCTGCCTTTTAAGTCAAATAAATAACGGTCTTCTACATCTTGACCTATAACATGAAGTTAATTCGGTTCTTCGATCTATTATTGGCCAACAACACTTGCTTGTGTGTGTGTGTGTTAAACTTAAATTAACGGCAATTCGCGTCTAGTACGAAATGCTCGACCAAAAAGTAAATGGCCATTAATTTAAAAAAAATGCAGTGCTTGCGAAAAAAAAAAATATTTTGCAGTTATTTTAGTTGTCATATCGAAATCTTTGCTTTAATATCTAGAAAATTATCTTCTGATTTAGTATAGCTAAAATTATTATAGCTTCATACTAAATTTAAGTGCAATTTGAAATGGATGACTACTGGAGTTAATTTTTTCATTAATTTGCCAGTACACTCTCACAATTTCACATCATTTGATGATGATTTGATCCTTTGACATGATCAAATCATCATCAAATGATGTGAAATTGCAAGTGGCCGACTACTAGATTTTTGAAGTGAAAACTTCTTTAGCGGCGCTGTGTACTTTTTTTGGATAGGGTAAAAAAATTCCACACTCGCGTCAGGACACTTGACCTGATCGAAAATTCGTAAGACGGATGGAGCGAGGACAGGCGGCGCAGGGCGCTTGCGCGAATGTTCGTGTGTGTTAATGTTACAGCGTGCCACGCGCATCCATGGATGAGATTAATATTATTAATTTATTTTGTTTATTTTATTATTTATTATTATTATGTAAAATAATTGTAATAGTTCTGAAGTGTTAAATTTTTAATGTAATATAAATTGTCATGTTTGTGTACGATAGCGCAATAAATGAATATTGTATTCCACCACATAAATAATAGTACTTTTATACTGATAATGAAAGCAATTCGTACAAAATTATTCTCTAACCATTCCAAAATATCAAAAATGCACAACGGTAATATTCAAGTTTTCACTTCTGCCGGCACTCCCGGAGTGCAACCCGTCGATTTTTATACTTCAGTAGACAGCCATGTGACAAATATTAATAATTGATCTAATTTTGATGTTTTACAGTCCAGTTGATTAAGTTCTAAGTAAATATTAAATTTAAGTAATTATTTTTATTTCAGAATGATTATGTATGTATGAATCATGGCTGAGTTATAGATTTTTGAGGCCGAGTACTGGGAAAAAGTGTATTATTTTTTTGTAATAGCCTTTTTCTTTTTGAATTTAAACTATGTTAATTTTATAAGAAACTTTAATATAAGACTGATTAACTAAATGCATTATACCTATTACTTAATACTCTTATTAGCAAAAAATACTAGCGATTATATTTTTGATAACCACTAAAAGGCTGACTACTGGTACCGTTACCCTAGTTGTAATAAAATTAAAATAAGATATTTAAATTACTAAATATGTTTGTAACTTTTTTGACATAATTAAAAATTATTCTTAGACATAATCCTACTAATATTATAAATGTGAAAGTTTGTGAGGATGGATGGATGGATGTTTGTTACTCTTTCACACAAAAACTACTGAACGTATTTCGATGAAATTTGGCATGGTAGTGATTTATTCTCTGGATTAAAACATAGGATACTTTTTATCCCGAAAAAGTCCAGTATTCCCGTGGGATACTGTAATTACGCGGGCGGGGCTGCGGGCAACAGCTAGTCTAAAATAATATTATGATGGTCACTGCTTTTGGGTTCAAAACATCGGTGTGTACCAAAGATCTTAAAATATAATATTTAAATGTGTGAATCTACCAGTGCGGCGTTTCCAAAATAGCAAATAAAGCTTATGGGAGGAACCTGCTTAACTAACTCAAAATAGTTATACCGAAACAGCTTGGGCTTTGGCACCTTATATGGAAATTGGCTTATCTGTAAAACCTTTTTTTATTGTAAATATTCCTTATAAATTTTCGTGTACTTTTTTCTATTATTAAACAAAAATAACTTCGTAATTTATAATAGCAATACAAAGCAACACACATAATGATGTAAATATAACAATATTCTAGTAGCTAGAAATAATCGCTCACGAATCACTATATACGCTTTAGTTTATATAATGTACTTTTGTGCCTTACTTATTACAAAGGATGAAGGAAGGCAATGGCATGTTTTTTTTACTACAGCATTTACTGTGCCACGACAAATAATATCAAAAGCTTCCCCCTAAGGAATAGCAAATATCTGAATAAATACGATACTTATTAATTTCAGATCTGGCAATGGAGCGGGGCGTGGTGCCGGTAAACTACGAGTGGGCACTCAACTGCTTGGGCAGCTACACCCTCACCTCCATCTACGAGCTCCTGCTGTGTCCAGCCTCACTCCTGCCCAAATCTATAGAGAAGTGGCCACCGGAACTCATATGTAGGGATGACGAATGAATTAACGCTGTTAATATACATATTTTTCTACATTCTGTTTTATTTAATAAAAGGCACTTTGAGAATAAGTTGATCAATACGTGGGTCGATCAACTTTTACTTGTCCTTCTTACATCCTACCCTGTCCCTATGTAAAAAGAACAAAAATCTTGAAAATTAATATCTCTTGGCCTCAAAAACCTAGCTTGGCTAATACTTAATATATAAAATAGCACTTCAGTGACAAATGGAAATATTTTGTTTAGTTATATAATTATTATTTAACGGTTGTCCAATAGACGTCCAAGTCTATTTCATAGTAATGAAGATTGTCCCCCAGCAGAAAGGTTAACATAAGTCTTACGTTACGAAAAAATATTATATGGCGCTGTAAATTATTGAAACACATATAAATAGTATCATACATCTAGTTTCGAAACAACCCACTGAAATATTTTTTGGCTAGATATTATTAAAGTAATTTTGTTTTTTATTACTGTCCCCGAAAATGTCGTTAGTTTATGTCACTTGGACAACCGCCCAAAATTTCCAATATTAAAACATAGATGGCACTACAAGACCATAGACAACTATGCAGATGGCCCGTCGCAACCAAATCCAACAAACCGCCATTTTGTTTTCACAATACTCGCGGCGTCAGTCGTCGGAGATCCCGCCGTGAGAGCGAGTAGCTTTATTGTGTGTCCACTGAATCACCGCAGCAAAAATGTAAATAAACAGATGTTTAATTTATTAATTATAATTAACATAATGCTTTTGATCTTGGTAATACATAACAGCTTCGAAAATGTAAAATATTGATAGTAATTTTAACAAAAAAGCTCAAAACTCATTAAATGTCCGTCGGACAACCAGTCCATTGGACAACTGAAACGGTTGTCTAAGAGACAATATTGGTTGTCCCATGAACTGTAAAGCAAATCTGGAGTAATTAAGTTGTTACAATTTTACTTTCTTTCGTGTTTCTTTTCCGATATTGGAATATGAATGTTTTTTATATGTATGTACTTATGTGTCATCAAAAGCCATATTCTGCTAGAAACATAAAACTTTTGTGTCAATGATTTTTACTATATTTTTGTTAAAGAATGGGAATTACATCGAAAGAGAAATCTCGACGATATCGCGAAAGGCTAAAATCAGACCCCGAGAAACATGCTGAACGGAAGAGTAAAAAAAGGGAGAGTTATCATAAAAACAAGGTTTTGATTTCAAATATGACACCACAATCTTAAATAAATGCTAGAGTAATTTGGAAATTGCGAAAGTAAGCCGAAAGAAAAAGGAAAAAAGATACTGATCATTTACTAGTAAATAAACCTCCAAGCTCTCCAACTATACTGCAAGATATAATAAACCTACCCGAACCAGCACATACACCTTCACCCTTGCCACATCATCTTTTTGCGGAACAATTGATTTCAAATAACTAGAGGAAGGGAAGAAAGAAACTACGCAGAGACAGGTCGAAATTGCACAAAGAAAATATTCGGCTAATAAATGAAAATGAGAAATGGAAAAAAAGTATGAGAGATTCAAGAAAAGAGTGCAACGTAAAAATGAAAGCAAAAAAGCCAAGAAAATGACAATAACTAAACACCAAGAAGATGATCGTGATAATAAATATAATACATTAGTCCATTCTATTAAAAAAGTTTATCAACAAACAAAAAAAGCGTAAGGAAAAGATTTTGTTGAAAAGAATTTTCAAAAATTTAAGTACACCTCAACGATATAATAAAGGAAAGTTTGGGTTTACAAGGAAGAATAAGAACAAAACCTGTTTTGAGAAAAGAAACGGAGCTTAAAGAAGGTAAGAGATTTTTTTTCTACGAGATGATGACTACAAAGTGGCCACAGGAATTGACATAAACAATGCATTTGACTTTTATCAAGTTCTACAAGGTACAAGTAAAGTGAAATTGTTTTATATTACGAAAGAAGATATTGACGCCATAGACAGAGAGATCCCACAAAATATTCTCCTGCTATCGGGTACCAAAGAAGTACACCAAGTTTTTTCCAGGATTCCAGGCCAACTCAAATATAGAAACTTGAGCTGTTAATGTACTCGAGGCTTCTGTGATTGTTTGAACCCAAAACTTTACTATCCCTTACCAGCTTAAAAAAAGGATATAGGTGTTGAAAATATTTGCGAAAATATCCCAAGTGATGATAATACCGATGACTTACCATTGAGCCACTTAATTTCGTCGAATAAAAATATTGAATACTCTGATTTTCAATGTTTTCGAGGCTTAAATATTTATAAGAGTGTTTATGGCTCATCTGACGACTCTGAAGAAGAAAATAACATAGAAGAACCGAAACCGTTAACATCAGGGCAAAACAATGAGCTTCCAGCCCTTGGAGACTTTTTACTTGCCAAAGTTTATGGAAGCAAAGGAAAATCACATACATATGCATGCATAGCTCAAAGTCACATTTCTCAAATATGTTAAGGGAGGTAACTTGTTCAAACTTAATAAAAATGACATGTCTTATGTAGCATACGAAGACATTACCAAAAAACTGCCTAAGCCAATCAAACAAATAAGAAGAGATGTAACTTATTATAAGTTTCCATGTGATGTTGATGTTTTTGAAAAGTAGTAGTACCTATCTTTGTAATTTCTTTTTATATTTAACACTGATCTCTTTACTTGAGACTGATTCGAAGTTTGAAGTTTAAATCTGATTAGCATTAACAATAAACCTTAAGTGCCATCTATGTTAGTAATAGCTAAACGCCAAAATAGCGATTAAACAGGGTGTACCAGTAAATGGGGCACCTTTATCAGGAGTGAATGTACCCATGAAACTGAACTTTGCCCAAGGAAGATAGGCCGAAATGTCAAAATAAAATTGGACCTTCCGTTGTTAATGGGTCAGCTGTCCAAATTATTTCTTCATATTCCGACCTATGCTCCATGAGAAAGCTGTTCAGTTTTATGAGTATGTTTATCCCTGAAAAAGTTTCCCCATTTACTGGTACACTGGTAGGACACAATGTTGATATTTTTTCATTTCTAAGTTCAGTTGAATATAATGTTACTTAGTATTTTAAAATTGAAGAAAAAGTTTGTTTTTGAGTTTGTTTGATTTTTGTAAAGTTTATTTTGGGTAAAAAATTTATTACCACTTTACTAAAATATAATTTTTTAACAATATTCGGTATTTTCTTTATTAACTATTAGTAATAAGCTCTAAAACCTGACTAAAAATTTGAAGTTGACTGTGCGCCGCGTCTCTGGGACAACCATTTTGTCTGTGGGACAACTGCGCTGTCCCCATATTTTAAAAACGAAAGAGAGCTATTTTGTCGAGAAAAAATATAACAATATTATTTAATTCAAATATTCAACTATTATAACAGAAGCGTATTCAAATCCTTGAAGTTTTTACAAAAAGTAATTTGAACTTGCGGTTTTAATTTACTTTTCCCATAGGTTTCGGACAATGGTTGTCCAAGAGACACTTTAAATGGAAATAACTGTTGAAATTCAGCATTAAATAGTAATTTAAAAAAGCCAACGGAGCCTTTTGATAATGTTTAATAACATTAAATGAGCGAATTCAATTTTGATCAAAATTTCTTTTATTCAAAAATAATTTAAGCAGTTGTCCAAAGGACGCCTTTTTCTTGTCAGGTTGGATATTTTCGATCAAAACTGTACCTAAAAAATTAAAAAGTGCACTGCCAGATATCAAAATAGAAAATAATAATATTCTTCTACAGTTATATATAAGTTTATCAGTAAAATTTTAAAATTTACAAAATTGTACAAAATATCACAATCGGGACACTTAAAAGTTGATCGACCCACGTATGCAATGTGCCCATTTCTAATAACGGTGCTGATGTTCCAAAATACCTAGGCGCTGCCTCTAGGCCACGCTAATGTAAAGATCTGTCGCTCTATAATCTATATCGTTCATTTTGTAACTCGAGTATTACTCGATAAACCGCATGTGCATACGGCACTGCATTTAAACTATGTCAAAACCTATAGACTAATTGGATAATGTATTTACTATTTTAGCCAGACAATTATTTTGCAGTGAATAGCGTAGGCCAACGTACCCAATAATATGTGATCGCAAATTGCGTTGCGATCACTGACTGGACTCGTGCACAGAACAATATTACTGGGACTCGTGGGTCAAAACTTGACTGTGTGTGTGACAACGTGGTCCAAGCATCGCGCCATGGTGTACCATCCAATCGTCAAGCCGTGTTGCGACGGGCGAACTTCACTCCGGTAGCGGCGGCGGGCGCCGGCCAGACGCAACGTCACCGCGCTGGTGATTCCGCGGGAGAGACAGGTCGTCCGTCGGTCAAACTTATCGCTAACGTGTAAAATATAATATACGTTGCATCACCACGCGATATAAAATATTCTTTTAAATAGTGCGCGAGTATGTGAATACGTTCATAACGAGAAAAGCGTTCAGTAAATGAGTTTTAAGTCTTGTGAAATTATTCAAAAACATTCTAAAACTTACTAATTTTGATATAGACCGGTAAGTACCTCCAAATAAATGCAGTGAGTGTGCATTAATTGTACATACAACATGGAGTTCCACATTTATTAAAAACACATTGCAAAGCATCTAAGTAAAAGGGAAATCATTATTAAATAGAAGAATATTTACTTATATGAAATTATTTCTAATTACAAAAAATATTTGTCAAAGAAAAATAAATTCTGTGAGATATTTAAAACTAATAATTTACACACATTTTTTTTTTTATTTGATTAATAATTAGGCTAAACTAGTAGGTACGATACCATTTTAAAATAAGCAACGTGCATCGTTTTCCTTTAATCCGTTTAATCGTAACAGTCGTAACTCGTAACCATCTCGTAAGTCCTAATGCATCTCGTGATAATCTCGTACATGACATTTAAAGGCCGTGGAATTAGGTAGTACCTCATGTTGACCTTTTCTCCCCTTTTCTAATCTGTCAATTGTCAAACGGTCAAACAAGTGACGTTTTATTTTTCAATTATATTAGTGATATTTTGTGAAAAGCTGAAACTGCAGATTTTTTTTCCAAAAATTGAATATTTTCGTGAAAACTGTGTCGCAGGTAACGTTTATTTTATGTTACGGATTTCATTGTTGCACTAATGCATCATTATAATAATAAACAATAGTGGAATAGTCACAATAAAACGATTCATGTTGCATTACGCGTCGAATGAAGAGAAATAAAACAAACAAACATTATTTCTAGACACCTAGAAATTAAGATTAACAACTCTAATAAATAAAGTAATTAGCTACGATCGATAATTATTGTAAACAATGCCTTGAGTATAAAATTTGAACTTGACGATCGATTGAAGGAAAACAGTCTTTTCCTTTCGTGCTATAATTGATAGGTAACTTAGGTGCTATAATTGATAATTATTTTTCTATTACTTACCAACTTACTCTCTGACCGATTCTGTTTAGAGTTTAAAAGCGAAAGTTAAAAATTCTTTAGGAAAGTAAACATTGTTTATAGCACTTTTAAAATATTGAATACTGTAATGGTCTAGACCGAATCACTAATAAAAACGGTAGGTGGGCCAAAATACTTTTTGATGCCTAATCCGAGCATAAAATTTACTTCATTTTCCTTTTAATTTAAGTACATAATCAATTGTTTTAAACACTTATGGATTGTGTCGCGGTGCACTTTTCTTTTTCCCGATGTTTCGGCTACTTTCCAGCAGCTGTGGTCACGGGAGGACTGAGGTGTCAATTGTCCTATTTGTTGAAGTTATTCAAACTACCCGAAGATTCTTCAATTATCATTTGTGTTCCGAAACTGAAATAAATAAAGAAACTAATTGAAGAATCTTCGGGTAGTTTGAATAACTTCAACAAATAGGACAATTGACACCTCAGTCCTCCCGTGACCATGGCTGCTGGAAAGTAGCCGAAACGTCGGGAAAAAGAAAAGTGCACCGCGACACAATCCGTAAGTGTTTAAAACAATGAACAATATTCGCGTAAACCTAAGAAATACATAATCAATTTTTAATTTTTATATGTAGATATTCAATTTATAATATACACACTTCTGCAGCGATAGTTTTAATGAGTTAACTATATTTGTGGCAAATAATATATCAAGGTGTCGAAAAATTAGACTACAGCGTTACTTTACAAATTTAAGATTCTTTATTTTATAAGACTTACTTCAATAAGACACTAACATGTCAGTTTTAAACTGTAACACTAACATTAACCTCTTATAAAATTAAATCACAGAAAATCTTACTATCATAGAATATTCTTATAAATTTAGATTACTGCGTTACCAAAGCCTAATTTTAAATCTTGAATTTTTCTATTAGTGACAAAAAAACTTTAAATGAATGCCAACTGACGACATATTATATTTTGCTTTTGATGAATATGTATGTATGAAATTAATTAATTTTAAATTAAATAGAGCCCTATGTCACATATAATAATCAGAGGGATACACATTTTTTACAGGGTAGGCCCTGAAAAAAAAAATGCTAGTTTTAATTTTAGCCTGTAGCGACATTGTTTTTCGGCGTTCGTTAACGCCATTAATTGCAGACGTCGATTATTTCAGTTTTAATAACGTATTACTAACATTAAAACTTCATTAACAACAACTGTGTTACCGATGCAACAACTGCGTTACTGAAAAGTAATGCAGTGTAGCAGTTACGCAGTTGTAAATATTTGACTATATTGTAAATTATCACTAAAATAACTAAATAAAATAATAAAATAAAATAAAATATAATAAATTATCACTAAAATAACTAAATAAAGTAATAAAATAAAATAACAAAATGCAAATATTCTAACACTGACAGAACATATACATGACTAATTGCCCATAAAAATAATGATAGGTAATGTAAATATCGTCAGTATGTACCTTTCGACAGTGGTAACTCAGTGGCCACGCAATAAATACTCGCACCTCTATCACCAATTGTGATGCGAACGATTCGGCTAGCGTAATCCCCCCGCGCAGCTGCTATAATTCCTTGCTTGAGTTACAACAAGTCGAACCGAATGAAGTACGAAAAGATGTTATTCACCTACTTTAAGGTTTATTTTCATATAGCAATGTAAGGTAGGTACTAACGAAATTGTTCTTTGTTGGGGACACAGACAAAATTATTGTTTATTGCATTAAATGATTAACGTAAATGTCTGTTGACATACTAATAAGGTTCAAAACTTACATTTTTATAAAGGTATTCAAGATAAACGCCGTCTAAGGAAATATTGTGACAAATTGCTATGTATTACTTGAGACACGTGCTCAGGGACAGCAGTATTTTGTATGAAAAGATACTGCGTTACTAAGAATGTCATCGTTGTTACCAAGAATGTCAACGTTGTTAACAAGAATGTCAACGTTGTTACCGTGATTTTCGAATAAATAACATATTATTGTGGACAAATATTGTTTCCAGTTAAGACAATAATGTTATATATTTTAGAAATTAGTATAATTTTTTTACAGTTTTGTACAAATTTTCCATAAAATCTAATATTATTTCCAAGAGACCAGTTTTTAGGCATCGAAAAATATTTTGGGCCAGGTACCTAGTAAAGAATTTCTCTAAGAAAAAAAACAATTTTATATAAATTGTATTATTTTGGACGTGTTAACGTCATAAAAATCGACAAACGCCGGCTGCACGCACGAAAAATTGTCACGTTCCGCCTGACTGTCACGTTTTGCCTGAGCCGAGAGTGCAAGCGAGAGCGCGGAACAAGCGATAGAGAGGCACAATCGGCCTAATCGGCCTGTGGTGACGTTATCACGTAAAATTATTGTCCGTAAACCATCTCAACAAACAAGCATTTTTTTCGTCTATAGTTTACAATCTTATCTTGAACCTGATTTTGAAATAGAAGTTAGTCTTGAGTTAATGTTGTTAGTTACTAACTGGTGTAGCTTAGTTAATGTATGTTTATGTATAACAGATATACGTCTTAATCATGGCACCAAATTCTACGGATGCCAATGGGGTGTTGTTTGAGAGTGATGCGGCCACTCCAGACCTGGCCCTCTCCAGCACACCCATCCAGCAGGCTGACAACTACCCTAAGAAGCTAGTGTGGAGAAATATCATAGCCTTTACATATCTGCATATTGCTGGCCTGTATGGTGGATACCTGTTCTTGTTCTCCGCTAAATGGCAGACTGCTATATTTGGTGAGTTTGTATTTACTATTTGTATTGGACACAATGTAAACTTTTAGTATTGCATTGTTGCTCTTTGGCTTTTCAAGCTACTTTAAGATGTGTTACAGAAAAGTCTTTAATTCAGAATATTATATGCAAGTCTTAATAAGATTTAGGACAAAATTAATGTAATCAACCATTTTTTTATATATTTTCAGCGTTTATTCTATACATAATGTCTGGTCTCGGGATTACTGCCGGAGCTCACCGTCTTTGGGCACACAAATCCTACAAAGCCAAGTGGCCACTCCGCCTTATTCTTGTTTTCTTTAATACCATGGCTTTTCAGGTACCATTTTATTCATTATATTTATATCTATGAAAGCTTTGTTAAATTTGGCCTGAGATATCATAATCTAAAGGGTTTTCCAATAAGAGGTGTTATTTTGATATTCAAAGAAAAATGCCATTTTTTATTATAAATCATCAGATGTTTATTTCATTACAAAGAGGAAGGTATGCCGTTAATAGTGGAAAATAACATCAGGCAAATGACCACCACGGCCACGCTTACAGGACAAAATCCTTTTCATGAAATTTTCCATAACTAAATCGCAAAGTGGCTGCTCTATGTCCTCGATAGCCTCACGAATTCCATCTTTGAGGTCTTGAATCGATACTGGGCTGTTGGCGTAGACCTTCTCCTTCACGTGGCCCCAAAGAAAGTAGTCGCAAGGTGTTAAATCACAAGATCTCGGTGGCCAATTGTGATCACCTCTTCGAGAGATAACACGGTCCGGAAACTTTTCCCTTAAAAGATCAATGGTTTCGTTGCTTGTGTGGCACGTAGCGCCGTCTTGTTGAAAGTGAACGTTGTCCAGATCAATACCATCCAATTCCGGCCATAAAAAATCGTTAATCATCTCTTGATAGCGCAATCCATTCACCGTAACTGTTGCGCCAGCCTCATTTTCGAAAAAGTAAGGTCCAATGACTCCGCCGGACCATAAACCGCACCAAACAGTCACACGTTGAGGATAGAGAGGCTTTTCAACAATAACTCTTGGGTTTTCTGAGCCCCAGATGCGACAATTTTGCTTGTTGACGAAGCCACCGAGGTGGAAATGGGCCTCATCACTGAAGATGATTTTTCGATGGAATTCCGGATCATTTTCATGCATTTCAACGACCCAATCAGCAAAGTCACGACGTTGTTGATGATCGGCCGGCTTGAGTTCTTGTGTTAACTGGACTTTATAAGCCTTAAGACCCAAATCTTTATGCAAAATACGGTGTAATGACGTTTGTGGAATACCTAATTCCAAAGAACGACGAGGAATGGACAAACCTGGGTTTTCTTCAACACTTTCGGCTACAGCAGCAATATTCTCGGCTGTTCTTGAGCGACGTGCACGGGTTTTATTCTTCTTATCACTAACTTGTCCCAACAGCTCGAATTTTTCCACCAATTTCTGTATTGCGGTCCGACAAGGTGCTTCACGACGACCCAAAAATGTTCGAGTTTTACGAACCGTCTCTGCCAAATTTTCACCATTTTTATAGTGAATTTTAATAATTTCAATGCGTTGTTGAAGCGTGTATCGTACCATTTTTATTAATGGCGTAGTTTCTACTTGTCAAATGCCAAGAAATGACAGCTTCAAAAGTGACATCTACCGAAATAGCGGGCTATTCAAAATAACACCTCTTATTGGAAAACCCTTTATAATAATATTAATATAATATAGGGAAGCTTTTCTGTTTTTGTATTCTTCAATTTGATCTAATTTTTCACTAGTATTATCAGCCTTTTGTTGAATGTAACATAGTATTTGCTATTATTCAGGACTCGGCAATAGACTGGGCTCGTGACCACCGTATGCACCACAAGTATTCGGAGACGGATGCAGACCCACATAATGCAACTCGAGGATTCTTCTTCTCTCACATTGGATGGCTGCTGGTTCGCAAGCACCCGCAAATAAAGGAGAAAGGAAAAGGTCTTGATCTCAGTGACTTGTATGCTGATCCTATCCTCCTCTTCCAAAAGAAGTAAGTTTAGACCCTAATAGCTAATATTAGTTCAATATATAAACTACAAATATTGTTCTTCCTCTAGGGAACACTATTTAAACATCCATTTGCAAATATGTTATCTTTGTAACACACCCATACTGTTTAAATATTTATTTGAACTAGTGTGTTCATAAAAAAAATCTAATGAATGTGGTTGTTTTTTGTATCTATAACAATGAAGTGATCTCAAAAAATTGCAAGCAAATGAGTACAGAAATTATTGATTACAAGACCAAAATGCTAAGTAGCTCTTTTATGACTTGCCTGTTTATCAAATGAAAACTATTGTACGTAGATATTACCTGCTGCTGATGCCGCTGGTATGCTTCATCTTACCCACGGTGGTGCCGGTGTGGCTGTGGGGTGAGTCCTGGCTGAACGCTTACTTTGTGGCCGCTATGTTCCGCTACGCCGTCATCCTCAACGTCACCTGGCTCGTCAACTCTGCCGCGCACAAGTGGGGCCACAAGCCCTACGACCGCCACATCCAGCCATCCGAGAACCTGAGTGTCTCCCTGTTCGCCCTGGGTGAGGGCTTCCACAACTACCACCACACCTTCCCCTGGGACTACAAAACAGCTGAGTTGGGTAATACCCGCATTAACTTGACTACGGCCTTCATCAACTTCTTCTCCAAGATCGGCTGGGCCTACGACTTGAAGACAGTGTCCAATGAGATTGTCCGCAACCGTGTCCAGCGTACCGGGGACGGTTCGCATACACTGTGGGGCTGGGGCGACAAAGACATTGCTAAGGAGGAAGTGAATGCAGCTATTCGTATCAATCCCAAGGACGAGTGAATGTGACAGTGACAGTGGTTTAGAAGCTACAACTAATCAAATGTGTGTCTCATAATTAACATCTTTAAGCTGTTGTGTTGCTCAGTTATATCTGTCAGTAACATATGTAACATACACGCTCCGCTTAACCTGTACAGGCAAACCTATCAGGTATACTATTACGTTTATGGCTAGCATTAGAATAACATTCTATTGTTTAAAAAATTACTTCTGTATTTGAATATTGTTCTACAGTGTAGCTTGTGGCTAACTGTATATTGTGTTTAAGGATTATAATTTAAAATTCCAATACTTAAACTCCAAGCTACAGCTTGACAATAAACAAAATTATATTAAAGAGAATTTTGGTAACAACTAGCTGTTGCCCGCGGCTCCGCCCGCGTAAATACAGTATCTCTCGGGAACACTGTACTTTTTCGGGATAAAATTAGCCTATGTTGTAATCCAGAGCCTAAACTACTACCATACCAAATTTCATTGAAATTCGTTCAGTAGTTTTTGCGTAAAAGAGTAACAAGCATTCATACATCCATCCATCCTCACAAACTTTTACATTTATAATATTAGTAGGATTAAATGTTTGAATTAAATTTTAAGTTAATATATTAATTACCAAGCTGTATTTATGTATTTATAAACATGAGATTTTGCTTCCAACGGGCAAATATTGTAGGTGACATAGTACAGTGCATCAGTATTATACCACATAGAGTTGTAAGAGATAGTTATCGCATTTGTAGGTATTAGTACTTCGGACATAGTGGATCGATCGTGAACAAATTGTGTTGAGCGTGCCAGGTTTCAAATGCACAAGTATCCAAAAATTATGTAGAACCACTCTAAACAATACATTCTTATTTTTATAAATTGTATTTTTGCACAAGTTTATTTATAACTTCTATCTATAACTTCTACTTGTTATGCCTCAATGTGATTTACAAGATCTACTCCATAGCTTAACATAGTTTATTTCAAGTATTTTTATCATCATAATATCGGTGGTGTTGATAACCTGGAAATGTAATACCAGAGTTGGTTTTGATTTATGTGGTGGTAGGTACTTAAACATATAATGATAAAGTATATAATCTATGTCATACCTAAGCCACGAGCGAATATGTTCGTACGCCTGTGTAACAGGTGTACATGAGTAGGTTGTAACTAAAGGTTTGAAAACTACTGAATGATTTTTGTGACTGTTCTTGCACGGGCACCTGCAAGGTGTCGCTACCTCTGTCTTCTGTCTTTCTTATTCGAGTTTAGTTCGACGGTAGTGTCTAGTGTGAGGACGAAATATGATTTCGTCCGACCCGTGTAAGCGACTGATGTCTTGTTAACACCTAAATGTGATACTTAGAAGATTAAAATAGTATTATTTATTGTTAGACTAAGATTTTTATCTGTTTTATTTTCCTGTTTTATTACAGGATAAGACGGCTATGCGGTCGAGAATATCGTCGGTGAATATTACCTACTTGTTTTTATTTTAATTTGCTTTTAGGTTGTAAATGTTTAAAATGATTCATTCGTAGAACAAACTTAGTTTTCCTCGAGTGTTTGGACTTCGGCATCAAATTGTCTGGGCTATGACGTATGTGCACTGTTGATTCAGTTTTTTGTTGTCTCGTAACTTAATAAATGTGCAGTTATACATTGTTGTTTCATTTTTCTCTAGAATACATCAGATAGTTTTACATAGGTACACGTAGATTCAAAGGATACCTACCAAAAGTAGAATTCTATTCAATATTTTCGATATAATCTCGGTTCGGTCAACGCGCTGACTCATACGTATTCGCGTCATTTTATGTGTCTGAAGCGGGACAGCCTGAAAATCCAAACTAGATTTAACCGATATTAATTATTATTATTACGAGAATGATGGGTTTTACATTCGTCACATCTGACAGCTTTTTGACACGACAAAGACCGTCGAGCTACCAAGCGCCGCCTAGTGACAGAAAAAGAATTCGAAAATTCTTATTGACCGTTTTTGATACCACATACGCCACCAGATGATGCTTTGTGTGCGTTGGGTTAGGTCAGGTTAGCGGCAGAAAAAATATCAAACACCCTCATTGTATCCCTGATACACGTTTTTACATCTACTTTTGTTCCTTAGGGCGCTTCATTTGTAAGATAGCTATTGAAAATTGAACTTTATCCAATATACAAGAAGATACACGTTTTATTGTAAGAGTTGGAATGTCAGGTTGCACCGCGCTGCACAGAGTATAATACTGTTGTTATAAGAAACTTGTATCTTTTTGTGTAGATAATAAATTTCAATTTTGAATAGCTATTTTAATAAACCGACTTCCAAAGTAAAAATGCACAAAAATCGATCAACAATATTTAATAATTAATTAATTAATTTATTTATTAGGCATATCAACAATACAAACACACACATTTACAGTTTACATTAATAACTATTTTATAGTGTTTGTATGTATTACAGACATGCAAAATGCAAAATCCGCAAAATCATCTTCAGTGACGAAGCTCATTTCTGGCTCAATGGGTTTGTCAATAAACAAAATATGCGGTATTGGGCGGGTGAAAATCCACATGTGCTTAATGAAAAACCTCTTCATCCACAATAAAATGCGCTTCTTGTGTCTTCGCGTGAACTACATAACGAGTTAAATGCGGTCTTTATCAATATACAGACTGTTTATGCGTTAGATTTTAAGTTAATTTTCTTAAGGAACTTTGGTTCTCATATGGAATACTAGATGGCGCTAATTTGCCGCTAGATCACGCTATAGGTAAAGCGAACCTATTTGCATAAGATGTTTATGAGGGCCTTACTAATGTGAAGTATTTTTGGGTTGTAAACCAATCAAGAAAAGAATTGTGTGGTTTTATGAAAGCACGGTAAAAGTGAAACTTAATAACAAAATAGCGTGGTGCACTGGCACAAATGAGTACTAGTCTATACACTACACGGTCAGCTGATACGAACTATAGGCGCCGCCATATTGGCCTCGGCTGCTCTGACGAGCGCCTTTCACTTTATCCCTACTACGGGGCCAACCGTCACGCGACATGCAACACACAGACGAAAAAGTAAGATAACTGTTTGGTGCGGTTTGCTTGCCGGCGGCGTCATAGGGCTATATTTTTTCGTCGACGATAGTGGTCGCCACGTTACTGTGAATGGTGATCGTTATCGCGCCATGATTATCGATTATTTTTGGCGCAAATTGGAATATATGGACTTGGACAGCAGGATTCAACAGGACGGCGCCACAAGCCAAACAGCACACGTTACAATCGATTTATTGAAGAACAAGTTTGATGAGCGTGTTATCTCAAGAAATGGACCAGTCGATTGGCCGCCTCGTTCGTGCGATTTAACGCCTCTAGATTTTTTCTTTGGGGCTACGTCAAGTCATTGGTCTATGCTAATAAGCCGACGACGTTGGAAGAGCTCAAAGCCAACATTGAACGCGAAATAGCAGCCGTTTCGGCCGAAATGTGTGGCCGAGTCATGGAAAATTGGGTCCAACGAATCGACCGCTACAAACGTACCTCGCGGTGGCCATAAGAGCGAAGTCGAGTTCCATTCATAAATGTTTGAATGTACTTCAACCCGATAATAAAGTTTTTGAAATATCTCAAATAGTTTTCATTTTATTTGAAAAAAAGTTGTCAAGTCCTTATTGGAAAACCCTTTATATTACTTTAGGCTCCCACAGACGAGAGGCCGATCGTTTCAGTTAGAACTGCTGTCAGTTTGGCCTGAACGGATTCGAGCACATATATGGAGAAAATCGCATCCGACCGAACTGACGTCAGTTCGGCCTTTAGATTAATAACGCTTAGATAGTCTTCAAACAAACGCATCGTACAAAGTGAAGCAACCAACAGATAGATGTAGGCGTAAGCATTACATACCGACACACACACAAACAAAACTTTAAAGTTGTGGAGTGGGTACTCTTAAAATTTAAATTATTGTATTTGTTTTTCTCAATATCGTGAGATGTAAAAATATAACTTATATTTCATTTTAAACCATCTAAACACAATTTGTGAACTTTATTTATATTAAACTGATTTTATATTTTATTTATATTTTAAAATCTTTTAAATATTTGACTTAATACAAGTCAAATTGTTCGGACATAACATTTCATATGTAAGTATGCTTTTTTAATATTTTAATTCTTTTCCGATGCCCAATAACAACAAAAACCGTCATGTTTTTTTTAATAATTGGATATGTATGCACCTTGACAACTGACGGGTCGTTCGAACAAACTGATCCGATATGGCTCAGTATGATTTACTCCACTTTTCATCTACTCGGTTTCTAGGCGTTTTAATCTAAGGTTCGGCCAGAACGGATTCGAGCACATACACGGAAAATTGCCGCGAGCTACGGTCGTGTTTTTAGGGTTCCGTAATACTTAAGGAACCCTTATAATTTCACTCTGCCCGTCCGTCTGTCTGTCTGTCCGCCGCTCTCCTAGCTTCTGTAATAACTGTATGAAAATAACTTTAACTGTGTGACAGTAAATTGTAGTAATTCAAAGAAAACCTATTGCGCGTTGATAGTTACGGAACCCTTCTTAGACATGTCGTGACGATGCTCTTGGTAAGTTTAGGCTATTATTTTATTTATTACTTGTATTTTGCTGCAATTGTAATCACGCTATCGACGAAACCGAATTATTGTGTCATACATTTTTCTCTTTGTTTTATAGTAATAGGATTTAGATTTTATCAACCATAGTGGCTCTACAGTTTAAATACTTCAATGAACTTTGATAAATTTCTTTAGACCACGTGCCATTTTTAGGATTCCGTACCCAAAGGGTAAACGTAAAGGGTAACGGGACCCTATTACTGAGACTTTTCTGTTCGTCCGTCTGTCGCCAGGCGGTATCTTAACCTTCTTATACCGTGATAGCTCGACAGTTAAAATTTTCACACATGTATGGTGTAGGTATTTCTATTGTCGTTATAACAACAAATACTAAAAACAGAATAAAATAAAAATTTGAGGTTCACATAAGTACAACAAACGTGATTTTTTCCGTTTCATACGGAACCCCTTTTGCCGACTCGCACTTGACCGGTTTTATTATACACTCGAATTTTATTAGTATTCGGTCCAATTTTATTGCCGTTCAGTCCATTCGTACAGGTCAGAATTAATGTTGCCAACTTTGTTTTACACAGTTTTACTACTAAATATTGTATTTTATTCCCTCATTAGTAGTAATTTAGTTGTTAGTAGTGGTTTTGTAGAAAATAGCTAAGCTAAGATAAGAAGAGAAGAAAAATAGAAGACAGTAATCATAATATACAAAATGGCCTGCTTCTATGTGCTATTATGACACCTTATCATTATAGCACATAGTAGCATCCATCCGTAAGTCGCTTAAAACTACTGATTTAATTTCTATATAAGTACGTAATATTTCCTACTATATTTTTTTAATTTAACGGTTAAATATTAAAACTGAAAATGTATGTATGTTTGTAAACACAAAATCCCAAAAAAAACTTTTAGGGATTCCTAAGTTTAGTAGCTTTTCTATAGTTATCGGTACTCTTTTATTACATTTATACGATTTTGCATCCGTTCAGGCCGAACTGAAGGAAAACCGGACCGTGTATGATATCCCTTATATATAATTATATATTACTTACATATAATTATATATGATTATATGTAATTATAGGTATATAATAATATATAATTAGATGCAGTATTTTTTAATAATTATATATAATAATATATAATAAGATGCAGCATTTTTATTAATTATATATAATCATATTTAATTACATAAAAATATATATAATTATTTTTATTATTTATAAGTTCTATAGTTATCGGTACTCTTTTATTACATTTATACGATTTTGCATCCGTTCAGACCGAACTGAAGGAAAACCGGACCGTGTATGATATCCCTTATATATAATTATATATTACTTACATATAATTATATATGATTATATGTAATTATAGGTATATAATAATATATAATTAGATGCAGTATTTTTTAATAATTATATATAATAATATATAATAAGATGCAGCATTTTTATTAATTATATATAATCATATTTAATTACATAAAAATATATATAATTATTTTTATTATTTATATTTAATTACATACATATAATTATATATGATTATATATATTAATAAATGACACTAAAGTTAGCAGACATTAGAATTTTTTTACAATTATATAGCAACTAAATTATTATAATATAAAAAAAATAATAGTTAAAAAATTCCACATGTGAAAATTTATAAAAATTATACTTACTACTTATTTTATTAATTAATTTATAAATAATTTATAAATAATATTAATTATACTTACTATGTGAAAATATTTATAAGCATTTTTTTTATGTAATTTTTTTTTTTAATTGACAGCAGACGGCTAACTTCAGTGTCATGAATAAATAATATGTCAAAATTTTCTAAATAATGTTTTCTTTATAATATGTTTCTTCCGTTTATAAAAAAAATATTTCTATTAGGTAAATTATTTCAAACTTACTTGTTTATTGGGATTTTTCTTGTACAATTTGTATTTTTTTTCCTGACAGTTGGAGGCCCATAATCAGAAGTCTTAACTGATGACATTATTTATAATTTATCTATTAAACAAGATAAAACTTAATTGATTTCACATGAAGTTGAAAAAATATCGTTTGAAATTAACGATTATTTAAAACAAGTGTTTTAATTGTAAACAAATGCATACATTCATGCATTACATATGCACATACATGTTAAAATATATTATATTTATATAAACAATTTATATAAACATAGTCTATACCCATACACATACAGGTAGTTTTCCAATTGCAGCACGAAAGCGCATTATGCGGCATAATGCATAACGTTGAATGTTTCAACTACAGCAACGCTTCGCACAATCGAGCACTCTTCAAAGTACTGCTTTCGCATGATGCGTGCAATCGATACCAACTCATTTGTTTTTTCTTTAAGTTGGCATTGATCGAAATATTATTTATACTTTCGTATAAGTACTATATATAACTTAATAATACTATAACATTCGTTTCGTCGTAGTTTTTTTGGAAAGAATAAAAGTTAATTCAGACTGTGTTAAAAGAATAAATATAAGATATAAGTGTGGATGAAGGTACAAACATTGACAATTTTTTTTATATTCCACCATTGATAACTAATAATACATCTACGTATTCCACATTTTTTTTCAACACTGAACTTAGCGCACTCTGCTGGTGCATTGTGAAAACTAATTCACGTTTCAATTAAGCATCAGCACAATTCGGCATTTTGCGGCACTGAGTCGCATAATGCATAGAGCATTTGGAAAACTACCCGTGTACGATAAATACCAATATATCGATTGCGGCGCTTCAGTAGTAGTACTTATCATCTATGGCGGCGCTACACTGTGGCAATGTCTGCAAACAAACGATAGCAATTTTTTTGCAAATGGCGTCATAGTATCTCGACGCTACACGTCATGTTGTAAGGCATCATTTTGAATTGCGATATTTTAAAGCGAAATCAATTAAAATTAAAAATATTGTACCTAATACGCGAGTACAGTTATATTATACTGTTTAAATTAAAATATTTGAATATGTTTTATTTAATTGAGTGTTCCAAAGATCAATCATTGTGTACTGTTAAGACTTTGAAATCGTGTGTGATCCCGATCAACCACCAGTATTAGACGAAAATTAAGAGTCGGCTTGTAACTTAATAAATCTCGATATTTTCATGTCGTCAGCAAACACAGAGCATTTGCAATGGTGAACATAGTTGACGATGTCGTTAATAAAATATAATAAGAATAGAATTGGTCCTAAATGGGATTCTTGGGGTACTCCTGAAGTTGCTTTGTACTTTATTGATTCCTGGCTATTCACCACAACCGTCTGTTTACGCTCAACCAAGTATGTCATAAGCCAGTCAAGCAACTTACCACAAACCCCATACTGATCATATAGTTTCTTAATCAGGATTTTATGATCGACTAGGTCAAAGTCACTAGCAAAGTCCAAATTAACTGAATCGACTTCATCTCTATTGTCAACAGCCTCAAAAATTGGGGTCAAATAAGAGACGAGATTCGTTATCACCGACTTCCTTCTTTGAAAACTGTGCTGTTAAACAGCTATTGAGTCTTTACAGTAGTGTGTCAAGACGGTGCAGACGAGAGCCTCAATCGCAAATGATGAAAGGATTGCAATGGGCCTATAGTTCGTGTCATTGCTTGAGTCGCCTTTTTTAGCACAGGAACAATTCTAGCCTTTTTCCACTCATTAGGGAAGACACCAGACTCCAGCGATTTATTGAATGTCATCATTAGAGGAAGGGATAGAAATTATTATTATTATTATTATTATTATTATAATGTGGAAACGTTAGAAACTGTGTAAGAGTGGGAGCTACTTGAATATACAGAGCCAAAAGTGCCAGGCGAATAGATTTGCGACGTTAATGTCTCCCGTTACTGTTATGTTGTTGTTATTCATTGCAGATGGCAAACTGCAGTATCCTGATGAATTTTTTGGTAGCATATGCTTGTGCATCTTTAGAAAAAATGTGTCCATATAAATTTCGAGGAGTTTCTTCGATTCCTTATAGATTCTATCATCATGTGACAATCTTGGTATTTTGGAGGTACATTTGAGGTCGTCAGGGTAGAGAGTAAACCTCGATCTCGTAGTGAAGTGAATAATTTACTAACAAAATATACAGGCTTCTATACAACATTTTATCGTAATTATTATTATTAAAAAAGAAAAAAAATTGGATGAAAAAGGTTGTTTTTGATTGGTTAGCCGGCTGGGCATATCATCATGTTTTCACACATCGCCCTGTCTCCTTCCGCCGCGGCGCGCAACGCCAGGCTATAAATATAGTTCAAGAAAATTAAATTAAAATGTATGGAAAATTTGGTAAAATAAATGTAGAACTTTTATCTATCAGGATATGTAGGTTACAGAGTAAAGTTAAATTTAATCTACCCTCCCCCCCCGCTCCGGGGTGTGCGTCACCCCCCCGCGCCCTCGAATATGTCCCGAAACGTGGTATTTTCCACTTAAATAAGAAACCGTACTCGATACATAAAAAGTATGTAGGAACGAAATAAACCTTGATAAATGTACTATAAGCCTCTTATACATACAAAAGCGATATCACTTACAGATTCAGCGCAATCTGCCACCAATTACGAATGTTTTTAATAATTTATTAACTTTTTTTTGCTAATCGTTTAGTTTTTTCAATAATTTCACAATTTACCGCCAAGATGTGTATGACAAAAGTAAAGAATAGAATATGCTCTTTGTAAAAAGGTACAATTCATTTCTACACTCATTATTTGACACTGCTATGTTATTTTGAAAATTCACTATCATCAGCTACTTCACATCAAGGCGAAGAATGCTGTTATTTTGGCGAAATTGCCGCCTACATCGTCTGCCGCTCGCCATCATTTTCGGCGAGTCTTTCACCAAGTGCAAAGTTGGAAGAGTAACGTATTACCACCGGAAGAAAAAAACTGTCAATTGCCTACTGCCCATTTTACGAGGGCGGGTCAATAAATCCGTGACTTTTGGAATAAAACACAGATTTTTTGATAAATAAATCATTTTATTTTTCAACGTAGTCCCCCTTGAGCTCTATACACTTTGTCCAACGCTTCTCCAATTTTTTTATCCCTTCCAAAAAATATGATTTGTCGAGGTCCTCAAAATAGGCCTTTGTTTGCGAGATGACTTCATCATTGGAGTCAAATCTTTTTCCACCGAGCCATTTTTTCAGGTTTGGGAACAAGAAGTAGTCACTCGGAGCCAAATCTTGAGAATAGGGTGGATGTGGGAGCAATTCATAGCCCAATTCATGGATTTTTGCCATGGCAACTGTACATGTGTGCACCCTTGCATTGTCTCAGTTAAAAAGAACTTTTTTTTGGCCAAATGAGGTCGGTTTTTTTTCAAATCCTCATTGAAGCGGTCCAATAAGTTGGCATAATATTCCCCATTAATTGTTCTTCTTTTTTGAAGATAGTCAATGTGGATTATCCCACGTGCATCCCAAAAAACAGTCGCCATAACTTTATTGGCTGACAAACCCACCTTGGCCTTCTTTGGCACCGATTCACCCTTAGAAACACACTGTTTTGACTGTTGTTTGGTCTCTGGTGTATTGTGATGGATCCATGTTTCGTCCACGGTTAAAAAACTCCTCCATATTGTGATTAAACAACGCCAAACCTTCCTGTGAAGTTGTTACACGATTGCGTTTGTGGTCGACTGTGAGCAAACGCGGCACCCATCTTGCGGAAAGCTTTCTCATGCCCAAGTGATCATTCAAAATTGAAACCACTGAGCCATGCGAGATGCCTATGGCTTCCACAATCTCTTGCACTTTCAATCTTCGGTCGGCCAACACCATATCGTGAATTTTTTCGATTGTTTCGGGTGTAGAGACCTCAACTGGGCGTCCAGGACGTTCGGCATCTTCAGTGCTTGTAAGGCCACAACGAAATTCAGTAAACCACTTTTTTACCATTGAAATCGATGGTGCAGAGTCCCCATGGTAATTATCAAGCTTAGCTTTGGTCTCGGTAATGGTTTTTTTTCGCAAAAAATAATGCTTAATAAGCACACGAAATTCACTTTTTTCCATTGTTTCCTTAAGTTACTGGATAGTCTGATAAAGATAGCTGTAAAACGCAAACTAACTGACGCAGTAAGTTCAAATTTTGATAGGAGTCAACTGACAGATGCCTGTTGACAGGAGTAGTGTTGCTTTTTCAGTAAGGAGGTTAGAAATTCAAAAAGTCACGGACTTATTGACCCGCCTTAGTAAATACGGAGCCACCAGCACCAGCCTCTATATTAAAAATAATATCGTGTGCATGCAAAGAAGGCTGTGGTAGACGATGTGGATGCGTGAAAGCCGATTTGCGATGTACCACTATGTGCAAAAATTGTAGAGGCCTGAGTTGTGTGAACGTAGTCGAATTAGATATTGAAGACGACTAATGCTGATTTTTGATGTAATAGTTAACACATAAATAATAATAGTATTAGTAAATACTTAAGAAAAAATAAACTTAGAGAAAGATAAGATAGCTGATTTTATTTTCAATTTGCAATCTCTCTCCAGCAGAAAATAGGCCCTGTAGCTGCAGGTACCGATTTTCAATAAATAAGAAAAAACCTGGACAAAAAATACATCAAAAGAACTCTCCAGGCCACACTTGGACACACCGTCACCACGTATCATACTTAGTTCCGTTTTGGGGTACATTTTTAGAGCTTTTTTTAAGGTTTCGTACCTCAAAAGGAAAATCGCAACCATTATAGGATCACTCGTGTATCTCTGTCTGTCCGTCCGTCTGTCATAGCCAATTTTATCCAAAACTGCTTGACCGAATAAGTTGAGATTTGGTACACATATGTAAATTGATGATTCAAACACGGATGTGTAACGTAAATAAATTAATTTTAAACATGAGGGCCAGTTTTGGGGGGTAAATAAAAAATAAAAAAAAAAATATTGCAAACTATATCGTGTGACCTATCAAATGAATGGGTAGATACTTTATAAAAATCTCTAATATATTTTTTTCATAATTTTAAATTAATCATTTTTAAAGTTATTTAAGAAAATAGGCGAAATAAAACCATGTCGCCCCACACCCTCCTTATTTCTAAAATACTGGGCCTAAAAATTTGAAAAAAACAGAGAATAGTTCTATACCTATAGATTACTGAAAAATATATAAAAAGTCTATGGTGTTTAAAGTAACACCGTTTAACGAATACGAATGCTCATATTTCGCTGAATGGCCGCATGAAATACATTTAAAAGTAGCATAGCAACAGTAAATAAAAGAGTTTAAAAATAAATTATACCTTTTTATAAAGAAAATATACTATCCTTCACTTTTGTCATACATATCTTGGCGGCAGGTGTGAAATTATTGAAAAAACTAAACGATTAGCAAATAAATTAGATAAACTAATAAAATCGTTCGTATTTGGTGGCAGATTGCGCTGAAACTGTAAGTGATATCGCTTTTGTATGTATAAGAGGCTTATAGTAAATATATCAAGGTTTATTTCGTTCCTACATACTTTTTATGTATCGAGTACTGTACTTAAATAAGAATTTAAGTGGAAAATACCACGTTTCGGGACATATTCGAGGGCGCGGGGGGGTGACGCACACCCCGGAGCGGGGGGGAGGATAGATTAAATTTAACTTTACTCTGTAACCTACATATCCTGATAGATAAAAGTTCTACATTATTTTTGCCAAATTTTCTTGAACTAATATGCCTAGATGCGCCGCGCCGCGTCCATTTTCCTCGGGATCATGACGTCTTGCTGCTCCTCGCCGCTCCGACTGTTGCCATGAGAAATAGTGAGAAACGTGTGTGCTGTGTAGTGCTACGAAGAGGAAACTGTTTGATGAAGTATTCTTATTAGAATTTCCAAAAGTCCTTTTCAGGACTGCACTGTATTAAAGATGTTTTCAGTCATGAATAATAAATGATGTTATTCGGACACGCGTTTCATTCGACGGACCGGCGTACGTTCTTATCAGAACGATGGTGTTCAATCTTACTTCGAGCATATGCTACAGTATCAAAAGGTATAAAATTGGGATTGGGGCCTATACAGCAAAAAAAGAATTTTGAAAATCAGTCCACAGACCGCGGAGTAATCGTTGAACATACAAAAATAATATATAGGTATACAGCCGAACGTATAATCGCCTCCTTTTTTGGGAATAGGTTAAAAAAATATGGAATACATCTTATTTTCTAAATAATTCCCCGTTTAAATTCCGTCGGCTAGAATTTTAACTATTTCTCTACTCAATCTTCATAATTTTGAAATCGGTTCCAGCCAACTTAAAACAACCAAAACTGGTATGATTTAGTCGCCAGATTTGGAATTTTTTGTTCCTTCCATTCTTTCACCAACTTAATAACGGTAATTTAGTTTTCAATATTCGGTTTTTTCACACTCAAAATTTGATTGTTTTGTCGCAAGTTTAAATTTTTCTAAATAACTCCCCTTTTAAATTCAGATGTACTTTTCTAGGTTTAAGGGGATGTTAATTACAAAAAAAGTATATTTTGAAATTTGGAAATGGCGGATGTATTTTAATTTCTGTAAAATTCTTCTATATCGAAAACGGTGCGTCCTACTGAAAAAATAATGAAAATTTTGCTCCCCCTTATTATCTCTGCAACCACATATTTTCTTCGTGATGGGTGAAAAATAAATTTGAAAATCCGGAATTTTCCAACATTACTATAGCTTTATACATCGCTCGTGTCTCAAAGCAGAGCATTGCCGTATAATTTTTTCTATAATCGGTTCTATTTCGGAAACGATGCATCCTACTGAAAAAATAATGAAAATTTCGCCTGAGTGTTTTCAGCAGTCGCCAATATATTATTATTAATTCGCTGCCAAATTCAGTAATACAGTATGCTCTGTATGTATGTATGTATGTATGTAATATGCAGTCGCTAACTTTTATGTTTGCGAAATTAATTATATCCCTTTAGAAAATAAGATTAATTTCATACTTTTTTGTGCATTTTTACTTTGGAATTCGGTTTAATTTTTTGTTTCAAAGCTTTTTTAGTCATATTTATTATATTTTTAATAACACATTTTATTAAAGTTTAAAAGAAGCATTCGAATATAATTGAATACGCGCAAAGCTTCCATTAGGTATGATTACTGTAAGTTACAAAATGGCATATGGCATATACTCGCAGTTCTTAAAACAACGCCGATATTTCCAAACGTGTATCCTTAAAGACTGAAGAGTGAAGAGTTCTGTTCAGTGCTTTTGAATCCAGGGTCTTTTGGATCAAGTATATGCATAGCTTTCGATTCCCACAGACACCAAGAGGCTAAACCAGATCGTTCGGCTTTCCGACCACGACCTCTATTTTTTTATATATATATTTGTCACGGTTATTCCTTCTTTTATTTGCTCATACCCGTAACAGCTTGATTAACTTCACAAAAGTTAAATCCCTATAGATGTCCCTATAAATTTTGAGTTTCCTCGATTCCTTTGACTCGACTTTGGTGACTAAAGGACCAATTTCAAATTATTTACAACAACAAAAGAATTTTCAAAATGGGTCCACAAACGTCAGAATAATGTACCTATGGATATGTAGGTATCGATGTAAAAGAATGAAAACTGAAAAGAACTCCAAGAATGAATGAAAAAGAAACTATGAAAAGTAACTATTATCATCATAATGTGACGATGTATGGTGTGATGATGGTGGTGATGATGATGATTATTACTGTAATTGATATAGTGGCATACCTATGCTTGCAGTTCTCTATACAACGCTGAAATCCCCAAACATGTACCTATCTATAAGGACTCAAGAGTTCTGTTCAATACTTTTTGATCTTACTTTTTGGTAGCATAATATGCTTGGGTATCTTCATATATATATATATATATATATATATATATATATATATATATATATATATATATATATATATATATAGGTACAGCCTATTTTTTTTGGAAGTCGGTCAAAAATGCAGCGCACCGTAGCGTCGCGTATCGCGAATAGTCGCAGTGTGAACTGACCAGCCCCAATTTCACCAACGTATTGCAACGACGTTTAACTCTGAGCTTCGGTTTAAGATCTGTCTGTCCCGTTCTAACAGTGAATGAGATAGAGTCATTTAATCCAACTTCGATAAGCGCGTTTAAAGTAGTTTAGTGAAATCGGGGCTAAATGTTATTTAATTTGTCGATCCTATTATAATATTGTGAACTGCAGTGAACAATGGCTGCGAATATTAAATTAAATACACATCCATGATATTGTTACGTCACATTGGAAGTAACTAGTGCATAAAATACAGGGTAGGCCTAGTTTAAGCACTAGAACAGCAGACTGTATTTAACTCACTTTTTATGTGGTATAAATAAAATCCTTAATTGTCCGACTTCCAGTAGGGATTTACTGACATCACTACAGACTCTTCTACCGATGGGAAGTTACTATTAGATATTATACATTAGCACAAATTTTTCCTAATAGGAAAATATATTTTGGCGTTTACTAAGATTGCTAGTCATAAGCGCGCCGTGCCGTTTACATATCAATGAAAAATAAACAACCGTTTAAGCTTAACTCGTTTATTGTATATATATATATATATATATATATATTACATTATTTCTCAATTATACTAAACGCTTAATAGACGTAGCAATTTATAAATTGTCCAATTGAATAGTTATAAAACAACGAGGAAAATAGCTTAATTTGCAATCTAATGTACCTATGACTCGCAGTATAATAGCATAAATGGCTATATACGCTATTGTATAACACTCCAATAATCTTGGACCAAGGAGAAGGGAGGCCAATACACCCATCCAACAAAGACTGTTCAGGAATCAGGGCACTGATCTCAAAACTTACATATCCCGCAAGAGTACTGGAGCTACTTATATCACAGATCATCGAAGTGCTAGTAATAATCGCCTCGACAAGGGCCTTTGTATTTATCTCTGTACCTACTTAAATAGTGTCAATTTGCGTGCATACTTTGTATTTAAAAATAATGTCATTCCTGCTTATTATTTTTCAAATTCTGGCTTCAAGCTGTGTGAACAGTGAGCAAGCCAGACGGCTCGGTGGCAGTGTGACGTCGCTGCTTGTGTAAGCGCAGCTCCTGCGGGCGTCCTGGGGCGCGTGGCCAGGTGCCGCCGCCGCCGCCGTCCGGCAATCACAAGCTCTCCTCGTAGAAGATGTCGGCGTCGTCCAGGCGGTCGGGCACACACACGAAGAACTCGACCAGGTTCAACAGCGGCCCGCGCGAGAACGGGTTCTGGTAGCGGCCGCGGCGGTCGCGCAGGTAGCCGTACCGTTTGTAGTTGAACATTTCGTTGGTGGTGAGGTTCATGCAGGCGTGCAGAACCGACGTGCACGTCAGCGCCCAGCCCAGCGCGCAGAACGTCACCGCCTCCAGCAGTCCCAGCAAGTACAGCAGCCCGAAACCCTCCAGCAGCAGGCAGTAGCACGCGAAGTAGATGGACAGCGAGCAGTTGATGGCCACGCTGGCGACGAACAGCAGGAACCACATGCGGTTGCGCACGCCCACGCAGTTGTAGATGAAGGGGCAGTGGTGGTCAAAGTAGGCGACGCAGCGGCGGCACACGCGACAGTGCTTGGCGCGCAGCGGCCGCAGGCAGCGACACGTGTGGCAGAGCCGCGCTAGCAGCGCGTCGCGTCGTCGCCACTTGTCGTAGTAGGGGATGTGGCGGATGGCGCGGTGGTAGGTGTCGGAGTTGCGCGGCAGGTAGCCGGGGTCGCGTCGATTGGCCACCAGCCAGCTCAGCCACATAATGCCGTTCCAGTACAGGAAGCAGTAGTGCGACAGCCGCAGCGTGTTCCACGTCAGCGGGATGCACTGCCGGTCAGATTATCTCAATATAGCAGACAATTATAAACGGAGAAAGCATTATGTATAGTGCATAATAGAAAAACGCGTCGGTGTTCCTACCTTCGCTCGTAGAAAGTTATACTACTTTGAAGTTAGTAACGAGCTTTCACATAAACTTGAAATACATAGCACAATAGCTATCTTCATCATGTCGCTTTTTGTCCTCACCCGTATAATATACATGGGGTAGCCCCACAGCAGCACGGACACGAGGAAGAACAGCAGCGGACCCTTGCTGTCGCCGGCGCCGCCGAACAACAGCGCCCACAGCTCCGACAGCTGCAGAGGGTGCGCGCGCCGCTTCAGCTCCTTCTGCAGGAGAGCCACGACCTCGGTGTGCCTGTGAGCTTGTGCCAGCATGAGCGGTGTCTTGCCGTTCTTGTCACGGGGTTCTAGCTCGGCCTTCACCTGTATGCACACAATTTAGGAAGCTATGTTACGATATCAATCTTCATAGGCACTCATCAACTTACAGCTCATCATCATCTAAGGAAAATAACCGAGCTCATCCTCTTCACTTTCGAAGTGTTGTATTTAGTTTATACAGGCCACGGCCTATATCAAAGGTACACAACACCTCTTTCAAAATAAGGAGAATCGGAATCGGAACAAAAACAAAACGTGATGCAGCCTTGTCACAAATTACCCTCCAAACTTGGCCGGACACAGCCGCAGCGTGTCGTGAATGTTAATGTGCTACTTGGCTGCACGTTAATAGGTTATATGGTTATCGATGACAAATTGATAAACAATATGCTGGTTTATAGGTTCATAGCAGCCTGGGAAGCATAGGATTATTGTGTTTGAAACCTAAGTATGGCTATAAAACCGTGCTTGAAAACGTGATCCAGCTCCTGTAGCAAACTTCAAAGCGACACGATGCAGATTTACCTACGAATTACGATATTTATAGAGTGCAGCAGAAAAAAAAGGCCACAAGATAAGTATATAGCGTGTAGCATTCGGCAATGATCAGCAAACGATCGTAGACGATGGCCAGAGCCTATAGAGTATAGACACACTCGACATTTCACATCGTATACGAGTACGGAGTATGTGCAGTAGGATGGCGGCTTCTGAAACCCCATAGGTACTGACACTCTATAAGTCCGACTTACCTTCTCTGCTAGCAGGCGCACGCAGGTCAAATTCCCTGACAGGCAGGCCAGGTGCAGCGGCGTGGAGCCGAAGTTGTCGGCGCGGTGTAGCGGCACGCCGGAGTAGATCAGCAGGCGTACCACGTCCGCGTGGCCCTGGTACCAGACATCATACAGAAAAAACTAGTATAGAAACATCATACACTCATAGATGTGGTAAAATATTAAATTCACTCAAATTATTGGGTTTGTAGGTATTTCTATATTGCACTGGAGGGTAAGCTGATCTAATGGTGCGCATTCTATAAGAGTAGGTACGCAAGCCCTTCTACGGCGAAGTTGGTTGCAATACGTATGCGGCTAACTTCAGAATCATTTTCAAGTGCAAGGTACAAGGTACAAGTAAGGTACTTGAAAATTACTCTACAGAGTGATGATGTGCAAAAATTTGAACAAAATAGGTACAGAAATTACGCAAGTAACTATAAACACCATATTTGTTGTAAGAATATGTACGCTTTTCCCACTTTGCTTTTATTCCGCATGCAGTTCAAGAAAATAAAGATATTTTTGTGATAAATAAATGAAAGGTTAATACTTATGTTGATTTTCTTCTTCACATTTCTGTTTAGGAGCACCTTAAGAGACATTTATATTGGCAGCACTATATTTTCTATTGTTCTCTTCGTTTACGTTTGGATTAGATTGGATGAACGTATTACGCAGTACATTCGCGTTACCTTGTAGGCCGCCCAGTGCAGCGCGGCGTCGCCGTTGATGTCGGCGAGCTGCGTGGCCGCCCCCATTCCCAGCAGGTACGCCGCCGTAGCCGTCTTGCCGTACATGCACGCCGTCATCAGCGGCGTCAGACCTGCGACAGCAGTAACGCGAGCGACTGAATTCCAGCTAACTTTAAACGATCAATTCTAGTAGTTACATACTTAAATAAGTAGGTATATTTAATTGGAATCTCGGAAACAGCTTCAACAATTTTTATGAAATTTAGAGAAACCGTCAACGTTCTATACCCTCTTTTTAATATAATACATGTATGTTTTAGGTATACATATTATCTTTCGTTGGGTAGATAATATAAAATGAGTTATTTCGCTGCTTCGTCTAAGCGCGTGGCTCAACTACTTAGGTACGTTTGCTTTAAAAAATTTGCGTTGTTGGCAAACTGGGGTCTCGTCTTCGAATCCCGGTCAGATTTAAAAAATATATTTTTGTGTGTTTGTATTAACTTTTTAAATAGATACCTATCGCCATCTTCTGTTTTCTTCTCCGAGCTCTGATAGCTCGTTTTCCCAGGCTTTTGCGCCTAAATCTAATTGTTAAATAGGATTGTAGGCTAATCGCGCCGAAACTCCTTTGTGTATCTTCAGCGTAGTGTCAGTGTGTTTAGAGACTCTTTTGAAAATTGTAATATTCCAATGCTCTAATCCGAGCCTTGGTCACAAATTACAATTATGTAAAATCTTAGAAAACCTCGAAAGCGATAATTAAAAGTTCGACAACTAAATCCCTTAAAATAACTACAGAGTTATTTTAAGGGATTTAGTTGTCGAATCATTACAACAGTGTAATGATAGTAAATGTATATTCTTTGTGTGATGTGATTAGGGATTCTTAGACGATGATGACGCTGAAAAAGTGATCCATAGATACTTAGGTATTAGGTACTCACTTATCTTAAACAGCACTTGCTCGTAGAATGTCCTGTCCTGTCCTGCACATTCTAATATCACGTGCTGTCTAAGCACGACATTCTTTAAGCAACTAAATATTGCTTCCGATCAAACCTTTAAAGTCCACTGCGTTGACCGCGACACCCGCCTGCAGCAGCACCTGCACCACGGACGCGTGGCCCTTGCGGCACGCCCAGTGGATCGGCCGCGGTCCCTGGGGATGAGAACGATACAATTTGTATTCACTTAAGGCGGGAAAATACACAGTAGTTTGTCTTGATTGTAATTTGCAATACCTACTTAATATCTTGCCTGCGCTATTTTTTCGTCGAGTTTTTAAAGGCATTATCTTCATCAAGTTCTATCAATTTAACTGACTGGGACTACAATATTTTTTAATAATTGCTGCCGTGTGTTGCTTTGCCCTTTGTTCGATTTTCATCTCTATTGTGTTAGCGCCGAGTTCTATTTCAGCGCTGTTTTTTCGGTCAGAGAGATACAAAATAATGTAGTCCCGGGCTTAGTGTAAGCTGAGGGGCGTATGCATCTGATAACTCTCAAGAGTTGTCAAGACGCGAGTAGTCTCACGTCCACACGGTGTGTCAACGTTTCAATAACGTGAAAATTCCCTTTTCATTGTAACATTCAATCGTTTTCCTCAATTAAAAGTACCACCAGTACCTATACTTACATAACTCATAAGTACTTAGGTAATTGTTGAGAAATTCATTTATTGTCTTTGAGAAATGTTCAATGTGAAGGTCTGTCGGTACCTACTTGAATGGTATTGAATTATTTCCTTAATCATTATGTGCCAAGTAATGCTTACCTAGCATTTTGCTCATAATTATTGTGCTCATTATTAATAATAACTCCCCACACCGGTTTCGGTGACGGCGGCCGGTTTCAACCAAAAACCCTGGAAACCATGCCAGTTACGCAGGAGTAATTTTATAGTACCCAAGTGTGTGCGCAGTACCCAAGAGCACTCTCACTTCCTTTACATAACCCGGACGTTATTACGTAAGTATATTACGGGACGGATAACCGACACGACTGGCGGGAGATCAGGCGCAGGTCCGACTTCTTACATGCCATCGGATGGGCATGTTCTTGTCAGACAATCAGGTAGTCAGCCTGCATTGTCCTATGCAAACTTGGAAACAACATTTTTTGTTGTTCCAATGCGGGAATCGAACCCGACCTCAGAGTCGAAAGCCAAGCTCTAACCACTAGACCACGGAGGCTGTTAATAATTAGGTACATAGTTATTGAAGTAATAGTAGTAGTAACGTATTAGGTATATTTAATTATTCCTTTATTGTTTCTTTCATTACGTTAAACAAATGACTTTATTAATGCAATAATGTAATTAACTTAGACCTTTTCATCCGTTATTGGATGATTTATACAGTATTCTCCAAGCGAAGTAACCACTCTTGAAATACTGTAGTGCCTGGGACAGTTGGTTTTTTAAATGTCGTATGGTTGCCCGAGCACATACGGCATTCTCACAACATGGTCAGCCTAGTCCAGAGGAATGACTGGTCAATACCTCTGGGGCCAACCATGTGCGGTTTTCCTCACGATGTTTTTCCTTCACCGTTGGAGCGTCCGCATAATGTAAGTAGGTAAGTACTTGAGATCTGAAAAAGTCTCATTGGTACACGCCACAACCTGGGAATCGAACCTGCACTCTCTCGAGTGCGAATCAAACGGTCTACCCACAAGGGCACGGAGCTCTTTAATATAATAATGTAATTAGACCAATATAAATATTAGCAACTTTTGTCGTGCAGCACCATCCATATTTTAAGTACAGTTTGGGAGCCCTAACATCCTTTCGTATATTCCTAGTCCCCACTAAAGATAATGATACCTATAATATGTTCCCCTAGTCTGTAGACTCCTCAGTAAGGAGGTACCTGCGTGCCTAGGCAGGAGAGGTCGACGGGCGCGCCGCGCTCGACTAGGTACCGCATGACAGCCACGCTACCGTCCAGCGCCGCCCAGTGCGCCGGCGTGTAGCCGTGCGGGTCGCGCCCCGCCAGCGCCGCCGCACCCAGCTTCTCCACCGCGCGCTCCGTCTCGCTCACCTCGCTGCGAAGAGAGATAGTGTGACGTCTGAAGAAGAGCTCATAAAGGGAGCGTCATAAAGAGTATTTAACTCTTTCAAAAGTAGCTAATCGGAACATGAGGAGCGCCAAAAAGAGCATGAATGTATCAAAATTTTAGGGAGTGAGAGTAAGTACCTGCATAGGTAGCTGTTCATTGTGGAACTTTAGGTACAGAGGATTGGGGAAACTCTTTATAATGAGATAAACCTTCCTATTATCTTTGTATCTCTCGGATTTTAGATGTTAGAAAATTTTCATGATGATGAAACGCTTGAAACGTTCCTTTTCATTAAGCCTCACGATGTCCACCACAAGATATACTTAGACCACGGAGGCATACTCACCCAGACCTTACTGCCTCGAAAATAAGCTGCACGTCGGAGAAGTGCAGGCCGGGGGGCGCACGAGGGGGCGCGGGGTGGGCGTCCGGCGACACCGGCGAGCAGGGCGGCTCGTCCGCCGCCATCGTGCAGGGGGGCGGCTGCGGCAGCGCCCATACGCCGCGCGCCGCCCCTCCACTCGGGTATACCTGTCAACCATATTGTGTGTACTGTCTAAAAAGTACACTGTGTACAGAGTAGCGACGGTTTCACTACGCCTACTGAATCACTGATGTCTGAAGGTGAGCCGCTACGGAGTGCGAAAGGATAAGGGAATGCAGTCGACGTCTGTAAGACACAGACGGCGTCAAGAAGTCACTTCTACTTAGGCTATAGATTTTATTCATAGCTTCATACTCCAATGCCTTAGGTCCTAGAATTTTCAGGTTTCACAATATCAATTATTCCTAAACAGGGTACCTACACTGTTGTATAGCAGCAATATCAAAAGTATGTACTTGGGTAGCACTGTATGAGCCAATTACTACAATCTAAATAAGTCCTTACAGATTCAACTAGTAGCCAATAGGAAATAGGTAAGTATAGATAGTTACTAAGAAAAATTAAAAAAGAGAAGGATTAAATAAACACATACTGTGTAGGTACAAAAGAACCTATAAGGACGACTTTTCGGCATTGTTTGTTTTCTTCTATATATAATAGGTACCCTATTTACTGGTAGCCAAAATTTTGTAATGTGGCGCAAAAGTAACTTTGTAGTTTCTAATCTACATAATATAAGTATTCATATATTATTTTCTTTAATTAAAAGTAAAGTTAGTACTTACCTTCTTACTTAGGTATCTAAGCAATTTTAAACGACATGATTTTGCATATTCGTGACATCACAGGCACAACTTACCTTGCTACTCACGGTGAGGCCGACGCCCCCCGCGCCACCAGAATCGTTGTCCACCGCCACTGCCTGCTCCTCTCCACGACCTTCGGGAGATAGCTCCAACAACCACGGGTTCCGCAACCAATCCAGTGGGGTAACCTGTCAATAGGGGCTGGGACCCTATTGATTGTACGCACTACGCGCAGCTACAGCACGGAGCATGCGCCGCAGGCCCTCACCCTTCAACAACAATTAGCTCTGGTGTTCGTGTTATACCCGATTTGGATTCAGGTTTCAAATTATGTTTCATATATTTTTTTCCATACAAAAATCGTGAAATGGTAAAATGGCTACATGATTCATCTGATTTCATCATATTAGAAAACATCAATCTTGACAGGTTTCAATAGAAATGCGTAAAATGGTGCACATAATACGAGTAGAAAAATATATATGAAACATAATATGAAACACCTAAAGTTGCCTTTTGAGACCTCCCTTCATAAAATAATACTTTTTGGGAAAATAATTGGCATACTCAATAGGTAATAACTTTGGCGCTTTATTATGATTGTAGTTATATTTGTTTTATCTGGATGTTCTAGAATCTAGGCCTACTTTATTCGATCTTCAGATACTTGTTTATTGTTAGGGCAAACCTCGGCACTCATCCGAGTCTGATAATAAAGTGATTGCATTAATGTTGTCGGCCTTGAAATGTAGTAGGCTGCACAACAGCAAAATTTAAAAAAAAATCTAGTTTTCTTCCTTACATATCTCTTTCAAACAAGGTTTACAAATTAGCTTACCACGACAAAGTTAGTTTTTACAAATTATTCGGAAGTTGTAAAAGCGCCACCTAGCGTAAACACAAGACACTACCCTGATAAATAGTTTGAAACTTTCCCATGGTAAAAATACGTCATGCGGCATGCCAGCTGCGGAGCGGGTTCGAATCCTAGTAAAGATCAGCTGATTTAACTTATTATTACCTATGATAAGTATTTATAAAGTAAATTTTATTTCATTCAGTAAAAATTGTGAATACCTTTATGCAAGAAACATTATCATGTGTAACATAAATTGGTATTTAGGCATTTTCAAGTTTTTTTCTTGGTTTGGTCACATAAGGAATTCTATACTTAATGAATTTTGTATATAATTAACGACTTAAATAGGATGGATAAATGGATACCTCGTGTATAAAAGGAATAAAACAAGTTTGTACTGTATAAAATCCGTATATGACTGTAGAGGAGTAATATTTGTGTGACGGCATTCAGAGAGTAATCCCAAGTCCTTCATCACTACTGTGGGTGTACATCACTGCGTAGTGATGTGAGGGAAATGTTAAGGTTTACAACACTACAAAATATGCTTGTAATCACAAATCATTTTAAATTAAAAAATGATTATTCATAAGTTACTATTAATAAACAATATCTTAATTGATATTACAAAATAAATTATCATAATATAACTAGGTGCCTTCTACTATTACACCCAATTAAAAAAAAATATATAATAATTTACTAAATTAACATAGTTATATTTTATTAAATTAATATATAGAGAACCCTTTTAAAAACTTGTTAAATTCTTATTGAAGCCAACAGATTTAAGAATAGGTTTTTATATTTTCAGTGTTAAGACTGAAATAAGGCTCTGCCAGTAATGAAGGATTTAATATTATTATAATTATTAATTATCATTAGAAGTTACAATGTTGGTGTGACAGTTGCAATTGATATACCAATTTGTAAGTAAAACTACTACATAAAATTGTGAAAATGAACTTTAATTCAGCAAATTTTATACTAAATGTATAAATATGATATATTCTAGATTTCGTTTCACTACCTAAATAGACATCATGTTACAAAAAGTGTACAACTAAAACTAATAGCTGATTAAACATCTTCATGTGGCTTACACTGATTAGATCTCGTAAAAGCACATATATGGTTCATTATACTTAAATAATATATAAAAAATAATAATCAAAGCACAATGCTCACAACTGATGCTGACGTCCAAACACCAATCATCTTTTCATCTTAAACTTCTAGTAAACTTGAAACATTTAACGAGCAAACTGAATAAATTATTATCCATAATAAGAAACAAACTTAACAAGGTCAATAGCTCAAATTAATATAAAAAATTTCAACAAGAGAGTACCTGCATGCTTACGTCGTGTAAAAGTTAAGACTCGGACCCCCATACCCAATGTAAATGTAGCGCCAATAATGAGAAAATTGTTTTGTCTATCTGTTACTGTATTGATATTGTAAAATTGTTTATTGGATACTAATTAAGGCATTATCTCTTCTGGGTCTTGAAACTGACAGATAGGGGTTGGCCCTGCAGTACATAGCCATTGAGGGCCTGTATTGCCATGGCGGCTTGGTCGTAATTTCTCATAGTCACAAATCCGAAACCTTTACTCTTATTCGTCTTATGGTCTTTAATTATTTTAACGGACACAATAGCACCATATGGACCGAACAGTTGCCACAAAGTCAGTTCTTCCACCTCGGGGGCGATATTGTAAATGTAAATAGACCATGTGCTTGGGGAGTTGTGGTCATTGATAGCACCCATATGATTGATCCAGTGGTAAGGCTTCACAAGGGGATTTTTAGAAAAATTATTATTATTATTCTTACTCTTATGAGGATTACTCTTATTAGCGTACTTAACAGTAAGTGGGTGTAAAAAACCTGGCGGAGTGGTGCCGTTCACGTTCTGTATCGCCCGCTCGGCCTCGAACTGCTGCTCGTACAGCACGAAGGCGATACCCGAGGCGATGCGGGAGTTAACTATTTTACCGAACTGCGCGAAAAGCCCGTGCAGGTCTTGCAGGGTCAGTTCGTTGGGCAGGTTACACACGTACAAGTTCCAGTCCGCTTCCGGCTTCGTCGGAGGCTTCAGTTCCGGGTTGAGGAGGGCGTGCGACACTTTCAGCGTTTTGTTCTGCATCAGGAGCCCGTTAAAGGCCTTTCGTGCCTTTATCGCATCCTCCGGACGAGAGTACTCCACGAAACCGTACCCTCGGTTCGCTATCAATTTACAACTTTCTAGTTTGCCCATTGTGGAAAATAATGAAAACATCATATCCTGGGTCATGACTTCGGGAATATAGTTAACGATAAGCTTCGTAGGCGATTCATCGGGTCCAAATTCATTAATTCCATGACAATTACCGTCTTGACACGATTCCGACATTTTTTAATTGTTGTTTATTAATGACATTTATATGACGATGTTGCCAATAACGTGGAAATATACGTTCAGAAATTATATTTATTAAATAATGATTTTTAGAAAATCCTATGAATAATAATTTAAATTCTTACTTACAGCTGTTTAGAATAAGATGGTCTAAGTACTTTACAGAAAATTAAAAGTTGAACATCTCAAAAACTATGAAAAACTTATATTTCTCATTTTTCTAATATTTTTATAGTGCTGGAAAAAATAAAATGAAATAAATATATTTTGTTCCATTCAACTTAAGCACCATACTGACCATCCAGCCTGCAAGCCCAAGGCCGCGGACTAGTAGCCAAAAATTATAAATGATTGACACTAATAACGGCTTTTATTACCGGTGCTGGATTTGCTGGATGGGCCGTCATACTCACGGCCCATCCAGCAAATTCAGCACCGGTACTAATAGCCGTCCATCATTAGTGTCAATAGTGTCATTCATTTATAATATTTCCGCGTATGGCCCTTAAGGCGCTTTAATATTATTTTTTCTTACTGGGTAGATAAAAACCAAAATATTTTTAAATCTTATTCTTTGCTACGTTTTGGCAAAATAGGACTTCTACCAATGCTGTTAATTATTAATAAATTTAAAAAATTAGGTGTCACGAAATGTCATAATAATTTTATTTTTCTTCAGTCGATCAATTTCTGTTGATGAGGTAGATCAATGTATCGCTAAATGTAAACAAATTATATAAAAACGGCCTCCTATTTCTGTAAATTCATATAAAATTTTTTTTAAATATACGAAGTATTATTGTTCATGTACTTAATATGTAATACTAGATTTAAAGTAAAGTAACGCGATAGTTGTAAAGAAAATTGAATAGAAAAATGAGCGACGAAAAACGGCCCCTTCTAATAGGGCCAGCTACTATTCCGTTTGATAATAATGACATCCAAACTGTGGAATTAGTGAGTTCGAGTTCGCCAGTAAAAGATGACAAGTCGAAAAGCGAATACAATCCGGCCTCGGAGCGTTCGCTGGAACATCCGACGTCCAACTTCGACACTCTCATACATTTGCTGAAGGGAAATATCGGAACCGGCATTTTGGCTATGCCGGATGCTTTTAAAAATGCTGGACTGTATTTGGGTATGTAGAATAGTTTTATACACATAGTGCCTCTCCTATTGCAGCCTAAAGCGTGTAATAATAAAAGTGACCTACATCCTCCTAAACCCTGTCGCACCACGCTTCAGGTATCTGCGGAACACTGCTGATGGGAGTTATATGCACACACTGCATGCACATACTGGTGCGATGCTCACGAGAGCTGTGCATCAGGAATCAAAGACCATCAATGAGTTTTGCCGATGTAGTAGAAGAGGCTTTTGCTATGGGGCCCATTTTCCTCAGACCACATGCTAAAAAAATAAGGTAAGGCCATTTCTATTACACAGCTTTTTTTAAATCTATGTTATTCATAATGCTTTAATATTAACACTACAACTTTATCATCCTTCTACTATTAATATAAAGGTGAAAGTTTGTGAGGATGGATGGATGTTTGTTACTCTTTCATGCAAAAAGTACTGAAAGGATTTCAATTAAATTTTGTATTGTGGAGGTTTAGGGTCTGGATTAAAACATAAGCTACTTTTTATCCCAAAAAAGTGCTGTATTCTCGTGGGTTACTATAGTAAGCCGTGGGCGAAAGCTAGTTTTTATATAATCTTTATTGACCTATTATATAAATTATGCAGTTAAGGATAATTGAACTCTGTGCAACTGTTTATCGTTTACATAAAAACAAATAGGAGTGTATTAAACATAATATAGTTCTTCATTAACTGCAATTTTTTAAATATAACCCATCCTTCATAAGAGCCAAGAAGACCTTCCTGGTTTTCCAATTAAGTAAGCTTACTTATGATTTCGTTTTTGATCAACAAAACAAATAGTTTTAACACACTTTTCTTAGTAGCCCAAATTAAAGCACGAGGTTTTGTTGCAGGCATGTTGTTGATATATTTCTTGTGATAACTCAGTTGGGGTTCTGCTGCGTATACTTCTTGTTTGTGGCCACTAATCTGCAGGACATTATGCACGTCTTCCACGTCAACCTGAGCGTCCACAGCTACCTTGCCCTGCTGTTCCCGCCGCTGCTGGCACTGGGGATGGTGAAGAACCTCAAATACTTAACGCCGGTCTCTATCATCGCCTCCCTAATGACAGCTTGGGGCCTGATAATAACGTTCTACTACATTCTGCAAGACCTGCCTCCTACTAACACTGTAAAGGCGTTTTCTAGTTGGCACCAACTGCCCCTTTACTTTGGAACGGCGATTTACGCGTTTGAAGGCATTGGCGTGGTGAGTGTTTTGTGTTTAATTTTAACAAACATACTGTGTATATTTTCTGTTGTTTTGTTTTGTAAAATCTCTTTTGGTGTGGAAAAATCGTAAAGATACGCGACAATTTCGCGGGTTACGATTACGCGAGAAATAGAAATTATAAAGGTGTCTCGAATCCGTGGTCAACAGCAATTGGATCGCATAATCTAGTAAATTAATAGATCTCGAACAACGCCCATAGTCAATAAGTATAAGTTACAGCGCCCTGTCCAATTCCTCCTCTACTTCGTAAGTCCGTAAATATACGGTCCGGTCTACCTTCAGTTCGGTCTGAAGGGATGCAAAATCGTATTTATGCATTTTGCGCGCGTGCGTAGTTATTGTCCGATTTCGCTCAAAACAATATTCCTATTATTATTCAACGATACCCTGATGTGAAGATTTGTTCTGTCAAATGTACCTCATAGCCCATCCTTAGTTATGAAATCTTTGTTTTATGACGTAAAAACCGAGATCTATTCGTACACATTTTATAACTATACCAACATGTTCATGTTCATAATTACAGAGGCTAGGAGAGCGGATAGACAGACAGACAGAGCGAAACTATAAGGGTTCCTTTAGTATTACGGAACCCTAAAAACACGACCGCGGCACATCTGCGAACTGATGCTATTTGTTAGTAGTTTGTAGAGTGCTCGAATCCGTTCAGACGTCAGTTCGGCCGGATGAGATTTTCCGTTGTATGTGCTCGAATCCGTTCAGGCCGAACTGACGTCAGTTCGGCCGGATGCTATTTTCCGTTGTATGTGCTCGAATCCGTTCAGGCCGAACTGACGTCAGTTCGGCCGGATGATATTTTCCGTGTATGTGCTCGAATCCGTTCAGGCCGAACTGACGTCAGTTCGGCCGGATGCTATTTTCCGTGTATGTGCTCGAATCCGTTCAGGCCGAACTGACGTCAGTTCGCTCGGATGCGATTTTTACCGTGTATGTGCTCAAATTTGTTCAGGCCGAACTCGTCAGTTCTAACTGAAACAATCGGCCTCTCGTCTGTGTGAGCTTTTATTATCAAGCTAGAAATAGGTAAAGGGGTTAAATTTCTGTGAATATAGTATCTAATCGCTTGATGATGTCACATTCATTCAACCCCATAATTTCTCTATCATTAATCGATGGCAAAGTCCTTGACATTTCGAGTACCGAGTCTGCAATATATTATGTACATTCCCTACATGAGCTAAATCCCACATACTCCGGTGTGCCGCGCGAATTGTGGATTATGGAGTAATACTGCGCCAAGAATTTTTAATAAAATCTAATGGCGGGCATAACATTAAAATTGAGTTTGTATTTTAAACTGGTTTTTTGAATACCAATTTGTTTCCTCTTACAATGACTACTTATGTCCGAGCGGGTTTGGGGATTTTATGGACCAGGAAGTGTTTTGCTACGGAGTGGTTCAGGATTTGGAAAAAAAAACTATTTTAATTGACACATGATAAGATATAATAAAAAAAGAACTTAGACAAAGACCTGCGCCCGACGGAAGTCCAATTCAATCTGACTGAAAACACTATGTTTTAATTAAACGGAAATAATATAGGTTTCCTATTGCATTAGCAATAATGCAATGAAAACTCAGCAATTTTACTGTACATATAAACTCATGCGACTTGCGATTTAACAGTTTTGATCTACTGAGAAGCCCGCTCATTGTACAGTCAGTCCAAGGGCTCGGGGCATAAAATGCTATGGATATTATTCAATATATATACTTAGATATTACAAAATGTTGTAGACTTCAAACTAAGAGGGCGATTGAAACAATATAATGACTACATTATATGACAAACTGACATATACTTAATAGCATGTGGTCTGTAGAGACAGAGAGTAGACATCATTTGCTGTAATACTTTTCTATTTAAATAAGCTGCCTGTACTAGATTAGTGGGCCTAGCAGAAACATTTGACAGCGGCGTAAAGGTAACGTTAGTTCGAATAAGAATTGTATGAAAATCAATCATCATGACCGCGCCCATACAAGTTTCATTCGATAACGTTACGTGAAATTGTGTTATGCTATAAACATCAGCGAGGTACGATGCTACACAACCGCGAAGGCCGTGGCCCGTGATGCACGCTCTATTTTTTATTGAAGTTAGCGCCGTGGAAATGCTTGTTGTGTTTTTGTTATCTGAATAGCTGTGTCTCTTTATCTGTACGTAAACACGTCGCAACAAAAGAACTGCCAAGTGCGAGTCGGACTCGCGCACGAAGGGTTTTGTACAAAATGCAAAAAACCACGGTTCGTATGGGACCGTGAGCGGACCCTTAAATAATTATACCATTATCTTTCTAATTAAATTATTTGTTGTCTAAGTGGCAACAGAAATACATCATCTGTGAAAATTTCAACTGTCTAGCTAGCACGGTTCATGAGATACAGCCTGGTGACAGGCAGACAGACAGCCGTATGGACAGCGGAGTCTCAGCATTCCCAGCAATAGGGTCCCGCTTTTTAGGGTTCCTTGAGTATTACTAATACTCAAGGAACCCTTATAGTTTCGCTCTGTCCGTCCGTCTTGTCTGTCTGCGCTTCTAACTTCTGTAATTATGAATATAAATGAATGAAATTTGGTACAGTTAAAGATTGTGTATAGATCTTGGTTTTGCCATCATAAAATAATAACAATTTTACAAAACGTGTATAATAATAATAGGCATAATTTTGTTTGTCATAATAATACTTTGCCATACACAGTTTCTTGGCATACTTATCATAATTATCATTAGACTAATGTTTTTTGTCCTATTTTAATGTGGCATAACTCGTTAAGCATATTTTTTTGTCATAACAATACTTTGGCATAATTGTTTTTTGGCTTAACTCGTTAGGCGTAAATAACGTGTGTGTAGTTTTGGGTTAGGTTAGAACTTTTTATCGCCTTCAAAACGTCTTTAAATAATTTACAATAAAGTAAACAGGCAACAAAAGGGAACAGTTTTTTTCTAATAATAAGAAAGTATTTCAAACATTTTGTTTCAATTCAATGATTGCACTTGTAAAAATTAATCAAACAACTTTGATTGTTATTCGGACAGGGGGAGAGCCAAGCTTCGGTATGAATGGGCCGGCTCCACCGGATAAATACCACGGCCTCCGTTGTTTTGGCGAGCGAGTGAGGTAACCGGAGGCCCAAGGGGGGTTGGGATGATGGGGGGGATTTTATGGACCAGTACGACCGTAGTATGACCACTATAGAAATGACAAAAAACCACCAATTCTTTCTACGGAAGAATAGACAAAATTTCAGTTTGATAAAGGAAATCTGACCTATTCTATATTATTATATATATTATATAGTCCTGTATGGACAATCTGTCAGTATTAATATTCTTCTGTAGACAAAACGCATTTCTATGGTGGTCATGCAGCGGACACAAGTGCGCAACACGAGGATTTACAAGTGTAACTCTGGCGTGGCGAGTGTCCATGCCATGGGCGGCAGTAATCGCTTCCCATCAGGCGATCCTGCTCGTTTCCTGGACCATTTCATTTAAAATAACCTAACCAAGAGCATGTCACGACATGTCTAAGGAGGGTTCCGTAACTATCAACGCGCAATAGGATTTCTTTGAGTTACTTCAAAAGTTATTGTCCGATTTCGCTCAAAATAATATTCCTAAAGAGTTTTTATCATGATCTAACACCATGGAAACTTACAAGTTTATATTTCCTATAGTTTAGAAATGCCGGGGGGGGGGGGGGGGAACTTGTAAACCCCTTCGGAGGCCGATTACTATAAAATGGTTGACAGTAAAAAAGTCATGTATGAAACCTTGCCTATATTTTAAAAGACCTATTCAACGATACCCCACACAATGGGCTAGAATGATAAAATGTAGTTCATCCCCACTTCACATGTTTGGAGAGCCACCCCTAAAATATAAAATTATTATTATTTAATGATGCCAAAACCGAGATCTATACACAATCTATAACTGTACCAAATTTCATCCATTTATATTAATAATTACAGAAGCTAGAAGCGCGGACAGACAGACGTACAGACAGACAGACGGCACGGACGGACAGAGCGGGGAACTATAAGGGTTCCTTATTTTTTACGGAACCCTAAAAATTACCATTAATCAAAGTAATATCGAGCGGCTTCTGTGAATCCATACGACATATTCCGACCCGCAGCGGCGTCACGCACGTATTCATGATAGAGTTTTACTAAATCATATTTACTTAGGGCCTGTTTCTCAATCCAGGTACTGATAAGTGTCAGATAGCTTACTTTCATGTTTTATCTCTGACGCTCGATATAAAGTAAGCAGCGACATAACTTCCGAAAAAGCTATACGACACTTATTAGAAGATTAAGAAAGGTCGCAAGAATTAATTATTATAATGCTCTATGTATTTACTAGTAACTTAGTTGCCTCATTTCCCCAAGAAGAAAGCCAAAAAAAAGCTCTTAACCGTAACAGAAGAACGTTTGTCTCCGTTAACTCAGAAATGCGGAATATAGCCTATAGGTACTGTCCGTATCCGGGGGCCCCATATAATTGATACGGCTGATAAAGCATCAGCTACGCCCTTGCTAAGAAAGCACTGTGCACTGTGCAATAATATAATATGTACTATTCATAACATGGTACTCCGGTTTTAGATTCTGCCTCTGGAGAACAACATGAAGACCCCCGAGGCACTGGGCGGGGCGGCGGGCGTGCTGAATACTGGCATGGCGATCGTGGCAGCTTTATACACGGCTATCGGATTCTTCGGCTACCTGAAGTACGGCGACCACGTGCTGGGCAGCATCACCCTGAACCTGTCCGGCACGGCACTGGCGCAGTCCGCGCGCACGGCCATGGCGGCGGCCATCCTGCTGTCGTACGGCCTGCAAATGTACGTGCCGGTCACCGTGGTGTGGCCCATGGTCAAGGCGAGGCTGACGACGGACGCGGCGCTGGAGTACGGAGAGGCGGTCGTGCGGTTCGTCCTCATATCCATTACGTGTAAGTTTACTATTACATGCATTATAATAATAATTATGACAACGGGAATTATATTATTATAATAATAAATCCTTTAATGTTTCAAAAGTCACAAAAATATCCTTATGTAGGGTATACCTTTATGCATTTATTTTAATCCCTACTATAATATTATAAATGTGAATGTAAGTTTGTTTATTACGCTTTCACGCGAAAACTACTGAACGGATTTTTATGAAATTTGGTATGGTAGTAGTTTAGACTCTGGATTAAAACATAGGCTATTTTTATCCCGGAAAAGCACAGTGTTCCCGCGGGATACTCGATAGTATATTTACGCGTTAACTTATACACTTAATTAATACACATTCAAGACCTAGCAACACAGAAAACATCTTTTTTTTGTTCGGCGGGATTCGATCCCGCTAGCTCTAGCTTGAGCGCCAACGCGCTAACCACAGAGGTCGTCAAATACACCCGTGTTCATTGATACAGCAGTAGTGCTATCGTTTCATTCCGTTTTTCTCCGAGACCATGGCCGCTGCCCGCAGGGTCTATTACTGAAATTTAACTAGCCATTTAAGCTAAATTATTGTTCTCCCAAGGTACTATGTCCTACCTTGGCAGAGCCATCAATCAGCAAAGCATCAAGGTCCAGAAACTCAGATCAAACTGTAATTTTTAGGGCTTTTGACAAAAACAATAACTACATAATATGTCATCTTGACTTTCATTGTTTTTTTTGACGTGATAACGTCTTATAAATCGATGGAGCCGGCTGCACGCACGAAAAAACATGACTCATGCGTTACCTGTTACCGTTACCAAGTACCAGCGTTACCTCGCATTTTAATATTATTATTGTTATTGTTATTGTTTTGTTGTTGTTGTTGTTATTGTTGTTGTTGTTGTTGATGTTGTCACGTTAATAATGATTTCGGCAGCCCGGACTCCCAAAAAAAACCAAAAATTATCTTAAACTATATTAATTAACTTATAATTAAATTACAAAATTATATTCGTGATCGATGCTAGATCAGAATAGAATGAATGAATTAATATAATTATTTAAAATTGCAAAATGCGGTAAATTGCTGGAACAGCAGAATGATTCCTCGAAGCCGGGACGTTGACCAGACACGTGCCGCAGCGTCAGCGATCTCCTTTAGGGTACCGTATGTAATTCCTCCACCCTCAGAGCAGCAACTATTTGAGCACCTTGAGGGAAAATGTTGCTGGTATTCCATGGTTTTCAGATTCATCAGGAACAGCATATATAGGGTTGCTTCTTGGTTCTTCTTCTGGCGTATCAGGGTTCTTCCGCAGGTATCGTCGAAGAGAAAAGACGAGGAAAGTTATAACTATACCAGATACAAGTGCATAAAGAGGCAACGTTGTATGGTACAGTGAAGATTCAAAATGGGCAAGATTTATCGGGTTCTGTAGTAGAATTCTATTTTCCAGGTGATGCAGGCTATTAAGATTCAAGGAATTTAGAGTGATATGTGGGATCTCGTTATTTTCAGCTTCCGTGAAGTTACTTCGTATCTCGGTGATCTTCAGAGGCTGTCCCTTGATTTCATCTTCACTATTGGTTATCTTAAAGGTGTCTGTTCGTAGAGAACATTCATGGGGAATTGTTGCTAAGTAGCTGCCAGATAGGGATACATATTCCTGCCGTTCGCATTGGAGTTCGACTTTCGTAGGCTTTGGGAAGACGCTAGTATAGTGTCTATCGTCCAGTTGTTCCATAGCTTGACTAGTGATGGAGACTTCAGTGGGGCTGCATGACTTGTCTAAAGATTGATGGATGATGATACTCTGGATGCAATCTGCTTGTTCTCGTGGCTGGTAATAATTCGCGCTTTCTTCACAGAGAAGGTATTCGCCAATCTTCGGACATTCGGTTTGCAAGTACATGAAAAATTTCCCATTGGTTGCTATGAAAGGATGTATAGGTATAAAGGTCTGCTGGAATTTATTAGGAACAATGGCAAGCCTAAATAACTCGTAACTATCTTCAGATATAATAGGAATTCTAAAAATTATAACAATTCTCTTACCTATAAAATAACTACCTGGTTTTATAAGATTATAATATTCTCTTAAATCAATATCTAAGATTTCATTATTACTATATAATTCTCTAAGTCTACTTATCATATATGCTAAGGTATCTATGCTTATCATACTATGGTGCGTGCTTGCTGCACGTACAAATCCTAAAATATTCTCTATTCTAATTAATTCTAGGTATAAATCATCCGCATTTTCGGTGATAATAGCTAATAGTTGGGCGAATTTAGCAAACTTAGCTTCAAAAAGGTAGTACTTATCTACAACTAATTCCAACGTTTCATTAATTTTAATTTGGTTTTCTGCTAAATTACTAATAAGTTGCGAATATTGACTCATCCAATCTTTATTGACACTTATATGATCATTTAATTCAGACACTAATTTATTTTCATTTGCTTCTAATAACTCTATGGCTTTATTAAATCTTTCAGCATCCGTATGATACAAATTACCTGTAATACCTTTAATAAATCCCAGTCCATTAATAAGTCCTCTTTTTACTCTAGAAGGTTCTAAAGTTTTTAATTGAGAATCTATTTTTGACAACTTAGTATAAAGATAATCAATTTGAATTTCATAGATAGGCAAAGTAGTATTATCATGTTTAGTTTTAAAATAATCTAACTGTTCATTTATAAAATAAATACGATTTTCTAATTCTGAAAGTTCTAAATATTGTATAAAAGTATGTATGGTATTGGGATATTAGCTTGGCTTGTCCAAGTTTAAAAGGTAGAAGTCCAGGTCCTCTGTCAAGAGTCTCAAGTTTTATCTCTGCTGCCTGCGTCATTGTCATTATCAGTATTAGTCGGTACCTGTAACAATTTTGATGACTTTGGTACTCGTTTCAGGCGACATTTAGCAACAGGTCCTCTTTTCCTTGAAGTGTAAATGTGTATGGGAAGGTCTGCAAGGACTGTGTCGTGAGTGTACCGTGGTGCTAGTTTCTGTCTAGTAGCTAAGGGGTTCTTAATAAAAACTTGCTGGTCGGGTACATATTCAGTTTCTGGCTCACGATTTTTATTTCTATTAGTCATTAAGTTTGTACGGTCAATAGTTGTAGCTTTACTAATCATTTCGTATACTGTCTTCATCTGATCTCTATGAGTTATAATATACTGTTGCATGAGGTGTTCAGCTAAATTAAGATCTAAAGGGTCTCTGGGGTCAAAGTGGCCTCTAATGATGTCGTGTGGTCTACATTTGGTGAAACTATGTATTGAACTGTTATAAGCTAGGATATAATAAGGCATTTGATTTATTGTAGGTTCATTTTTATTTTTCAGGTGAAGGATACGAAGGTGTTCTAGTAAAGTGGAATCGTTCAATAATTCCGTTGTCATTAGGAGAATGAGCTAGTGTTCTATGATGATTAATTTTATGTAATCTAACAAATTCTGCGAAAAGTTGATTAGTGAACTCAGTCCCGTTATCTGTCACTATAGTCAAAGGTAGTCCATGGTGAGTACTGAAATCTAATAGTCCTTGGATAATACTTATGGCGGTACCATCTCGTAAATGGTATGCTTGGCCGTACTTGGAGAAAGAATCTACAAAGGTAAGATATTTTTCAGCTTGCGCTGTGAATATGTCCATATGAACTATTTCAAAGGGCTTAGTTGCAGGGGGTACTATGTTAAACTGTGGTCTAATGGGGTTTCTGTCATATTTAGTCTGTCCGCAAATTGTACACTCGTTTATATATTTAACAACTTCTTCCCTCATTTTAGGCCAGTAATAACGACGTGATAAAGCTAAATAGCATTCGTTGATGCCTCTATGGTTAGTTTTGCCTTCATGATAGTGTTTAATTATTTCTTGCTGCCGTAAATACTCCTTTACATCTTCTAGCTCAGTTTTTGCTAAAACTAGGTGCATAGAATTACATTTAAAGTTATTTTGCAAAATTGGAATTATAGAATACATACCTAATGGTGGAGTTATTTTAATGGCTGTCTTTATTTTAGGATTAACATATTCTTTTACTGCATTTATAACGTCCTGTTCTAATGAAGATTCTGAAACTTGTATGTGTGTGCGCGTGTGGGTATCAAAAGGTTTAGTGACAGTCGGTCTTTTTTTTTATGTCACCTACTATAGTCAGACAAACCTGTCTATGGAATTTATTTAGGGGTTCATCTGTAATGGGTATTTCAAGGATGGGATTTTCAGCGGATGTATGCGCTGTTACAGTAGTAGATCCTGATGGCTCAGGTCTTATTGAAACATCTATACCACATTCTTTAAGGAGTGATTCTATTTCCTCATTATTAATCTGCACACGGGATAAAGCGTCAGCATTGGTGTTATACTTTCCTTTTTTATATATTACTGTATAGTCAAATTCACTCAGTTTCAGTCGCCATCGTGTCAGTCTCGAGTTCGGTTCTTTCAGGTTCATAATCCACTGAAGTGGTTTATGGTCAGTTATAATTTTGAATTTTCTACCTAACAAATAGGGTCTAAAATACTTAGTTGCCCATACTATTGCCAAAAGTTCTTTTTCGATTGTACTGTAATTTAATTCACTGTCACTTAATGTTCTAGAAGCATAGCAGATCGGTTTGTCGGAGCCTACTGTACCTTGTGAGAGTACTGCACCTAAAGCTACGTTGGAGGCGTCTGTTGTTAGAATGAACTCTTTATTGAAGTCAGGATATTGTAAAATAGGATCGTTAGTTAGTAAGGTTTTGCATTTCTCAAAACATTTAATATATTCAGAATCTAAAGTTATTTTGTTAGTCTTTTTAAGACACTTAGTTATTGGTTTCGTCAGTCGAGCAAAATCAGGTATGAACTTCCTATAATAACCTAATAGTCCTAAAAATTGTTTAATTTCTTTAGTCGTTTTAGGTAAAGGGTAATTTTCTATGGCTCTAATTTTATCAGGGTTCGGTTTAATACCTTCATTACTGATTATATGACCTAGGTAAGCGGTTTCAAGTTTTAAAAATTCAGATTTGTCCATCTGGATCTTGAAATTGGACTCTCTTAATCTGCTAAATACCTTTTCTAAATTAATCACGTGCTCTTGCAAAGATGTACTAAAAACTATGATGTCATCAAGATATACTAGACATATCTCATTTTGTAAACCTTTAAGGATGTTATCCATTACACGTTGAAATGTCGATGGTGAGTTCTTTAGTCCCATCGGCATACGTAGAAATTCAAAATGACCATGTTCTACGTTAAATGCGGTCTTTGGTATGTCTTCGGGATTCATCTCGACTTGATAAAAGCAAGATGCAAGGTCAAGGGTCGTGAAATACTGACATCTGCCTAGTTTGTCTAAAACGTCTGTGATGTTGGGAATTGGGTATTTGTCGTCAATGGTCTTGTCATTTAATTTTCTAAAGTCTACTACAAGTCGCCATTTTTGTCTACCAGAAGCGTCAGCTTTCTTTGGGACTACCCAAATGGGTGAGCTCCAAGCAGAGTCAGATGATCGTATAATACCCTGATCGAGCATTTTACAAATTTGTTCTCTAACTTCCTGACGGTGTACAAAAGGTATCGGTAACTTTTGGTGTAAACGGGGTTCTCGTCATGAGTCCTAATGCTATGTTTAATTTTATTAGTGAAAGTTCGCCTTCAATATAAAATATGTCAGCGTAGCGCTTACAAAGAGTTTCTAAATTTGCTCGTTCTTCATTATTTAAATGGTCAGTTCTAAGCTTATCCTAAACCTGTTTTAATCTGTCAGAGTCAGGTTCAGTATAAGAACTTTCAAAGTTAAATAAATCAAGTTCTATAGGTCTCTCAGATGAAATTACAGTGTCTTCGTCTGTCATATTTTCAACTTCTACTATACCAGTCTGGTCAGTCACAGTTGTAATACATTCATGAATAATGCAATTAGATATAAATTGTTCCGGTATAAATACGTCACCATCGTCATGATGAAGCGGTATGCTAACTAAACGAGAGGATTTTGCTGGTATTATTTGATCTGTATTACGCCTTCTACATTGATAACGTAATAATGGAATTTTAGCATTTTCAGTAATTAATATATTGTCTTTAAGATCAATTCTACAGTTTTCTAACAAATCTAATCCTATTAAACCATCAAAGTGATTATGAAATTTATAGATGAATAGTTTTATATTTTTAGTATCATTAAATTCGGAAAAACTAGGAATTAATATTGAATGTTCATGAATGCTTGTTACTCTAGAATTAGTTACTTCAAAGGGATCGTACATTTTTGGAATATTACTGAAATATTTATCCACTGCTTCAGGGCTTATGAATGATTGATTTGCTCCTGTTACAATGAGAAGATTCAAAGGTGGATTATTAATTTTAACATAAGGTAATTCTTTTTTCGAGTGTAAATTTAATTCTATTCTGGTGCGGATTTCCTGTGGCCCTGTTGAAAATCCTGATTTTTCTTACTATTAAAATGTCTTGGTTGAATAGCTTTACTAGTACTAGGTATATTACTGTCATAGCGCGGGCTATCTTCTATCGGTAGTGAGTCTTGTTGTTCACTATACTGATTATTATCATAGTCATAATTAACGTGTTGTCCATAAAAGTCATTATAGTCATAGTCAGTATTACAGTAATTGTAGTCAGCATAATCATTGTAATCGTTACCGTGTTCGTAATCATTATAATCATAAAATTCATTAAAATTAAGTTCTCTAGACTTAAAGTAATTAGATGGAGGAGGATTGCCCAATTTTTGCCAATCATGACCATGAATTCTAGGCGGTAAAGGTTTTGCCACAAAATGACTCACGCCACTCATAGGCTTAGGGCCAGAATTATTCTGTGGAGGATTCCTGTTAGGTATCCTAAAACTGCTATTATAGTTAGGCAACGGTGCTCGGAACATTTGCTGAGTATGTGATGGTTGCATAGACATGCGCTACTGATTATTAAATTGGGGATTAAAATTAGGTTTTTGCCAGCTAGGTCCAGGTGAAAATTTCGGAGAATTAAAGTTATTATTCATAGAAGGAAATTTAGGCTGTATAAATTGTTGGTGTGAGTTGTGTGGTGTTGATGATGATGATGGTTTTCTCTGATCTGTTGCTAAATTATTTCGCTGCTGCAAATACATGACATTAAGTTCATCTTGGACAAATTCCAAAGCCTTCTCAATAGTTTCAGGTCTCATACACCTTATACGGGACCCGAGAGGATCTTTTAAACCTCTTACAAATGCTTGTAAAGTTAATTTACGATATAAAATTCTTTTAGCTTCCACGGTTGTCTCTAGTGTCTCATGCAACGATACATAAGACATTATAGTGCTAAAAAGGTTTTGGCATTTGTCATAAAATTCCTGCGGTGTCTCATTACATTGTGTCGCTAATGCTAAGTCATTGTAAAGAGCGGTCTCGTCCCTTTGGTCAGGAAAATTGTTAATCAAAGTATTCCTAATCCCTAACCAATTTTCAGGAATGCCGTTTGAATTTATTGTACGAGCTGCTGGACCAGTAATTTTATTTAAGATGCCATTAATTACGCATAAGTTCGATAATTCGTAGCCTGTCTCATCTTTCACACATTGAATTACTATCTGATCACAAATTCTAATAAATCTAGGAAGATTATGTGGGTTCCCGTCAAATTCAGGAACTGGGCGGAGAGCCTTATATACTGTATCAGGATCCATTTTATAATCTAAGTTGCTAAAATTTAAATTCAAACTACTATCTAAACTTGGAGGGCAATTCGAGCTCTCAGGAAAACTATTTAAATGTATAGCTAATAAATCTGAATTATTTAAATCTACTGGAGGGCAATTCGAGCCTTCACTTAATTGACGATTCGAGTCTACTAAACTATCCCTACGAATTTTAAGCCTGGAGGAGGCAGGACTATTTTTCATAGGACGGAAAATTGTGACGAGGAGAAAGCAACACTGATGGAAAATAAATCAATGTACTCACATAACTCGACTTCCCTGGTTTTCTTTGAGCTGCACTGAAGTTTGAGTGCGCCCCGGCTGCTTCCTAGTGATGTTCGATGTTTCGGTGAACGCTTGAGAGCGACAGCTAGAACGACTGCGCGCAGTGTCGAATGTAGACCCCGGAAATCTTCCTTTTTGCAATCGCCGTAGCCCCGAAATTATCCTACCGACTGCGCCAATAACGATTTCGGCAGCCCGGACTCCCAAAAAAAACCAAAAATTATCTTAAACTTTATTAATTAACTTATAATTAAATTACAAAATTATATCCGTGATCGATGCTAGATCAGAATAGAATGAATGAAATAATATAATTATTTAAAATTGCAAAATGCGGTAAATTGCTGGAACAGCAGAATGATTCCTCTAAGCCGGGACGTTGACCAGACACGTGCCGCAGCGTCAGCGATCTCCTTTAGGGTACCGTATGTAATTCGTTCAACTATCGTCAGTAAACCGACTTTACAGACAACCGATATTTTTTTATATTATAAATGAATCGCCATGTTCGTCGGGATCGTGGTATTAATCGCTGTCAATTGACTCCCGTTAGTTGTTAATGATCTCTAATTAAAGTGCATGAGCTAGGTATTTGCCTGGGGTTGCACGTGTCGTAACTCTGCATGCTCCATGAACCTCAGACCAAATAAAACAGTTAAGAAAGAGTTCTGCGAACCACACAATGGGGCCGGTCTAAACTAAGTCTCGCCGTAATTACACAGTGTCACGCACACACATGTATCGAAACTACGCCTTGTCTTGTAAGGCGAGCTGTCGCCGCGGTGTGTAGCGTTTTATGTATGTAGTGCGTATCTACACGCGCATTACATACATAAAAACCGGCCTCATTTTTTGTTACACAAAGCTCTGTCTTGACTTTTTTATTTGGTCTGAGACATGAACCAAATATTCCAACTATTGGAAACATTTGTGAGATGTGTATAGCCATAAACTATGTTCTCTGCTCAACTAGGTTGCACATTCAATAAATGGCAATTGGTAACTGTAACCACTAATGTGGAAGACGTAGGGAACAGTAGGAAAGGCTGGTTCTCCAACAAAGAATGCACTAGCCTGGAGATGTAAGATGAGCTGCAAAACTTATTTTAATACCTATACTTTAAGATATTAAATACCTCGGACGAAAAATACCTTACTGTTACACTACAATTACTATTAATTGTATCATAATTAAACGTGAAGCCGGTGCGAATCGTGTTACAACGTATATGTAGACTGTAGAGCAGGAATTCCCAAAGTGGTCCAGGTGGACCCCCAGGGGTCCGCGTAGACTCGACGGGGGTCTACGTTGGACGTGACAAAAAATGGGGGTCTACAATCGTAAGCATGGTGCATGAAAATTAATTTGGTTTCGATAGTGAAGAACTAAAATGTTGGCTTGTTATTTTAAATAATATGATACCTAAATTAAACCTTCTCAATATGACAATTTATAAATAAATTGAGAAAAAAATGGATAGTTGCGAACTGGGAGTCGAACCCAGATCATGTCGGTATCGCGCCGAGTGCTCAACCACTTGAGCTATCCAGCCCTATGCCACATCCTTTTTCAATTTCATTTATAACTTATTGAGCCACGCCGTCCATCATACGGTAATACAACAACACAAACAATATGACACCTAAATTAAACCTTCTCAATAAGACAATTATCTCCTATCAATATAGGCAGATAATATTTTAAGAAGCTCAGCGACTGTTACTTGTAAAAACTTGCATATTCCATATTCAGTACAACGCGTCGAGACTTGTTGCCGCGCCGGCCGCCGCCGTCCCGTCTGCAATGCGTGTTCAAACGTGCAAATTAATACGATTTGTGGTGTATGTACTTGCAATCTTGTATGAACGTGTTTAATTCTTCACCAATATAAATACGAATGTCAAGGATAAACGTTACTTATTTGTTTCCGAAATTTCATAAAGAAATGTGAATCGATATTAGTGATTACCAGTGTCGGAAAAGTAAGTACCTACCTGCCTATTTGTATATCTACCTACCTGCCTATATAATATTATATCACGTGCCTAATGCTAAAAGGGCGCAATTTTCAACATTTTGTATTAAAACTTGTTTTTTTATTTATTATTTACAGGCAGGTAATTGATACGAAACATGACCGAATCTAAGAAGTGTCGTCAGTACAGTGTTGAATATTTAAAATTTGGTTTTCTTCCGTCACAGGCAGATAAACGATTGCCCACATGCCTTTTATGCAACAAAGTTTTGAGCAATGACTCTTTGAAACCAGCAAAGCTGGAAGACCACCTAAGAAGGTGTCGTCCTGATAAAAAATATGAAAAGAGACCCGCCGTGCACAGTATGTTCGCTTCAACGTCTGAAAGCAACGATGATAGCTGCCCATCATTGATGATGCCCATCTTACAATATCTCATTACTTATAGCAAAATCTGGAAAACCGCACACCATTTGAGAACAGTTAATTTTACCTGCTGTTGAAGAGGTTTTAAAAACTGTTCTGCACAAATCTTCATTTGACATACTCAAAATAATTCCTTTGAGTAACAACACTGTACAAAGACGTATTGATGAAATGAGCTCTGATGTTGAAAGTTTCTTGTGTGATTATCTGCAAACAACTCATTTTTTCTATTCAACTGGACGAGTCAACTTTACCTGGCAATGAAGCATTATTATTGGCATATGTTCGATTTGTTATGGGCGAAGAAATTCATGGAGAGCTACTATTCGCAAAAACTTTGAAGACGGACACTAAAGGTGAATCAATATTTTATGTCCTGAGTGATTTAAAAAAAAAAACGATCCCATTTACAAACGTTATTTTGGTGGCAACAGATGGAGCTCCTGCCATGGTCGGGCGATATCGTGGGTTTATAGGCAATCTTAAAAGAATTATACCACAGGTAACTGCAATTCACTGTGTTATCCACCGACAACATCTAGTAGCGAAAAATTTGAGTGATGGATTGCACCAATCGCTTCAATTTGTGATTAATGCAGTTAACAAAATTACAAGCAATGCATTGAATACGCGCTTATTTGCACAATTGTGCGATAAAAATGATATAAACTTCCAACGATTGCTGTTACATACCGAAGTACGTTGGTTTGCGAAAGGTGCATGTTTATCAAGATTTTATGCACTTTTTGACTCATTTTTAGAATTTCTGGAAAGTAAAGATCCTGATTTAAAGAAAAACCTAATCAATTTTAAAGCAGACATCGCGTATTTGACAGATTTGTTCAAAAAATTTAATGGCCTCAACTTACAATTACAAGGGGATAGCCTTCATTTAATAAAAACAAAGAGTGTAATTTCAGCTTTTTGGTAAATTGAAATTTATGAAAGAAAATATTGGTCGGCGCGAATTTTCACAGTTTTCAAACTTATCGCAGGTAGAACGCCTTGATGAAGATATTTTAGACATACGTTCAACATTTGATTGCCCTGCATGATGATTTTAAAATCAGTTTGAAAACATTCTGCCGATGGGAATACCACCATAGATCATAAATTCATTCGATGAAACGGAAGTGGACAATGTAATATAACAAGAGGAGCTACTTGAGCTTAGCACTAATGAGGAGCTGAAAGTGACATTTAAAAGAGGGTATCAAAAATTTTGCCTGCAGGCAGAAATACCTGAAAAATATCCTGGACTGTGGGAAATTGCGCAAAAGCTTCTGATAGCGTTTCCCTCGTCATATCTCATCGAAAAAAGTTTTAGTGCCGTTACAAACTTATTAACGAGAAAAGGAACAGATTTAATATCACAGAACGGGGAGATTTGTGGTTATTCCTTACAAAACTCAAGCCAAATATTGATAATTTGCTGTCAATCCATCAAGTACATCCATCTCATTACAATTATATATTTTTTTGTAATTACCATTGTAGAAGTTACATTACGTTATAAATGTGTTTAATTTTGATTATAATACGACTGTTAAAACAATAATAATTATTAGTGTAATAATTTTTATATTTAAATATATACCTGCAACACAAGGAAATATACTATATTTCTTTTTACCACTCCGAATGGGACGTTTTCTAAATAAAATTTGTGAGAATTGATTAGTCCTTGTGCTGAGTCACTGTAGATTTCAAAAAAGTAAAGTTGGTTGGAGTCACTTTTTCGATTGGCCAACTTTGCTTTTTCGACATCCACTCACAACATAATGAATTAAAATTTAATTGAAAATTTGTTTAGTCTACCTTTTTTATTATCAAATAATTAACCCTATCAAGCAATCAATTCTAACCTTTTTTTTTTCGAAAACTGTTAATTCGTCGTTGAAACTCAGCCAGAACGCAAGTTTCCATAGATAGATAGATCTAATCTTCAGTTTTTTTTCAGAGAATTAGAAATTGGTAGTAATGTAGAATGTAGATGCAAGGGGTCCACCGGATCCAGCAAAATTTTGAAAGTGGTGTATGAAACAAGAGTCTGGGAACCACTGCTGTAGAGCATAACAATGGAAATCACCCGCTAATATAATATTATTGTGTGTGGTAATAACTAGTATCATTAATGTGTCTGGCGGGTTGGGAGTTTCCACTGCCAGCGATAACTGGCGCGGGCGCGGCTCCGCGTGTTTTTTGTCAGATCCCTGTTGACTGTCAATATTTGGCCGTTATTTATCAGGGGCAAGGGCGTTCATATTTCATTCGTAGGCCATTCGCCTATGAATGAATCATTTTCATCAGCTCACCAAGTAGACAAGAGTTCGTCTGGAGTGGTCTGGATTTAGATAATAGTTTACGTGCCATCTACCATTACCTACGCTTTTGCAAAAAAATTATCATCGACAGAAAAGCTGTTTTTTTTTAATAAGTAGCTATAAGTATATTATGTATGTAGTTCAATAATCTTAAATAACAGCTTGCCAAATTTGGTAGTAAAAAAATGATAGGCGTTTGTTAACCGTCACCAATAGATGGCGGTTAACAAACGCCACATTAAGGAGGTAACATATTAAGTAGGTAACATATAAAGTAGGTAACATATAAAGTAGGTAACATATAAAGTAGGTAACATATAAAGTAAAAAAAACTTCCGTAAATATGATAACTTTAAGTGGAGTATAAACGGGGTCTGCCTTCTGGATGATAATAAATATTTACCCTATCTTCGCGCCACACACGCGAAAGTTTACAAGGGAAAACGGACATAATGTTGGAATCTTTATTTATAGGTATCTACTGTACCAAAAAAGGAGCGAGAATAAAATAGATTCTCAATGATGATTTGTCATAATGCTGTCAAATGATCATGGTCGATTGGAAATGGCATATAAAACAACCTATCAAAATTAGATAAGGGGCTGAAAAAATATGCAAAAGTTATAAACAAGAACGTAAAAAAAGTGGTTTGGTTTTTTGCAAATATTTAAAAAACTGAGATAATCGAAATTTGAAAAAATATCCTTAAAGAGAAAAAAAAATCCTAAAAACTTCTTCAATAAGAAAACAAAATATTAACAATAACTGGAAAAAAATCTCCTGACGGTTTTATTTATATGATTAATTTTTAATGACTGGTATTTGGTAGTAAAAAAGTGAAAACTCAAAATTTTTGAATTTTTCCAACGGGGATCTTTTCTAAACCCTTTTAAGATTAACTCCAAAAAGTAAAAAAATATCTAGATTTGTAATAAGAAACGTTTTTATGTTAACTTTTTTAACTAATTAATCGACTTCAAAAAAAGGAGGCGGTTATACGAGGGCGGCACTGAAAATTTCGGGAATCAAGGAAGTGACACAACATTACTATTTAAAAATGTATTTATTGCTTTTCGAAGTATTCTCCGCGAAATTTGACACATTTTTCCATACGATGGAACCAATCATTGAAGCAACCATTCCATTCGGAAGTTGGGGTCTCCAAAATGGCCGTTTTGTAGGCGTCCACAGCTTCTTCAGGTGATGAAAATCTCTGACCACGCAATTTATTATTTATTTTAGGGAAAGTATAGAAATAATTAGGGCTTAGGTCGGGGCTGTACGGCGGATGGTCTAATAATTCTATGATTTCTTGCTCTAAAAACTCTTTTGTTCTGTGCGCGGCGTGAGAACTCGCATTGTCGTGATGGAGGATGATGCGGCGGTTGCAGTTCTCTTTACGGAGTTCAGAAACAACCTGTGGCAAACAAATGTTAGCATACCATTCTGCATAAACCGTTCTTTGTCCCTCAAGAGGAATAGTCGCAACATGGCCGGTTTTGGAGACAAACGTGGCCACCACTTTTTTTGCAACACTCCGTGAACGAACAATTTTTGTTGGCTTTAATTCATTTTCGAACACCCAAACTCGTGACTGGTTTTTTGTTTCGGGTTCGTACGCGTATATCCAGGATTCGTCACCTGATACGATGTTGTACCTATACAGCATTTGAGGATCCTGCGTGGAATCTTTCGAGAGTTCTGACGCACCAAGTAACGCGAGCCGCTTTTTGCTCTTCACAGAGCAAATGCGGTATCCATCGGGAAAACAACTTTTTTACACCTAATTGTTCATGCAAGATTATTTGTATTTGACTCATGCCAATGTCTAAAGTTGCCTGAATTTCGCGGTATGACACATGTCGATCTTCCTCAATCAGCTTACGCACAGCATCAACGTTTTCTTGGGTGACTGCAGTTTTTGGACGACCTTGACGGGGATCATCACTGAGCTTGACACGTCCACGTTGAAATTCAGCAAACCAGCGATAAATTGTGGTTTTGGATGGGGCTTCATCACCAAATGCAAAAATCATCCGGTCAACTAAATCATCGCTCTAGAATTTTCTCGAGTCAATTCCATTTTCTCAATGACTAAACAAGTTTGACAAGACCGAGAATCTTTTTTTAAATAAATAAACGGTATTCGATTTTTTAAACCAAGGAGTTTTAAATTAAAAAGATTTTAATATGACAGGAACAGTGGAAATATTCCATTCCCGATACTTTTAGTGCAGCCCTCGTACGTTCGGTTGTTTAAAACTTATATGGACACATATAGTGATTTCTACTTTTTCTGAATTAACCCAAGCATATGCTATCAAATATTCTGCACCAAGCGTTTGGAAATTTCGACATTGTAAGCATATGCCATTATGTAACTTACAGTCATCATCATCATCTCATATACAATACCTAATGGAAGCTTGGCGCTTATTCAATTATACATTCGATCGTTTATTTTAATCGTTCTTAAAATATATTAATAATAATATAACAAATATCACTAAAAAGGGAAAAATTACTATTATTTGAAACAAAAAATTAAACCGACTTCCAAAGTAAAAATGCACAAAAAGTATGAATTAGAACTTACTTTCTAAATATGCAAATTATCGGTACCTAAACAAAAGCATAGTTAATAATAAAATTGGGATAAAAATGTTTTGTTGACGGATTATTGTTTATAGATATGTACAATACATCCAATACATCAATAACCATACAATACATCAATAACCAATTTTTTAAATTCCTTAATATTAATATTTAGTCAATTAAAATAATTTTTTTGTTCATGTATCAGATTCGGGCGATACGCCGCGGCAGCCGAGCCCCGCGTTACTTACTGCCCTTATTTTCGCCGCTAAATTAAAATTATAAAACCAAACCATTTTTTTCAGCCCCTTTTGTAATTTTGATAGTTTGTTTAAGATGCCATTCCGAATCGAATGAGACCAAAATCATAATTTTCGGTGGTCCAGGTTCGGTTTTGGACGAAATGGCACTTGTGAATCAGACTACTAGCGCGTGTGTGCGGCCTGAGCCTGACACAATATGAATTGTCAACCGTCACTACGGCGCTATTTGTAAGTAAAAGACAACCATTAGGCGTTTTTTACCCGTTGATTGGAAAACTGGCGACCACAAACCAAAATACGATTGTACAATATTATTTTTTTATGAAATATTTCGCCTATTATCTTTGTTTTCCAATTATTACCGTTAAAAAACTCGCTAAACGTAAAAATCAGTGGCTAACAAAAGGCTCAAAAAATCTTGCGTGAAAAAAAGAATATACCACTTAAACTACCGACAAGGGTCAGTCACTAAACACTTAAGCAAACAGAAATATAAATTATACTCGAAAATTTTAAATAAATGTATCTTACAATCAAAAAAAATCAGTAACATTAAATACATGCTAAATGCAAAAAATTTAGCCAAGCCAACATGGGACATTATAAAAAATTATACAAATAATAATTCTGCAGGATGTGAATCCGCTGACATTACTCAAATACGAAACCTAGAAAATAATACTAATCTACAACACACAAACAAAATAAATAAATATATTGACTAATCCTAAAGACATTGCCGACACGTTTAACTCTTTTTTTATTGACATGACAAATAATTGCAATTTAAATAATTCCATTAATAAAAATAATCAATTATTACACAATAAATCAAAAAATGACATTGAAAATAAAAACAAAAATATAATTAATTTTAATGATAAAACAATATTTCTTACACCTATCACGGAAGCACAAACCTGCAAGATTATCAGTGAATTAAAAAATACAAATTCTTCAGGATTTGACGCTATAAAAACTCGACATAATAAAAAAATGTAAAACTAAAATTTGCAAACCATTGACTCATATTATTAATTTAACCATGACCCAAGGAATTTTTCCAGAGGAGTTAAAGTTCTCCATAGTTAAACCTGTCTTAAAAAAAGGAGACAGAACTAACCCCAATAACTATAGACCGATTACTTTAATACCCATAATCGCTAAGATTTTTGAAAAAGTAATGTTTGACAAAATATATAACTTCTTAGAGAAAAGTAAAATATTAAAGGAAGAGCAGTTTGGTTTCAAAAAGAAAACATCTACAGTTCATGCCTGTTTCTCATTAATAAAAACCATAACAGAGTGTTATGGTTTTTATTAGTGAGATATATTATATAAGTATAACTCAAATACTCCTCTTGTGGCATTATTTTTGGATATGACAAAAGCGTTCGACTTTGTCTCGCATAAAACTCTATTAAATAAATTGCACGCATTAGGCATACGAGGTGTAGCACTTGAATGGATAAGGAGTTACTTGGCTAATAGGCATCATTGCGTGAAAATAACAACTACCAAGAAAAGAATAAGAACTGTTTATAGATCATTTTTAAAATAAATGCTGTAGGTGTGCCACAAGGCACTCTCCTTGGTCCTTTATTATTTTTCGACTACATAAATGATTTGCCAGATGAAATCGAACACGAGACTATTTTATTTGCGGATGATACAACTATTCTTATAAGGGGAACTAAAGAAAATGATATGAAAAGCGAAGTAACTAAAACTTTAGAGTGTGCATCAAATTGGCTAAAACAAAACAACTACAAATGAATTTAAGCAAAACAAAATTATTTCACTTCCAAACTCGTAAAAAAAATACAAACTGTAAATTAAAAGTAAATTTTTATGACGTTGAAATACAAGAAACAGAATCGACTGAATTTTTAGGCCTAACTGTTGACTATTTATGCACATGGAAGGAACATATCGATAAAATTTGTATTAAATTGGAAAAGTATATGTTCGTATTATTCAATCTAAAAAACACAATGTCTGTTCAAGCAGCCATCATAGCGTATCATGGGTATGTTGCCTCTGTTCTTCGCTATGGTCTTGTTATATGTATATGTATACTTGTCTAGGTATGGGGCAACTCCGTAGATATGCACAGAGTCTTCAAAATACAAAAGAAATGTATCAGATGTATATCGAGCGCTAAATATTTTGAGACCTGTAAGCCGTTATTAAAAAAATTCAAAATACTTCCACTGCCTTGTCAGTATATTTTTGACGTTTGTGTTTGTGTACATAAAAATCTAGATCGCTTCTTTACTAAAAAAATTAACATAGCGACAAAAAGTAGTACAGATAAACATAAACTTGTTATACCTAACCAAAGACTCAACATTTATAGTAAAAACGCGTATTGTATGGCAGTTCGGATCTATAACAAATTACCTAACTACTTTAAAGAACTGACTATAAAACAATATAAAAATAAACTATTCATCTGGCTCCTTAACAAAATGTATTACTCAGTAAATTAATTCTTTGATGATAAAAATATTATGAATGAATGAATTTATTTAAACAAATTAGTACACTATATTGTAATGTAACGAATGAATCAGTGTCGACATTTCTATGTAATAAATCTTCTGACTTGGTAATACATTAACCATAAAAAGCTTGATCTTTATAATAAATATTTTGCACACTATAAAGGTAGTAGAATATGTGGAGAATGTAAATAACTAACAACTTATTGTACCATATTCCTGCAAATAAATGATTTATGATTTTTTTTTTTCAGATTTCATTTCCCGTAAATCTTTTAATTCAGATCCATAGGAGAGATAATCAATACTTATTTAATCATATTTTACATGATTAAAATACATTGAAATGAGTTAAAATAATACAGTATTTACCCCACCCTAGGCACCCCACCACGGCAGGTATGCGACCTGAGACGTTGTTAACCAGATGCAATTACACTTACATCTAATTTACGTAATTGTTCCATTGTAAAATTTACTTTTTTTTTTCATTTGATCCAAAGGTAGCGAACGCCTAAATGTTTTCTTATATAAGGTCATTACATATGACATTGGCGTTTTGTAAAGGAGGAACATAAAGTAAACAATATATTTATTTTATCAAAGTATTTATATAAGTATCAAGTATCATTGCTATCTATGCACTTTTGCCATCTCATAGGTAGTTCATTGATTCCTTTACTAAAAAAACCATTCGGACAGGAATCAATAAAAGCTTTGAACTGCCCCATCGGAGTTGAAGTTTTTCCTTATTAGAAGAAGTTCCTTACAAGAAGTTATTCAAATTTCGAAAAAAATGGTAATCTGTTGGAGCAAGGTCCGGGGAGTAGGGTGGATGTCTTAGACATTCCAATTGAAGCTCCTCTAATTTGTTAGCCGCCTGTTGTGCAGTGTGTGGTCTAGCGTTGTCCTGAAGCAGCAGTGGCCTAGAGCGAATGACCAACCTCGGTTGTTTAGCAGCTAGCTTTTCCATCATGACTTGCAGTTGCTGGCAATAGACATCTGCCGTAACCGTCTGGCCAGATTTTAGAAAGCTGTAGTGAACGACACCGGCACTAGTCCACCAAACGCTCACAAGTAACTTTTTTGAGTCAATTTTGGCTTGGGGCAGGCTTTGGCTGGTTCACTAGGGTTCAGCCATTGCGATGAGCGTTTCCGATTATCGTACAGGATCCACTTTTCATCAAAGGTAATGATTCGATTTAAAATCCCTTCATTTTTGTGCCGGTTGAGTATTGTAACGCAGCAGTCGACGCGCGTTTGTCGCCCACCTTTCAATCTTTTTCACCTTCCCAATTTGGTTAAAGTGGATTAAAACAGTTTTATCACTAACATCGCAGCCTGCAGCTAACTCGGACGTGGTTTGCGATGGATACCCTCCAAAAATAGCCTTCACTTCTTCATTATCAACTTTGGTCTCCGGCCGTCCACGGAACTTGTCCTGCAGATCGAAATTTCCAGAATGAAAACGTTGGAACCAAAAACGCACTTTTCTTTTTTGACATCGCCGCCATACACATCATTAATCCTTAGAGCCGTTTCTGCAGTACTGGTGCCACGGTGGAACTCGTACTCGAAAATAATACGATGTTTCAAGTTTTTCATTTTGTAAACAGAGTGACGCAAAGAAAAAACCAAAAGAGGAAAAAACAAATGAATTACGGTTTTCGAAATACAAATGCACGAGTAAATAGCGGTATAAATTTGAAATTCCTAACCAAAGAAGATATATTTGAGATCAAAGTGGTCAGGACGACAAAACGCCAATTTCATATGTAAGGACCTAATATTATTTTGTCTCCAGAACTCGGCTATAGGTGATCATAAAAATTGACTCGATAGTTGGAGTTCACGGTTGATTTTACGAAGCTCGTAAATTTTTATGAAATAGCTGGTATTGAGTTTAACGATACTAAAATAACATTTCGTAGAAGACTTAAATTTTTTCGAGGCTTTAGAAGCACTATATTCCCAAAACTTTTACTGTTGTGATGTCACCGCGAAGCCGTACAGCGATATACAATTATACACCCAGACTTGACTTGTAGACATAACTATATATAATAGTGTGTATACAATTATACATAATACAATTTACAAACATAATCTGCCCCAAATATCCAGCGAGCGGCGGATGGAGGTTATCACGAATGCTTCAATGAACAATAAAAAGTTTATCTCCGCAACTGATATCCATGTAGGTATAGTTTATTTCGCTTAGTTAGGCTTCGAAGTAACAGGCAATTTCCCGTGGCTTCGTCTGTAAACAAACAAGGTCTGTTGTTTGAAAAAGTAATCTGCTGTTGGTGATTTTTTTCGTAGTTTCAAACAACCGTGGCCTAATTTTTTATTAGTGTAATGTTTGCTAATAACTTTGAACGGTCAAAACTCAATAGGTTATGGTATGCTTCGAAATTTATGGAATTTATACTCGGTTCCCAGTAGGCTGTGTTGACATAACTGGGTCCATCTCAGATTAATAACTACAATAGCAGGGTTCGTTGTTTGTGACATTAAGGAAAGGGTACTTAGGGCCGGTTTCAAAATCTTCTATAAATGTCGGATAGCTTATTCAGAAGTTTTGTCGCCGCTTACTTTACCTATATCGTGCAACAGAGACAAAACATGCAAATTAGTTATCTGAAACGTATCACTAGATTGTGAAACAGGACCTTAGTCAAACAATACTGATTTAGCACACAAAAATTACCGTGGAAAAATAACAGGTACCCTATAAAACGAAGATATTTTGAACTTCTTTTGGAAAACTTAGTTTGGAGTAAAGGCAGAAATGTTTATACAGTAGAATGTTTGCTTAATGCTTTTAAGTGTTCCCCAACAGTTATGTTATGCTTATGGCTATTAAGTAACATATTGTATATAATGCAGGTACATATAGGCTCATGGGTGTTAGGGACGTTACGGTCGACGTTGGCTCGACACATACACAGTGCTGGTTCACTTGTGACTTGTCAGGGCGATCGATAGGATAACAATCATCATGCATCTTCTGCCTACTGATTTAATGCATTAGTAGAATGTATAGAAATTACAATAATCTTATACTTTAACCAAGAACAACACAATAAATATATCAAAAACTTCACATATCTCTAATACGGTTGGTCACCGAGGTGGTAGACCAACCCCCAAAAGCTTTCCAAAAAAAAATAATATAGCTACACTTAATATAAGGTCATTAAAAACGGAGGAAACATTATACAAACAAAACATTAAACGAATTAGAGAATGCCCTTGATACAATAAACTGGGACATCATAGGATTTAGTGATGTAAGAAGAGCTAATGAAAAAATTATAGAGGTAACAAATATATACTATACCTACTTATAATATATATAATGAAACCATTTGCTTGGTGTTGGTTTTCTGATCAAAAAATATTTAAAGAATGAGATAACATAATTCCGTGGAAAATCGGACAGAATAGCTATTTTGAATATAAAACTGCCAGGACACATACAGCCAATATATGTCCAAATATATGCTCCGACTGAAGCAGCCACAAAGGAAACTAAAGATGAATTTTACAACAACCTTATCAAATCATACCTATTTTGAATTACACAATAATTTTAATAGGCTAATTTAATAGTCAATTAGGAAAAAGAAAGAGAAATAAGGATATTATACTTGGTCCATACTCAACGAGAAAAAGGAATGATAATGGACAACGTCTAATGAATTTTGCATTGGAAAACAAATTAAAGGTTATGAATAGCTACTACAAAAAAAGATACAGCAAAAAGTGGACATGGGTATTAATTACCTGATGGTAGGACTCGAAATGAAATCGACCACATACTTACAAACAAGCCTACATTTTTTTCAAACATTGATGCCATCAATCAACTAAACTATAGGACAGACCATCGAATGCTTCGAGGGCAAATGTACCTGAATATACCAAAAAAACGCAGACGTGCAAAGTTGATAATGAAGAATTGAAGGCTATTGTGGAAGCGGATTCATCGCAAATCACGTCCGAGTTAGCTGCAGGTTGCGGTGTTAGTGATAAAACTGTTTTAATCGACTTGAAGCAAATTGGGAAGGTGAAAAAGCTTGAAAGGGTACCTTCATAATCATGAATTGAGTGCAGCAAACCGACAAACGCGCGTCGACTGCTGCGTTACATTACTCTACCTGGACAACAATGAAGGGATTTTAAATCGAATCATTACCTGTGTTGAAAAGTGGATCCTGTACGATAATCGGAAACGCTCATCGCAATGGCTGAACCCTGGAGAATCAGCCTAAGCCTGCCCCAAGCGAAAATTGTCTCAAAAAAAGTTACTTGTGAGCGTTTGGTGGACTAGTGCCGGTGTCGTTCACTACAGCTTTCTTAAATTTGGCCAGAGGATTACGGCAGATGTTTATTGCCAGCAACTGCAAATCATGATGGAAAAGCTAGCTGCTAAACAACCGAGGTTGGTCATTCGCTCTAGGCCAGGACAACGCTAGACCACACACTGCACAACAGACGGCTACCAAATTAGAGGAGCTTCCATTGGAATGTCTAAGACATCCACCGTACTTCCCGGACCTTGCTCCAACAGATTACCATTTTTTTAGAAATTTGGATAACTTCTTGCATGGGAAAAAATTCAACTCCGATGGGGCAGTCCAAAGCGCCTTCAAAGATTTTATTGATTCCTGTCCGAATGGTTTTTTTAGTAAAGGAATCAATGAACTACATATGAGATGGCAAAAGTGCATAGATAGCAATGGTATATACTTTGATTAAATAAATATTATATCACGTTTAAAAAGAACGCCAATGTCATATGTAATGACGTAATATAAAGAAGACTGTTTTCGCCTACTCAACAACGTTTGTCGACGCCTACTAAAAACAAACGTTGATGTTATCTAATATCTTGGCGATTTTATTTGCGAAAGCACTTGCCACACCTTGTTAATTGCGAAATACCACTTACTTATTCTTACTATTATGCTCTCAGTTCTACTAGGCTGGTTTTTGTATTACATTTCACTAAGGGCCTGTTTCACAATCTTCTAACAAGTTCTAATATGTGCCTATTGGGAAGTTTTGTCGCTGCTAACTTTATACCGAGCGACGAGCGACAGAGACAAAACATGCACATTGCACATTTGCTTTCTTACACTTATCAGTAAATTGTGAAAAAGGCTCTAAGTTCTAGTTCAAGTAACTTTGACTAACACCGATTTTTCTTAACTCTCGCACTCAATTCGTCGCGTGAGAACTTATCATAGTATTTATAGTATTTCAACGACATTGTTATGTTTAGTTTCTCCACGGCCGAGATACACGTCACGTCTTTGGGAATGCACTTTTATCTTTCCCCAAAGGTTGTTCAACGAGACGCGCGACCCTATCTATAGGTCCGTGACAAACCCGATGCACCACATTGCTCATTTCGACCTTCCTACTATAGCAATAAGGTTTAGCTGTAACGGTGTCGGCGACTGATGTGAATCAGTAGATTCTACACGCTGTAGCGCGGAAAACAACTGAGCGATAGCGTCGCGAAGCAAACACCCACTGTTGACAAATGCGATCCTCGCGCGATGTAACTCGCACCACGGCTGCACGGGTCGCAAGTCGCAACTCACACTTCGGCCGGAGTATATTGTTATCAAATTACTGACCGCGTAATCGTATGCGAATGTCGAATTTCTTTTTCTTTATGATTAAATAACTTTCCAACTTGTGCAATTACAATTTAATCAAAAAATCTACTGCCTAAAGTCTTAAACTTGCAAAATTAGCATAAAGAAAATAAGTATGTCGTTAGTCATTTACTTATGTTTATGGGCCTTAATTATGAAAAACAAAAAAAAGGGAAAATTGTTCTTTTGTAAAAAAAAACAAAGTTATACTATTAACTAATATTATCAATTAAATTAATATTACTCTAGTCTCAAACTCCTCTCTCTACGTTTCAGTCATGGCAGCAGTGATGATCCCTAACCTCAGCGCGATCATATCTCTCGTGGGCGCGTTCAGCAGCTCCGCCTTAGCGCTGATCTTCCCGCCCATCATCGAGCTGGTCACCTTCTGGCCGGACCGCGGCTGGAGGCTGTACAAGAACGTCGCTATTGTGATCTTCGGGTTAACAGGATTCGGCTTCGGAACGTATGCCAGTATACAGAATATTCTGACTTATACGTAAACAGGCAACACCAATCAGCGAGCGGACCGCGCCCAAAAAGAGATCAAAAATATCTGACTATTTTCTATAGAATGGAAAAGTACTGGTTTTCTCCACTAGAAATGTATGATTTTCACTATAAAAAGGCTTAATGATATGAGTTCTAACTGTCTCTTTCTTGTTAAATACGATGAAAAAGAACAAGAGGAATTATTTCTTGTTTACTAAGCCCTAGTTTGTACAAGCGCTTTTTCTTTCTTTCAACGTTTTGTGTTGCTAAAAGATGACAAAGGCAACAAAAGGCATTCTAAAAAATTTCTGAATGAGCAGAAATACTTATAGGTTAGTTTAACTCTGTATGAAGACTAATGATCGCACTCAGAGACATTCAATGCTTATTTCAATTACTTAGTACAGACTTTGACATAAATTCCATACAGTTTGTGTCAAAATCTCTATTATGTGACTTATGTAAGCATTAAATGTCTCGAACTGCGGCCGTTACAGGCTTAAACTTTAAATTCGGACTTTTTCGCCATAATTAAATACATTATGATCAAAACAAATTGACAAAATAATTTAATACCTTGTACGGGCGATTTCTTAAAATTAATGTAAGTTTATACTTACAATAAAAAAACTATTTTTTTTTTTATAAATTCCTTAGTCTTTATTTGATCTATAGTCTATATAGTCTATTCTTAACACCCAGCGCCCAAAGCTTGAAATAGAACACTGCACCATAATAAAGCGGCGGAGGAAAAAGAGCGCTGCTGTGTGAATAGAAACATGGAAATGCATTTCTTCAATTCCACCGTTTTTTAAACGCAAAGAAAAAAAGCGCTTGTGAGTACGAGGGCTTAACGGTGATCATCGGTCCAGTGTCCATTCTGTAATCTATGACACGACTACATCTGTCAACATGACAGTCGAAGTTTTTGAGTCGGTCCACCAAACACAATGACAATAATTTTCAATAGACAAATGGATTATTGGTAGCGTAGCATAAGTACCTATAAAATTTTCAAAGTATCTTAACCTATTTACGTGTAGTATTTTAATAAAATTTATGTCGTTATTTAGATAAATGTGTAGCAATAGACAAAACATTATTTATTCTCTTAAATGTGACATAATCTGTGTAGTGTGTACTAATGAAAAGTTTTTTGAACTGGCAAGACCATGTAAAATTATTTTTAAATCAAATTCAACTGTTTCCATTTTTTTTTGTTTTGCTTGTGGTCAGGATTTTTAGCTTTATAGAGGACACACAAGTCGCTTGAAATCTTTAAAAGTTGTTTGATATGACAATACTCTATTGTAGCAGATGGATAATTCAGTTTTGAGCCTCATGGAGGATTTCCAATAGGTTTATAAGGAATAAGGCTAGATATTAATTATTCTAAGGCTTATTATTACTGTTTTGTGTGCAATTGAAGATATTTATTGAGAATTTAAAATGGTAAAATAATTAAATATTTTGTAGATTTTTCACAGAATGTAACACAGTTTGCACAAATTGTTACCACAAAATACAATACATAATACCTATTTTAAATTTACTGTTATGTATTGAAATATTAATTACAACTGATTGTTTGTATTTATATTATCGTATACATGTATGTGAGTATGTCTAAATTGTTTTTGGGATTGATTCTGAGATGTTCAATTGTTCGATTGACGATTAGGCAAATGTTAGATTAGTAATAAAATATTGTATCGACCAGATCTGTTGCGAGTACCTGTTTTATTTTATAGTTATATAATAAACGGGGTCTACGTTATATGTACAAATTATTCTAATTTGTGTAATATTGAGTGATAAGGGATTATCTCTGGCAGCTGTTTTTGCCGGTGTCATGTTGTTTACGTGTGCACTGCTCTCCACTAGGTGAATTATTTTATATTATGTTTAGACACAAACTCTATTAGATGCTTCTGGTCTTCTACATATTAGATATAATTATAATAATCTAATTCTACATATTAGATATATTACTATAGCAGGTGCAATTTTTTAAATAAATCATAAGATAACAATTGACAAGGCTTATATACTACGACGTTGCAGCTGACGCGCAACATTATTATTGATTAGTAGTAACTAGTAGATTCGTAGACAGACAACGTTGCTAAATAAAAGTTTCGCCCTAACTTTCAACTTGTTGGGCAGCATATCGCGCATTAAAATATGTTGCTTAATGAATACGAGGAATTATAAAAAACATTATAATTTCTATACAACCCAATTAATAATAGGAAATAGATTTTCTGAAAAACACGTATTATTTAAATAAATAAAAAACAAATATTTGTGGCTTTCAAAGTTTGTAATTATTTTAGGTAAGTAATGTCGCTGTAATAGCTTTATTAGTTACTTACGTATTATTTTAAATCAATTAGGACGATAGTAATGTGCTACTTACACAGGTGATTTGTATTAGTCGATGTGTATAATTGTGTATGTTAATTATTATTATTGTTTTGGAGTCTATATGCTTTAACTGTTACCGCATTGTGTTGCTTTATAACATAATATGATACCAAATATAATATTATAGGTGATAGAAGAGTGTGCATAGCTTATAGCATCGCTTTAATATGTTATAATATGTTGTTGTTCAAATATTTTATTTAAACTGGCGATTCACAGAAATATTACAATTTAGAAAACACTTCAATTTGGTTCTTTTGAAGCGAATACTTATGAAAATGAACTTTAAATGAAAAAAATTATTTCGAAATGAAACTTCATAAGTTTTTTCGGAATATAAATATAAATAGCTACCACCGTTTCCACCCTAGCCCGCCGAGAAGAACCGGCAAAATAAACTCGGTAGGGTGCTTAATTTATTTATATTTAATCTGTTTTGTTGAATGACATTTTAAAAAGAAGGTGTGATTAAATGTAAGTTTAAAATGTGTAGTTATTGTTTAATCAGAGTTATTTTACATTATCACCCGTTATTTAAATTACCAGTCTTCAAATGTAGCAAAAGAATATGAGTTTTTTAAAATGTTTTTTTTTAAATTGTTTATAGTTATTTAAAATGTATTGAAATAATTAAGTAGTTTACCGTTAACAAACTGTTTAATAGCCAATATTCATCTAAAATACGAATTCATAAAAATCTCGTACAAGATTCGCACAAATCTCCAGCTCCGTTGTAAATCACTCGGCAAAACCTGGTGGTTTTCCGACTCGTGGCGGTGGTCCGCCACATTACAGCGCAATATTTACTAGTAAATGTCAACTATACATGTGACGATAATAAAGCAAATTATTTATTTTTTGTTGGTTTTATTGCTTGTTATTTATCTTATGTATTTTAAATATTACCTGAGCAGAACTTATTTAAGTTTTCCGCTTTTCGATTGGTGTTATGGTTTGGTTAACTTCAAAACATTAATCATCATAATGTCGTATGCTAAAGTTTGAATAAACACTAATGAAATTCTGACCAGTGGGTCTAAAAAGGCCACTTGGTGTTTCATACATTTTTTTTCCATGCAAAAATCGTGAAATTGTAATATGGCTACATGATTCATCATATTAGAAAACATCAATTTTGACAGTTTTCAATAGAAATGCGTAAAATAGCGCACATAATAATATGAGTTTATTATGAACTGAAATAACACAAAGGATATCATTCATTTTGGACCAAAAAATGAAAGTGCCGGCCAGAAAAAAAAACTACGGTATTCGGATAGAATACACAATTTCTATCATTTTTTACTATGACGTCCAATCTGTGCGCACAACGGTTACGTCGTAATAACATAAAAAATAAAATATTTTTTTATTAATTCTTTGTTGTTAAAAAAAGATTGGAGTGACATTATAATATAAAAAAATATTATATTAAAACTTATTTAGGTACATAATCGCAAAATACTCAAGGTCAAAACCTAGTGGTCAAGATATAAAATCGTACTATTTAACACATTCATATTTATTCTTTATAATAAAGAATGTTGTCTGTTTAGAGTCAAACATTACAGGTTACTTTCTCTCAAAACTTCAAATGGAATTCCGAGAACTAATGAAAAGGGTTAAGGGACGGCTACCTGGGTGCGTGAGCGCATTGTTATTGGTTGCCGACCGCCCGCCCGCGCTACGCCAGCGGCCAGCCAGTCAGTTATCCATGCAACTTTGGTTACATCGGACGGCTATCGTGACAATAATCTCTTGTTCTTAGAGCGATATAATATCAAGTGTATTTAGCGAAGCTTAATATCTGACATTATGAACGTACAATTGTGTATTTCGTGTCGTGTGCCTATTGGTGATCGCCGAAGTTATAGTTGGACATCCCGTGAATCACAACACATCGAAATCGCACAGTTTGTTATTGAAGATCTACTGGGTCATCAGGTGAGGATTATATTATCGCTATAACGAACGAATATGCCTAAGATATTTACTACGAACAAACATCATAACTCTTATGTACATAATGTTATAACATAAGCCGCATTTGCTGCTGTGTTTTTTAACAAACACAAGTTTTCAAATAAAGAGGACCCCCCGCCCTCCGCAGATATATTATTTTTTTTATTTAATGATATATTACTAAGCTAATAAACTTTTTTTTTCAGAATGAACCTACAGATGTTATATGCCGACCTTGTTGGCAAAGGGCCGAGCGGCAATATCTCCGACGTCAACGTGAAGTGCAGGAAGAACCTGACAACGAAGAACCTGATGTTGCAGACGAAGAAGTTGACGCTGTGCCTCATTCTACAGTTTTACCTGGATTTGTACGAACTAGTAATACGGCAAACTCTTGTGTATTTCAACACTGTGTAGACTCAACAAGACACAGAATACCAGAAAACATTATTCTACGTGTTCTTTGCCGATACAGTGTATTCATATCAGAAAACAGTCGTGTTTGCAGCGAACACCTCGAGCAAAATGAATGGCATTTACTTGCTATGCAAGACAATTTAATTCAAGATTTTAATTCTGCACAGATCGTTAGTGCGCTAAGGTTGTTAATAAACCACATTAAAACAGAAGTTTTAGATTTTGAGCATTATGAATTGATCAATAACAAAGAGTTCCACGATTGGACTGGTCTTACTGCTGAACAATTCTCTGATTTATTGGCCAACACTCCGAGCTTAAATCAAAGAATAAACAAAAAAACAATTTTAGCAGCTTTACTTGCAAAGATCCGAACTGGAGACTCAAATGCTAGGCTCGCAACGATATTTAAAACGAGCGAATCCACATTTGCGCGAATGCTTTAGACTGGCCGAGAAGCACTTTTGCGAGACTTTGTTCCAATGCATTTGGGGTTTGACCATATGACTCGGGAAGATGTCACACGTAGGAATCTTCTTATCCCAGAAAGTCTTTTTGGAAATATTGAAAGTCCTCCCGAAGAAAGAAAAGCTATTACAATTGTGGACGGCACATACATCTACATCCAAAAAAGCTCAAACTACTTTTTTCAACGAAAATCTTATAGTAGTCACAAGTTCCGGAACTTAGTAAAACCATTTTTATTTGTCTGCTGCGACGGTCACATAATAGAAGTTTCAGGTCCACACGCTGCTACTTCTTCAGATGCGCAGATAATGCAGAATATTGCTGAAAATGAAAGTGATCATGGCGATGGATTATTCCAATGGTTCTACCAAAGCGGGGTTCCAAAGTTCCCATTCTTGAAGGAAATGGTTACACTGTGAAAATGCCGGAGACAAAGCATCCTGGAGCGACGCAACTAACCACGGAACAAGCAAACAAGTCACGCCTTGTTACTATTTGCCGTTGGGTTGTGGAAGTAGTAAATGGCCGATTTAAACGAGATTTCCGCCTGTTGAGAAACGTTCATATTAATATAACATTGCACTATATGTTTGAATATTTTAGAATCGCAGCAGCATTAATAAATGCTTATCACGTGTTGATAGTAGATAATGTCCATGCTTCTGATTTTTTACAAATAATCCGGGAAAGGATAAACATGCCCAATACACTGGCAGATCTTGTCGCCAGACGTAACTTGAACAGAATGAGAGCACAGTTCCAGCCCATGTCTGCAGATATGGCTGAGTTTAATGACTTTCCTACGCTGACCGAAGAAGAATTAATATTATTTAGCCTCGGTATATATCAGCTGAAACAAGCGAGAAGTTACTATGGAGAGCATGTTCAACCAGATGGAGTTTTTAGCATTGAGCTAAGTGGTGGAATTCCTCTAGAGCTTGTAAGGGAATTGGAGGGAGAGGACTTGTGGTTGATTCGAGGGCGAATACAATCCCGACACATCCGATCTAAAACATACTATGTGTATATTGCTCTGGATAGAACAGCAACCGGGCGTCGAGCAATAAAACATTACTATTGCACATGCCATATAGGAATGAGAACCATCGGATGTTGCTCCCATACTATGTGCATAGTCTGGTACATGGGTTATGCTAGACATGACCCTTACCTCAGCCCACCCGCAATAAGTTTAGATGACGTATTTGTAAGACTAGAAAATGTTTAATTGTACGTCATTAACTTATTATTGTTATTAGCCTTTATTCAGAAGAACAATACATTTATTTTATATACATTACAAAATATTCAAATCAATAATTGATTTTTCCGTTGCGCGGTCTCTGCTTCTGAGTGCCTCTTGGCAATGGCCTCCCCCAACAGCTTCCACTCACATCTCTGACATGCCACTCCACATACACTAGTCCACATTTTGCCAGCCATTTGTACCATTTCATCTTCCCATCTTTTAGAGATCTGCCCTCTTTTCTTTTAGCCCTTCTGGGATACAAAGATGTTATTATTTTTGTCCATTTGTCTGGCCCTCTCAAAATCAAAACATGTCCGGGCCGGACATGTTTTGATTGTTTGTTGTTTCATTTCAATTTTTTAGTTTTATATGTTACATCAGTTACACGTGTCATTTTTCTCAACTCCTTGTTTTCTATTTTGACTATCCTTTTCTTTCCAAACATACTCCTCTCCATAGCCTTCGGCCCAACTTCCAGCATACTTGTATGAGCTTTTGTTAGTGCCCAAGTTTGGCACCCTTATGTTAGAATGGGTGGAATCCATGTATTAAATAGTTTTCTTTTGGTGCTCATGTTTATACTTATGTATATATGTATACATTTTACTATTTCTTTAAAGGACCAGAATCTTTTCCAGGCATTGCCAATTTTTTTTTTGTATATCTTTGGTTGTTGTATCATATATATAAGTTATAACCACTGATTCTAAGCAGGAATCTTGCGGTTAATATTGTCTATTTCTCCCAGCGCCATCACACCTTGCCAGAGTTGCCAGAGCGTTTTTTTCTTAGTAATGTTGTCATTACCTTGTAATATCGATCAAACAAAACAAATGCTGTTTAGTCTATTTATATTTCTTCTTCTTATATATAAAAATGCATTTTCAAATGTGTTAGTCGCGCTAAAACTCGAAAACGGCTGAACGGATTGGGCTGATTTTAGTTTTAAAATATTCGTAGAAGTCCAGGGAAGGTTCTAAAGTGACACGAAGTTCACCGGGACAGTTAGTCTTCTTCTTATATATAAAAATGGATTTTCAAATGTGTTAGTCGCGCTAAAACTCGAAAACGGCTGAACTAGTTGGGCTGATTTTAGTCTCAAAATATTCGTAGAAGTCCAGGGAAGGTTTTAAAGTGACACGAAGTTCACCGGGACAGCTAGTACTTGATACATAATTTTTATTTTTATTTTATGACTAAATATTTTTTTCCAATACTATTTATCAACCTTACCACTGTGTTTTACTATCAAGTATTATATCATAACGTAAGATATCCATGCTTTTAATAGTGACACTCCAACCTTTTTATCACAAAAGGATTATTTTTAAATTATTTTATTACGACGTAACCATTGGGCGCACAGATTGGACGTCATAGTAAAAAATGTTAGGAATTGTGTATTCTATTCGAATATATATTTTTTTCTTTCTGGCCGGCACTTTCATTTTTTGGTCCAAAAATGTATGAAACGTGAATGATGTTCTTTATGAAAAACATGCAAAATCCACAACGTGGGTGACGTTTTTTGTTTGACGATTGAATTCACCGGCAAAACTCCTTAATATGAGTTAAAAAAAATATATTAGTCTTAAAATATTCGTAGAAGTCCAGGGAAGGTTTTAAAGTGACACGAAGTTCACCGGGACAGCTAGTACTTGATACATATTTTTTATTTTTATTTTATGACTAAATATTTTTTTCCAATACTATTTATCAACCTTACCACTGTGTTTTACTATCAAGTATTATATCATAACGTAAGATATCCATGCTTTTAATAGTGACACTCCAACCTTTTTATCACAAAAGGATTATTTTTAAATTATTTTATTACGACGTAACCATTGGGCGCACAGATTGGACGTCATAGTAAAAAATGTTAGGAATTGTGTATTCTATTCGAATATATATTTTTTTCTTTCTGGCCGGCACTTTCATTTTTTGGTCCAAAAATGTATGAAACGTGAATGATGTTCTTTATGAAAAACATGCAAAATCCACAACGTGGGTGACGTTTTTTGTTTGACGATTGAATTCACCGGCAAAACTCCTTAATATGAGTTAAAAAAAATATATGAATCATAATATGAAACACCTAAAGTGGCCTTTTTAGACTTCCTGTGTCCTGACCTTAGTTTACAAATGGCGAAAAGTGCATTTGTCTTGTGAACAAAAAGAGGAAAACATTTGAGATGTTTTGACGTTTTGACCTAAAGGTTGTAAACACCGGGTCATAAAATCCCAAAAAAAAAAGTTTTGACGTTTCACTTTTGACAGTCGAAAGAAAATACATGATACAATTTTATTTAGTTTTGTTTCGAAAAATGAGAAAAAAAATAATATAGTTTCGATTCGAATACTTCATAATATATTGGTAAGTAAATATACGATTATAAAAAAAACAAATCTTATCATACTAAAAACATCTGTTTTAGATACTACGTGATTTATCTCGTTTTAGAAATGGGAAATGCAGGCAGCAACCAGCCAAAAGAATGGCACAAGGATCAGGCTAGCAAGCAGCCAGACCTAGGGCCTTCCTCTCCAGCGAAGGAGGGCGAGGCGTTCACTTTCGACAAGAAAAAATACGACGAGCGTGGCGCACGCGATGACGACAACAACATAGAGGACGGCGCGCCGTACTACACAAAAGCTGTCCCTGAGCACGAATCCGACGAGCCCGTTATGCGCGAGAGGTCGAATACGTTGACCGAGAGTAACAAAAATTGTGATAGTATTGATATTAAAGTATTACCTACTGTATTTAAATGGGAAGGAGGTGGAAAACAGGTATCCTTACTGGCCTAATAAATATAAATTCGAAAGTCTGCAAGAATGTATGGATGTGTGGATGTTTGTTACTCATTCACGCAATCACTACTCGCTGAACGGATTTTAATGAATTGATAATACTTTGGAAACTTAGGTTACTTTGTATCGCAGCAAAATGTATGGTTCTCCGGGATTTCTTTTTGCTCATAAAAAGTCCCGGGCAACTTTATACTGTACTACAGTTTACAATAATTATGAGTATTTATTGAACACTGAGCCTCACATTTAATTATGTACTTTTTGTATCAGAAAAGCCCAAATTAAAAAAAAAAACAAAAATATAAGAATAGTTTTTAGTACACCTATTGCCACATTCATGTGAAGCTTGTAATACCATTTTTTGCCAATTTACAGTTAAAGAATATTGCTCAAAACTTGACAATTAAATTTCCATTGTATTTCAATTTATATTTTTTATTTTGCAAGGTATTCATAAGTGGTACATTTACTGATTGGAAAACGATTCCCATGGTAAAATCACATGGGGACTTTGTGACCATCATAGATCTGCCAGAGGGGGAGCACCAGTACAAATATTTTGTGGACGGAGAATGGCGGCACGATCCCACGGTTGTAAGTTCATTAATATTGTTAACCAAGTTAATCTTAAAATTTAGACATGGAGGACTTACAATAGATTTGTTATATCACTAATTAGTCATTTTTCATGATAAAAAGACCACATTGACCTCAGGTTTATAGTGTCAAATTGTTGTAAGTAACAATTGAATTTTCAACGTTTTTTTTCAAATACAAATAACATAACAACATGTTTCATAACTTTTGTGCTGCATTCTTTATTTACTTGATGATACTTACTTTAGCATGTTTTTATTATTCTAGAAAGTAGTTGACAATGGCATGGGATCCAAGAACAACCTTGTGACTGTGAAGATGTCGGACTTTGAAGTGTTCCAAGCCCTAGCTAAAGACAGTGAGGGGGTCCACAGCAGTGCACAAACTGAATATTCACAGGTAACTATAAACTATTATGGCAATCATATTTTAGTTTTTCTGTTATAAGGTATACATATTTCCACAGTTAATTAAACAGCTAGAAAGTATACACTGAATAATTAATTAATATAATGAAATTGGTGTCTTCAGGAAATTCCACAGTCAAAGCCCTGGGAGAAGGTGTCAAGCCCTCCCATCTTACCACCACATCTGCTGCAAGTTATATTAAATAAGGATACACCATTATCTGTAAGTATTTAGCACACAAAAAATAATTTTACCCATAAATGGGAGACAATAATTGCATCAAAACTTTTTTTCTCGTATTATATCTCTATAAATTTAATAAGGACCATAACAAAACAGATGTGTTTTATCTTCGAGTGCAACAAAAAGTCGCCGATACATTTTTTCACGTGAGCGACAAATGTCGCAATAATTAGCCTTAAAACATAAATGTAATTGAATACTAATGTCTCTTTTTAGTGTGAACCAACCCTGTTGCCTGAACCAAACCATGTGATGTTGAATCATCTGTATGCCCTGTCAATAAAGGACGGAGTGATGGTTCTGTCCGCTACGCACAGGTACAGAAAAAAGTATGTCACCACCCTCTTGTACAAGCCTATTTAAATTATTGGTGCCTTAAAGTTAACATAGTTAAGATAAACTGGTTTTGTGATTTGCTTAGTATAAAACATAAAGATATTTTATTGATTATATCATAGTATGGAGTTGTGCAATAATAAAGCCTATGCAGACCATTTGTTTTTAAATTAAATTCCCGTTTCTAATTAATTGTTCAACTGTCAACTGTTATCGCTTGATTAATATTATTTCGAAATTTCTGTCTAACAAATTAAAATCTTATTAAAGTATTATATATTCTTGTCTTGGAACTTATTTTTTTATTTCAATATGTTTATTTTGATGCTATTCTATTTATAAATGCCTTAAAAAGCTGATTATTTGTTGGTGTATCACATCTTCTACTTTAACCGACACAATCTTATATATATATATATATATATATATATATATATATATATATATATATATATATATATATATATATAGCAACGGCTGCAAGTATTACCATGAAATTTAATATACAGGGAGTTTTGGGGGAGAAAATCGATATACTTAGCTAGGTTTTTCCCTGGGAAACTGTGCATTTTAAAGTTATATAATATGTTTTTTTTTTTCGTCATGAAACAATATAATATCAATAATTTCGACTCTAATAATGTCAGTCCGATTGGCAGTTTGGTTAATTTTTGCGTTGTTAAAAAAATCGGAATGTGGTGGGTTCGAATCCCGGTCAGATAATATATATTTTTGCTATTGTTTTTTTTAATTTATCAGAACTCCGAGCAAAGCTTGGTTACCCAGGTACTTATATATAATGCAAGCAATAGGGGCATAAGCGCGAGACGACCTGTGTTTGGCATGAAATAGCCTATTCCGAAAAGTGTCTTACAGGCAGGAACAGATGATCGTTATATCGTCGCCTATAGACACCCGACTCACCTGTAAGGAGATAAAAATATAAATATTGCATGAGTTATCATAACTTCGATAAAAGCAATACAGGTGGTTATAATTATTGCTCTTATTAAAGTATCAATGAACGTTTATATAAGTAAGATTATGAGCGTATAACAACGAGCTTCTCTGATGACACACCTGTAATGGAGAATTTTCACTAATTTTAAATCTAAGCTTTCTGTATTCTCCATGGAAAAAGAAAATTGTGCAAGAATTATTTCGAAACTTCAATTAGTTTTCATGATACATAAATAACTTTAAAGTAGCCCAAACGGTGATTACTGATTTCAGATTTGTAGTACGCGAACTCCGGGCTGTATATCGGAGGAGTAGCGTGACGTCACGCTACTGTTAGCGGGATTCGAAAATTTTCGGAACTGAACGCGTGTAAAATCATAAACACTTATTATTTATACATCCTAAATCTATTTCTCTGTAACAAAGTTTCAAATGATATTACTAGTAACATTCTCCATTGCTAGTTATGCTGGCACATCACAATAATTCCCTTGGGCCTGGCTGAAGAACGAACAAAAATGAGTTGCCACTTCAGAAATCGTTTAATTTAATATTGATGCCTATTTCATAATCATGAAATTGTACAAGGGAAGGAGAATGTACACTAACGGATGTAAAACAAATTCCACATGTACAACATTTTGTGTATGTTGATAAAGTTATCAGCATTTAGAGTATGCCCGATGGCGTTTCTTATCGTTTCGCTAATTATTATTAACAATCGTTCAAAATAAGCATTTCCTTTTCCATATTAGTTTTGCGTTGGATAATAATGTTCCTGTTTGTATGGCACGGGTTTCTTATTATGAGGACTTGAGGAGGGTTAGATAACACATTCCACAACAATTTACATCCAGAAAACTGTATATTTTCGGCTTATATTATAATTTTATCGTCAAGAGAATGTTCAATAAAAACAAAAGTATTTCTTATTTAGGTACCTATATTTGCTTTAAATATACATTTTATATTAAACAAAATAAACACTGAGATTTCCAAATTAATACTGAGTAAAATATTTGGTAACTGTATAATTTAACTGCTACAACTTAACTAAATTGTAATAAATTAAATAAGTCTTAAAACATCCAGTAGATAGTTGAAGGATACACTACCGGCATCAGCTTTGATACTATACACACATACATACATACATATTATATAACTATGTTGCTTTCCTTGAATCTTTTCCTCATACATTCATTTCTCATTTAAAATAATAACACTGAAAACATACTGAATTCCATTGAAGTAGAAAAGTAGAGACTGGAACTGGAACTACTTCACACAGATTTACATTTTGCTCTATCATTATATCTTAAGTAAAAATGTTTGAAATTTTGTTAAAATTAATGACTACTAACCGAGTAGCATTTACCTTTATAAGTATTTAAATCCATTCTCAATAAACACATATAATGTCACTGCTGAAATTGTTACGTAATTAAAGGAACTTTGAATATGTTGTGACTTGTGCACTAATTACCACTAAAATTAAATTAAAATTTTTAAAATTGCCTTTCTCAAATATTGCCAAATTGCTTAAAAGCTAGAATAATATATAGTACAATACTTTATAGTTATTCACTTGTGACAGATTCCAAAAGTGGTTCTTTATCTCTTTTTTCCATTTGACTAGGATGAGTATTATTTACAGGATTTTTCACATACATGCCTACAGCCACACTCACTAAACATATCGAAAAAATTGTGTACCATGTGATCAGTATGTTGAACAGCAAGTAACAGACCACAGCTGTTATGACGAGCTCTAAGGCACTAGCATATGTCTTTAAAATTGAATTTAAGTTCTTGAGGAAGAAACTTGTGACTATTCCAACGATGGCGCTGTTAACAATAATAAGGATCACAAAGACATCTCCTAATGATTTAAAATCATTGAACATTTCACCGGCCTCACCCTTAAATAGTAATATAAAGTAATTGCACATAACAGAGTCGAGGTACATGAATACATTCTGAAGGAATATATCTACATTTTGTCCCTGTGTTTTGAGTAGGTATTCATTGTATGTGCCCGCCAGACACGAGCAGAAGTTCTGGAAGTTTATGGACAGGAAGTATATGTTGAATATTTGAGAGAAGACATCAGAATCCTGCTCGGACTTGACTGATGTCGAATCAAAGTTTTTGACCATACATCCAAATGTGAGTATACCCAACGACACCCACTGTATAAAGGTAAGTTGTCTCTTGAAGAGAATCTGAAATAATAATTAAAATTATAATAAACTAGATTATGCCTGCCATTCCCTCGAGTAAAAACAATATCCCACAGAAACATTGTACTTTTCTGTGATAAAAAGTAGCCTATGTGTTAATCCAGAGTCTAAACTACTACCATACCAAATTTCAAAATAATCCTTTCAGTAGTTTTTGAGTGAAAGAGTAACAAACATCCATCTATCCATCCTCACAAACTTTCAAGTTTAAAATAGTATAGAAGCAGGAATTGTTTACTTATGAAATGTGTTCTTTTCTCACCTGGAATATAAGTGCTGTGAGGACAACTCTAAACTGTAGGAGGATGTAGTAGGTGGTGGGGTCGTAGTGGGACAAGTTGATGAATGCCAAGTTGTTGTAGAAGCAGTACAGCAGAGATGGAATAAAATATAAAAGCAATAATTTACTGTTGATGATTATTGCTCTAAAGATGTTGGGCTTACTCCTGAAACAAATTTAATTTTAAGAAACACTACAGCCTGATAAAAATAAGTATGCTTAACAATGAAAGAGATTCACTAGTACTTACTCTCTTTTGATAGTGTACAGTGCAGCCGATATGAACAGCTTCAGTAATTCTGTCAGGAACACAACTAGAGTTGTGTTATAATCATATGCTCCATTTTCAGTTTTTGATGCAGTAATAAAAACACCTTAAACAAAATAAAAACAATTTAAAATTACACACTTCAACAAAGGAATCTTAGTAGAAAATTTGGGAAAAAATTGTAAGTAACTATAGTAAATGTGAATGAATTTAAATAATTTACCTTATATTTCTAAAAATAAAGTTGATTAATCATTTGCTTTATGAATGTAAAAGTGAGAAGTTTAAATAATATAGTAAGTACCTTGAAATACGAATAGTATTATGTAAAGTGCGAAAACAATGAATGCTTCAGTGGTTGGGAATAGTTTACTTATTCCATGCATTATTTATTTTTTCCTTCAATTTTCTTTTTCAGGTTATGGTTAAGGGTATTGGAAATTAGCCTTTTACATTATCTACACGTCTTTAAGAAACATAATTTCGGCGTAACAGTTCGAACTACATAGTATCAATTCTTGATTTAATCTAATATTGTTTTGGACTTGGATTAACTTTTGTAACACTGTTTTTATTTACGTTGATATTAAAGTTTAGATAATAAAGGGCGGTCAACGGCAGTCAACGTAGCAGTTACAACTGTCATAAAAACACAAATTCCAATTTATAAATTTAATCCTCCTCTGATATCCTCCACTCGCAAAATATAAATTTTTACTATTTTCAGCGAATGAAATGTTTACAAATTGCAATTGACAGATATGACATTATTCGATGACACATACTTTTTTTTAATGAAGCGCCAATATGTCGTATTCGGTATCTATTATGCTACTTGACCTTGTTTTTGCTATTACACAAAAAAAATATTTTGCTACCTAAAAACCAAAACAAAACTATATTTATAATACACTTTTTTAAAACCGCCGAATAAAGTATTCGCCATGTTAGTTGATAGATTATCTTTGCTGTGACGTCATACTAATACTATTTGTAATCTGTGCTATACTCCGCTCCATGGAGAATAGAGGTAAGGAGGACCATCTCTAAGGCAAAAAAGCTAAAAAGTGTCCGACAAAAGTAATTAAATAATAGTTCCAAAACAGGCTAATGGCGCTAGAGTGGCAAAGGTGTGTGATATGAAGTTAGAAATAAGAGATGGAGTGAAGTTAGTTTAGTCATTTATTTTTTGATAACTATGAGCAGTTTTTAGTAGTAAATTCAGTCAGTTAATATTTTTATTTATAAAACCGAAGAAGAGATTTAATTATCCGTTTAAATTTTGCCGCTTTACGCCCTTGCGTCTGTAGCGCCCCCTATTTAACGCTATTTTACGGATACTTTTCATGTATGGAGATGGTACTCCTTACTCTATTCTCCATACTCCGCTCACTGTTCGGACAAAATGGTGGTGTGACGTTCCGTTTGACGTTTTGACATACACTTTCCGTTCCACTACTACGTGTGTGTTTAGTGTGTTTGTGAAATCATATCGTTTCCGTTTTTTAATTTCTACTGATGAAAACACCCACCGTGTTTTCATCAGTAGAAATTAAAAAACAAAAATAGATATTTTTAAATCAACTTTATAATATAACAATCATAAGCTTTTAATTTATGATATCGCTAGAATACGTTTTCCTAAGCCAAGTACTAAATGAACAAACTTCTTCAATGTATGAAATTAAATATGAGTCAAGTATTATTGTAAATCACGCATCTTTAAAAAGCTTGCTATTTTGTGTTCTCTACAAAAGTCAAAACTCCTTAGGAAGTTTCAATAAAGCGTCTACTAATTTACTGAATCAACTGAATTGACTGCATTGACTATTTAATTGGAATTTGACTAGATTTTGGACTTGACGATTTAAAAAAACGGTGTTCAAAACTTAAATGAAAATTCTTTCTCCCTCAGAATAATGATAGTCCTTAATTTAATCTGAGCTTTCTCCCACTCTCACCTTTTCAACTAGACATTGGCAATATTTTATTACTCAGAATAATTAATATCAACTTGAAATTTTTGCCTACAAGTCCGCAACCTTGGGCCAAGAGCATGTCATCTCTCATGTCATGAGTGCTAAGTATGTGTTTTTATTTTCGCATTCGATCGAGAACGCGTTTGGCGTTTACTAGGAATTTGTATGTTATTTGTGCAGCGCCACCTAGTTGTAAACGCGACAACTAGGTCAAATTACATACAAATTCCTAGTAAACGCCAAATGCGCTCACGATCGAATGCGAAAGAAAAACTTAAGAAGGGTTCAGTAACCATCAACATGTAATAGTTTTTTTTTCAAATTACTTCAAAAGTTACTGTTCGATTTTATTAAAATGGTCGACTTTGTAAAAAAAGTCATCTATTAAATCTAACATTTATTTTAGAAGACCTGTTCAACGATATCCGACACGATGGGGTAGATTGAAAAAATATTTTTCATCCCCAATTCACATGTATGGTGATCTACTACTATAATACACAATTATTGTTATTTTATAATGAAAACTTTAAAAAAAATATGAAAATGAAGCAAAACCGAGATCTATACACAATCTATAATTATACCAAATTTCATCAATTTATATTCATAATTACAGAAGCTCGAAGCTCGGACAGGCAGACAGACAGACGGAGGACGGACAGAGCGAAACTATAAGGGTTCCTTATGTATTTATTTTGCAAGCTGAAATGAGGTGGTCCCTGGTTGTTGCGCTACATCATAATAATTAAATTGAATTAATTATAATCATAATGCGCTGCGCTGCCCACTAACTGCATCCTCATTACATATTATATAGTACAGCTTACCTGGGTATATTTCATATTACGCATTTGGGTATTTCCGTTATAACTGTTTTGGCCGAAAATAAAAATTTAAAAATATAACTATGGCAATTTAATGGTAATAACTAATTAGTGAAGTAATTATTTATATATTGCAACGTTACCTATCTTTTATATATATGTAGGTATATCCCATATTGTTATTGTGTGTGACATAATATATGATGCTGCCAGTGTGTATCTGTCAGTCGCCTGACAATAACGAGGATCCACAGAATACCAGGGATTGCGGTATAGTTGAGTACTACGCCGCGATCGTACACCTGAGTGGAGTCCTTTTCTCTCGCATTGCACTGCCTTATACCTGTTCTTTTTTTTTTATTTTTTTTTACTATGATATGTTATTTTGCTATGGTTTGTTGTTTGTTAATATTATGTATTTGTTTCTTATAATCTATGTTTCTCTTTTTTTTAAGGTTCGTATTATTTCTGTTATTTGTAAACCTTTCGTGATTGTTTGTGCTTTAATGTCGAATCTTTGTTGATAATGTAGTGTAGTGTGAGCATTATTAATATAGATAGAAGCGCGATAGAAGCTATGCAATAGCATTATTAAGCTATTGCATAGCTTCTATCGCGGGCCTTGAGCGCGGGGACCGAATCCAGAAATTCCGTAACGAAAAAACCTCACGCTCCGTGCATCGTCTAACGTCGTTTCAGTTCGGCAGTCTTCGACACAGCGTTGTGTGCGTGCGATTAGACGTATTGTACGACTCTACGAAACTCGCACGAATCGAGACGAGCTGCTCCGAAATCGGACGAATACATAAGCAGCTGTTTATGAGAAAGTATATAGGTGTATAGGTATTTATGTACAACAGTGAATAGCTGTACTTATAAAATTTGTGTATAAAGTGTTTTGAATATGAATGAACAAAGTGCATTTATTAATAATGAAGAAAGTCACGAAAAAATGGTGAAAGAAAATGAGTGAGTACTCTATATACATACATTTTATTATTGTCGCAAATGCAGTATTAATTTTGAATTGCAATAGCTTTACCGCGGCAGTCCCCGAGTGCCACACGTCTTTTTTATTATTATTATTATTATTATTATTGTTATTGTTGTTGTTGTTGTTGTTGTTGTTGTTATTATTATTGTTATTATTATTATTATTATTATTATTATTATTATTATTATTATTATTATTATTATTATTATTAACATATATTTGTCTCGGCTTAACCGGTAGAATGAAGCAGGTACGGACGATTGCCAAGTATCCTGTTCATGTAGCGTGAAAGAAGTTTAATTGGTGTGAGTTGTAGGGAAGGATGAAGATGAATTAAGGAGGCGGCGGACTATAGAGCAGGTATCTATAACGATTGACTTTTGTAACTGTATATACGTGTTTTTGTGAAGGTTAAGGGATTTAAGTGCAACTGCAAGCGTTTTTGGAATAACGCCCGTTGAGGAGATGAATATCGGGATTATTTTTACTGTGTTTTGATGCCACATTTGTTTGATCTCATCTGCAAGCGGTATGTATTTTTGGATTTTTTCTGTGTGTTTCTGTTTCAGGTTGTTGGTGTTTGGAACGGCGATGTCTATAAGGTAAGTGGTTATTTCAGATTTAATTGTGAGGGTTATGTCTGGTCTATTGCTTAGGATGGTACGGTCTGTGACGATATCGCGATCCCAGTAGAGTTTTACGGAGTCATTTTCTAGAACGTTAGATGGTTTGTATTTGTAGTACGGTGTATGTGTATCTATAAGGTTAAACTTGATTGCTATTAATGGATGTATATGTTTGGCTACGTTATCGTGACGGTGAGTATATTCTTTATTTGCTAGTGCACTGCATCCTCCGGTAATATGGTCTATTGTCTCAGTGGTTTGGTGGCATAATCTACACTTATCAGTTTCTATGGCTTCTTTGAGGATACATTTTGAGTAATTGCGAGTTTTGATAATTTGGTCCTGTATAGCTATTAAGAACCCTTCTGTTTCACTATAAATGTTGCCCTTAGTTAACCAACTGAATGACGCGGCTTGATCGATATGGTCCTGACTTAACTGGTACGGAAATTTACCATGTAGAGCCTTACTTTTCCATTTTTCTATTTTGTTTTCATCATTAATTATTTTATTTTTAGGGTTAAATTTGTCATTATTTAACTGTAGCGGTGTTCCAGAATGAGATAAATTTACAATGGCTTTATGAAGTGGGCTTGTGTTAGCTTTTGTCTTGAAATAATTTCGGAGGTTATCTATTTGGGTGTAATGTAGATTTTTTATGTCTATAAAACCACGCCCTCCCTGCTTCCTCTTTATTGTAAACCTCAAAAATTTGTGTTATTTCGGTTCTTAATGTGTAATATTGGTAAAATATTAATAATTAAATATTCGTTAACGTGCACAAGTGTGGGCAAGTGGTACAAATTCTAAAAACGTATTATTTTGTGTCCCTCCAAAACTCCCTAGGCACTTTCAGTAAACTTTTTACCACTTTACTGAATCGACTGACATGACTCATGGACTGGACTGACTATTTATTTGGACTTTGACTAGACTTTAGAGTCGACGATTTAGGTTTACGTTGTTGAAAATTGAAATGAAAGTTCTATTCCCGCCTTTATAACTTGACACTGGCAAATGGATATAAATCGATGCCATATATAATTATTAAAAATTAAAATATAAAAAATTTATTTTATTTTATTATTTTTTATCTTATTTATTTTTATTTATATAAAAAAAATATTGGAGTTTTGAATATTAACCATTAAATATTCGCTAACGTGCACAAGTGTGGTCAAGTGGTACAACTTATAAAAACGTGCTATTTTGTGTTTCCCGCCAAAACTCCCTAGGAACTTTCAGTAAAGCTTCTACCACTTTACTGAATCGACTGACATGACTCATGGACTGTACTAACTATATATTTGGACTTTGACTAGACTAGACTTGACGATATAGGAATATGGTGTTGAAAATTGAAACGAAAGTTCTATTTCCCGCCTTTTTAACTTGACACTGGTAAATGGTTAAGCCGATGCCATATATAAATAAATAAATAAAAGTTATGCTGTCAAATGTCAATGTCACAAGTGACATCATTGGAAAAACAACAAGATTCTCGAAAGTAAGGCTCGATACAATAATATATATATTTAAAGTAATTTGCCGTGTTAATTTGTTAAATAATCAATATTGAGAAAACTGTAACGCTTCCAGTGTTGTTCTATTTACTTCTGGCATAGTGTGCAACTTCAAAGATTTGTGTTTAGTTTTCAGACATCACCAGACATGACTTGTTGGAAATATGTTAAAAGTTAGTGCGATAGTTTCATCACTCTACAACTTTATGCCATGTTGGTAAACGACATGAAGTAGTGCATGTGCCGATAGGAAATTTACTACATTAAACAAAGGAAGAACACAACAGAAGACTACAATGCTGGAGGAAGAGGACAGTACCTGGTAATGTAAAGCCTATCAGTAACACTGTCACTTGTTATCTGTTTGTTTTCCGATTTACAACATTCATTTAGTACTTTCAGTTTTGAACTACATGTCTTTATTGCTGTGTGCTAACTGTTACTATATGAAATTCCATAATAATTGTAATAATTTTAACTTAAATGAGAACATAATGTTATTTCAACTATTATTGATTGATATTCTCTGGAATATGCTCATCACCATAATTTAAAAAAAGGTATAATAAGTAGATAGGTCATAAGTCTTTATCTGATACATATTAATATTTGATGATTCAACATTTTTGCGCGTAATGAAAATGGTATATTATGGCAGATAATTGTTACAATTGCTTGTTTCAGGTTGATAGAGCTCGAGTCAGCACTTCTAGATGGCTGCACTCCACAGGAGATCAACTCAATAACAAAGGGCAAGAAAGTCCCCGAGAGCCTCAGACCTGATGTGTGGCTGGTGTGTCTGAACTGTCAGGATGCCAACAACCAGCTGCTTGCCTTTGATGAAATTTTTGACCTGCCTAACCAGAATGTTCTGAGAGATGATGTAAAGAAATTTGTAACCAAATTGGACAATGATGATGATGAGAAGTTGTCTGTGATATCTGACATAGAGTCAATAATAACATTTTACTGCAAAACAAAGTCTATTAACTATTCCTCCAACAATGGATGGATAGAAATCTTGTTTCCCCTGTTGAGCCTCAAGCTTCCTAGGTCCGATACTTACAATTTATTTGAAAAGATCCTAAAACTTTATATTCCATGCGGCTGCGTGGCCAATGGTGTTCCTTTCCACATTCTGAGGCTGGTCCTTCAGTACCATGATCCCGAGCTGTGCTCCTTTCTAGACACCAAAAGGATAACTCCTGAGATGTACTGCATGCCGTGGCTGAGGTCCCTGTTCGCCGGAACATGCAACCTGGACGTGGTTCTGTTCATGTGGGATCTATACTTTCAGAGGTCGGACCCATTCTTTATATTCTTTCTGAGCCTGATCATGATAATAAATGCCAGAGAGCAGCTGCTGCAAATGAAAGACGAGGATAAGAACATGATCATTAAAAAGATAAGCACCATGCCCGGTGACCTGGATGCCAATGACGTGTCGGATTTCTGTTCTCTGGCGCACTACTACTCACTCAAGACGCCTGTGTCCTTCCGTGAGGATGTGGTAGACGTGTTGTTCTCCGACAGCGGCGAGGACATCACCGCCAAGCTGTACGCTGGCGCACTGTGCCTGCCCGTCGCCGTGCACGAGCTCATCGCCAGCGCCACCGCCGACCCCGCCGATCCTGACGTCGTTAAGTTCTTCCTGGTGGACTGCCGGCCCGCGCCGCAGTACCGCGCCGGCCACCTGGCCACCGCCTTCCACCTCGACTGCGACCTCATGCTGCAGGAGCCTAGTGCCTTCAACACGGCTGTGCAGGGCCTGCTCAATGCGCAGCGGCAGGCGCTGGCCGCAGGCTCCGCGGCCGCCGGCGACCATCTGTGCTTCGTGAGCTCAGGTCGCGCCGAGGAGGAGCCCTCCGCGCACATGGTCGTGGCCGCCTTCCTTAAGCGCGCCGTGCGCCGCGTGTCTATGCTGGACGGCGGGTTCGGTGCCATCCACGATTATTTCGGGCCGCACATGGTCGAGTGCCTGGAGGACCACGACCCCGCCGCGTGCCTGGTGTGCGCGCCCGGCGTCGCCGAGCCGCGATCCTCGAGCAGGCGGGATCTCTCCGCCATACAGCTGTTCGGCAAGGTGTCGTCCGCCATGCGCGCCAAGGGCCAGGAGGTGAAAGGCAAGCTGATCGAGTACATCGTGAACCCGGCGGGCGCGGGCGGGGTCGCGGGCGAGTGGCACGTGTCGGCGGCGGCTGGGCGCGCGCGGCGCTACCGCGACGTGCCGCCGGTGTTCAGCATCACGGACGAGGAGGAGGGCGCGCCGCCCGTGCCCGCCCCACCCGACCCGCCTGTAGAGCTGCGGGAGCTCCTGAGCGCGCCGGACGTGGTGGCGGGGTTTGCGTGCCGCGAGGTGCTGGCGGACGGCAACATGCACGACGCGCACCTGGTGGTGACGCGCGCTGCGCTGTTGGTGCTGCGGCACGCGGGCGGCGGGCGCGCCCGCGTGGTATCCCGCCGCCCGTTGGCCACGGTGGTGAAGATCACGGCGAAGAAGCGGCACCCGGAGCTGATTACGTTCAAGTACGGCGTACCGGCGGGCGACGAGCTGCTGGTGCGCGACATGGATCGCTTCCTCATCCCCGACGCCGCCGCCGCCACGCGCGTCGTGTCCAACCAGATCGTGCTGCAGCTGGATCAGGCGCAGTAGCCGCCTGAACAACTGGTGACCTGAACACTGACATATGAGATGTGCTGCTTTTCCGACGTCACGTCGGCACGTAAGCACATGATTATAATATTATGGTTCTTTGAGTTTCTAAACAGTATGAACTGATTTGATATTGATATATATATGTATATATATCCGTATCCGTAATTGATTGTTGGAGACGTTATATTCTGTTAAAACTGTAACGTGGGTGTATAGAATTAACCTACCTACCTAAATATTCATTTTAATAATTAATTAACATTAACACTGTCAATTTCTTGACAATCAAGCAAAAGCTTCTAGCAAAACTGATTTTTCGTACTTTCCAACCCAGAGGCGGATTAAACGTTGAGAGCGCCGTAGGCCACTCATCGGCTTTTTTTTTTACCGTCCCCGGATTAGACGGCTTATTGTTTACTTTTTTATTTTATTTTCTTTAATCTTTTGTATTATTTTATTTATTAAATTTTATTTGTGACATTGTAGTTACATAAATTATTTTTTTTCATAATTTCCTTTCTACTATATATTACGTTCCAAAATTATATAAACAGTTTAAAATTACAATTTAAAACATATAAAATTAGGCTACAATTTGAATATTAAAATTACAGTTTAAACAGTTTCGGAATTAAAATACAACATAAAATTACAATAAATATGTCAATTAAAATACGGGATTAAATTACAGTTTAAAATTTGACTCTGTTCAACTTGAATCTGTTCAAGTAGAAGGCGAATCCACCGTGACCAGTCATTGCTTGTGTGGTGTGGTGTGTGACGTCTATCTTGCAGACTGTAAAATCGTTATTAAATTGGACGAATTAGAATTCACGTTTATGTTGGCTGGTATATATTATAATGTGATGATGATGATTACTGTAAGTTTCATAATGGCATATGCTTTGAGTTCTTTAAACAATGCCAAAATTCCCAAACGTGTATCTTGAAAGACTGAGGTTTGTTCAGTAGGTACTTTTGAATCCAGGGTATATATTGGTGCAAAATCTTACTTTTTAGTAGCATATGCTTACTTCAGAAAAAGTCAAAATCACTATGTATCCATATAAATATCGAGGAGTTCTCTCGATTCCTCATGGAACCCATCATCAGGTCACCACTTTGGTGAAAACGGGACCAACTTCGGATTATACCCGTATCTTTCCAACTTCAATCATAGATCATGTTCCATCGACAAGGTATAAATTTATCTTTTGTTATAAATTGAAGCAAAATGAGATTCTAAACAAAAATAATAGGTTTGATTGTGTAAGTAGGTGGCTTACTTACTGGCGCAATTAATTTTATCATATATTATATATTTTTTCGTTATTTTAAAATTCCGCCCGCGCGACCTTTTGTACCCTCGCGCCCCTAGGCACATGCCTACATTGCCTTAGGGATAATCCGCCTCTGTTCCAGCCACAAAACTTACCACCAATTTCCTATACTTCACATTGTGAATGATCGATAATTCTGTTTCATTTCACGTCTTTAAGGAATATTCTTTTGCACTTAGTTATTACAAAGTTTCTAAATAGTTTTGTAACACATTTCCCACGTAACTACCGGAGGCTTGTATACAATTATTTAATTACCGTGCAGGACGATAATAATGTCCATTATGTTAATTATATAGTCTAAACTGTACTTGGAGTGGTTCTAATGTTTAACTGTACGACGTTAATACCAAATTTAATCCAAACGTAAAAAAAGAGACCAACAGAACACATAATGCTACCAATTTAAATGTCACTTATTTACACTGATACCACAGTACAGAAATGCAATGACTTGGAGTCATTGAGTTGGTCGAATGAAATATTTTAGTTCAGGTCTAGAGTGAGTTTCATGAACAGAGTACACAGTACACGACTACATGACTACTCAGTAACTCAGGTCGGTATCAAATGTCGGCAGTAGACAACTGCGGCGTGTGGGCAGCAGGCACTCGGCAGCGGCGGGCGCGTCGGATTTCACACCAGAGACCTAACCTTGGCACTAGAGTCTCGAGCTCTAGATCTACTCGGTAAACAGCACTGCTCTACATTGGAGGTACTATCAGGGAATTTAATTCGTGAGCAGGTTTAGTGTTCTAATAATTTATTTGTATCTTAATGACGACATGCACTCACCATACAAATATTGTCAATGACATGTCAGTTTGATATCATATCTTATACTAATTTAAACGAGACAATCTTGTATATATAATCGGCACTATAAAACGGTTGCAAGAATTATTACCATAAACTGTAGTATAGTTTTGATGGTACAAAATTGATCAAGCTAGGTGTTATCCCAGCGAAACTGCCCATTTTAAGCTATATATGTTTTGTCTTTCTTCGTGCAACAATATATCAGTAATTTTATATAATATGTATAATTTTTGCTTTGGTCGAAAATTTGGAATGTGGTGGCTTCGAATCCTGGTCAGATAAATATTTTTGTGATTCTTTTTATTTTTTCAAATAAAAAGAAAAAAAAAAACAAAACTCCGAGCAAAGCCGAGTCCGAGTCTTATTAAAATACAATCAAAATATGACAACGGTCAACCTGCTTATGAATGAGGGTTTTTACATTCGTGACATCTGACAGCTTTTTGACACGACAAGGACCGTCCAGCTCCCGAGCGCCGCCTGCCTGCCTGTTATATGACGTCACATTTGGGTTACTCGCAATCGAGGAGTAGACCAGTGTGCTGTGTGCGAGTTTCTGTCACTACTCACCGTGAAGAAGTTAACTACAATTTGTATGGCATCGAACAGCGCCCCTAGTGGCAAACAATGTCAACTAATTCAATGCCACAAATTGTAGTTAACTCGAAAAACTCGGACTCCGCACGCAGGCCACCGCTCTGCATTATTATGTTATCAAGCGCAACATAGGCATATTAACACTATATTAATAAGTTTAGGTAGTACATTATGTACATTTTTTATTTTAATTTATCTAAGAAGTTTCAAGAAATTGTATTCCTAAAGCTAGTCCACGAGTAGTATTTTATGTTAGTGCTCTGAAACAATACCTGCTATTATTTATTGTGCCTCGATATGCATGATGTTCGTTGTCAAATGGCGTTTTCGGCATCTAAAACTGTCCCGCGGCAGGGCAGCCGAAGGTATTGGAAATATCTGAATATCAATGTCTCAGTATCAGTATCAGTGTATCTGTGGTAAAACAGTGTCAAATATAATATAAGAAGAAGATGAAAATGTAGTGCTTCGTGAATGATCGGTTTCGTTCGACTGCCCGTAGCTAGTAGATGCCGAAAACGCTAATACCACGGCAATAATTATGTATTTTGTTGTTTTTAATTAATGAATTATTAATGTATAATGTGATATACGTAATACGGATAAAAGCTGAGTTTTTTATACAAATTGTCACAGAATAGCGCAAACTCCTAAGAAAAACATTAACTGCATTATGTATACATACTCTGTGTCTAATATGTTTAAAGTTATGTTGAAATTAAATTCCTTGTATACAAGTAGCTACAGCTACTGATGAACCTAATTATAATGTGATAAAAGAAGTGTATAGAATACTTTCCGCTTCTGTTAAGTTATATAGTAAATGGTACACATATTATTGTTTGTTCATTCCGTTAATATAATTATTAAATATAAATATGAGATTTATTTTTCCCTATTTACAAAACCACATGATACAATCATAAATAACATCGAAAAACGGAGATTGCTGAGAGATAGTAATAACGTGGTCGTGGTGTAGAGCACCTAAAGCTATACACTTGAGTTTTGCGCAGGCCTCAATAGATGGCGTTGATATGGTGAACATTAGTTACTATAAGGCCTTGGCCTTTTACTAATTAAGATTATTTACACAATAGATTAGTCTTTTTCTGATGCGTTGAAAAAAGTCACAGGCAAAGAAAGGACGAGGACGCTGAATAACTAAGTCAATGGTTTTTATTACTAACAAGGTAAATAATTAAGTATTATGAATTTTGCTCTAAGGCACGTTTATTTGTCGTTTCTTCCAATCAATTATACTTATTAACTTTTTCTTACTTACAATGATAATATCACTAAGTGAAGGGGCTTCGCACAAATAATAATGCACATTTATTTAACAAAGTTAATTTAATTAAGTACTAAGAATATATTTATATTTTTTACAATTACAATTAAAAGTTGGAGGTACTTATATTACAGATACATGATATGTTTAGTTGCCTCGTTAGAATTTTGAAAATCTTAAATATCTAGAAATAATTTTTGATATCTAACAAATTCTACTAATTAGGTAGACAAAAGATATTAAGTAAGTATCTAATAGTAACACTACATGAAATAAAACTGAATGTCGTTTTTACATTTAAACTACTTAAGCGGTAATTTTAGTCACTTTCGTCTTAGATGACGCGCGACGACGGTCGGCGTGGCAGCTGGGGGGGGGGGGGGGGGGGGTTACCTAATTAGAGTAAAAACAGGAAAAAATTGGTACTTCTATCCCGCTTGCCCTGACACAAACCATTAATTATTATTAAGTAGGTAGTAGTAAGGTAGGATTAAGTATCCTACGGCAAGTAGGATTTATATTTTTCTAAATTAAAACAAGCAACCCACTACTGGCAGTACATGCTTAGATGTGCCCCAGCGCCCCCAGCGTCCCCAGCGCACCGCAATCAAAATATAACTTTAAACCAGCTCATCATTGATGGGACTTCTTTCTGGCAATTTCTATAACTTCAAAGTGACGAGTGCACGGAAGTCAGAACATGGTGGGAGTGGGAGAGTTTTAGTAGGCAATATTAACCCTAAAGTTGTCTGTCCTCCGACTTGGTCCTCGGTCTTAACATTAGACTACTCGACTCGTCTTACGAACGACGGACGGACCGGTCTACTCTTGTCTAAATAAGTCACTGAAATTCTTATTCGTTGTTCCTTTTCGTAGCTAAAAAATAAAATATAATGTAGGTAAAAGACTCGATAATCTTCAAGAATCCATGTCGTCACCGAATCTTGGTGTCAAACTCTCAATAAATGAAAACTTAAAAGACGCTATCAACAACGACTGTGGTCCCAATTGTTGTTTGAACTAAAGAATATTACCTATATTTCCGTTAGTAAGTAAGTAGGGTCTAAGGCCTAAGCTAATTGTATCTAAAGAAGCGGCTTAAAAAAATCTTTCATCACCTTAAAAGCTATTTTTGGTTACCTCCATGTATGATGTAGGGTACCTAATATAACGCGTAAGTCACAATTGTTAGAACCACTTTTATTTTAAGTAATTTATTTAATCTTAACGTATTTTAAGTCACAAGAAGTGATATGTATGAGTTTGTATTTGGCGATTTTAACATAATCTAGGCACGTCAACGGTTGTCGGTTTGTGCCTACGGATATTACCTACTGTAGTTTTGGTTAATTTAAAATTATCTTTTTCAAGTAAGCGGTTTTCTTCGCCACGCTGTAATTAAGATAAATTTTATTTTATTACGTTGATGGCCTCAAAAAACCTTTCAACGTTTTGTGGATACGATTTCATTTTCTCCGAGAGCAGATCAAATGTAGAAATAGTGAGAAGTAGTGACAGAAGAATATTTTATTAGATAATTCTATTTCACAAAATATGCATATTTCGATACTATCGAGTTGTGTATTTTTCATAATTAGTAGTCGAGTTGTTGAATTAAGATATTTAACAACTCAACTACTAGTAAAAACTCAACTAGACGTCTGCATTGCCAGTAGGTAAATTGAGTTCTGACTTAATATATACCTAATCTTAGTTATATCAAGCTTTATCGGATTTTTGTAACCTATCGAAATCTAAATATAAGTAAGATAAAGAAAAAAAAATGTTTTCAGTATTTGCTGTTTAAGCGGCGTCACGTTATATCACTAATAAGTCGATAGTGGTAGGATGGAAAAGCAGCCTTAAACATAAAACAAACTTTAGAAAATTGCTTCTTATACATGCACAAGGTAAGTACAATTATATTAATAAATAATCCGGAAACACTCGTAGCTGTTTAGAAACCTCACTTATGACAGATTATATAACTTCTACTGATCACACAAGCTTCGGAGTCCTTTCACTGGCCTCCAGTCTTTTCACCGCAGCGAGCTATCCGCAAATCCAAGATCACTGCCCGGCACAGACGTCCTGCCGGCAGATTATCAGAGCGCTGCGTGCAGGACTGCCAGCATGGCTAGTACTGCCGCCGGTCGCGCGGCAGCAGAGGTCGCCTCGGTCAGGTTGTGGGGCTGCTGCTGCTCCGACACCGATGGCTGCAGCACCTCCACTGGAAAACGTCGATACATAAGGTCAGCGACATGTGCTCAGTGCTAGGATCCTTCTTAGGAGACAGGTTTACGAAATACCACGACAAATGGAGGCAGAGACTAATAGGGGAGGAAAATAAAGACGAGACAAATGTTATCAATAACAAAACTCGAATAGTATTCTAATAGCCTACCTCAATTATACCTATCCCTATCGCGCTCTACTATACCTATCCCTATCACGCTCTACTATACCTATCCCTATCACGCTCTACTATACCTATCCCTATCGCGCTCTACTAAGTTATGGTAATGGATTAAGTTTGGAATGATTATTTTGAATGTATAATTACAATTTTATACTCTCAGCTGTGGCTCCATATTTATATCCGATTTGTAATTCACCAATAGGTACGGTCGTCGACAGATCCGGTGTCCTACTTTTCGACTTTATAATAATAATAATAATATTTACGGACGCTTCCACACCACATTAATCTGGTCCCGTGGAAAGATCACTATGAATTTGTATTACGGGTACCAACCAGAAAATGAAAATATATTTAATACTTTTCTATTATACATAATAAAGTTTTTTTAAATTATATTATACGCGTCCATGGACGTAGGAACATAGAAAACTTTTTGTTCCTTTCGGCGGGATTCGAACCCGCGTCATCAACCATTGAGCCACAGACGACAAGTCGTCGAAACTATTTTTACTTGGCAATAAAAGCTTGGTTCAAAAGTGGCACACATTGTTCGACAAGATTTGATCACATAGTGTTACCAAACAACTAAGTAACCGATCGCCGCCCCCTGAGAACTTGCGCTCCCAGGGGGGGTGGCGATCGTGACTCGAGACAGCGTTTTAACATTGCGCGGTGCGATATCGCATGTCGCACCGATAAATTACGAAGGCATGAGAGAGGTAGCGATATGTTTTTAACCGACTTCCAAAAAAGGAGGCGGTTATACGTTCGGCTGGTTTTTTGTCAACGATAGAGTTATCGCCGTCTGTTGACAATTTTTCACAATTATTTTTTGATAGAAAGGGTATAATCCCAAGGTGGTCCCGTTGTCACTAAAGTGGTTACGTGATGATGAGATCCATGAGGAAGCGAGGGAAATCCTCGAAATTTATATGGAAACATATAGTATACCCTGGATCCAAAAGTACTGAACAGAACTCCTGACCCCTTATAGATACATGTTTGGGGATTTCGGCGTTGTTTAAAGAACTGCAAGCTGTCACTATGTCAATTCAAGTAATCATCAGTGATTTTGAATTTTTCTGAAGAAACCTAAGCATAAGCTACCAAAAAGGAAGATTTTCCACACAAGGTGGTATACCTTAGGTTAAGTTAGCTCCAAAAGCACTAAACAGAACTCCTCAGTCTTTAAAGATACGCGTTTGGATATTTCGACATTGTTTAAAGAACTGCAAGTATATGCCATTATGTAACTTACAGTAACCATCATCACCATCTTATATACAATACCTAATGGAAGCTTGGCGAGTATTCAATTATACATTCGATAGTTTATTTTAAAAGTTCTTAAAATGTGTTAATATTAATTTAACAAATATGTATATGACTTCCTAAGTAAAAATACACAAAAAAGTATGATATTGTGGGAATGGTCGTGGATGCCCCAAAGGGAGATCTCCGACCGAGCGAGGTGCTATTGCTCGGTCAGGCCGAAGCCCACTTGTATGAATTTCAGATGTCGTATATATAGTGCCGAACATAGAAAACTTTGATAGCGCGATTCAGAATTGTGGCGCTAATTGGTCCGCCACATCACTCCCCCCCGAAGACCTGAGATCGAATCTTGAGTCGTCTTGCTTGAGTCCCCAGTGTCAGAGAGTCCCAGTGAGTCGGAACTGTGCTGCTGCTGCACAGACTCCAGTGAGTCGGAGTGCTGCCGTGCGGGGCCGATGCTACGTGCTGACTATGAGAGATGTGCTCTGCTTGCTGACCGATCGTTGTAGTGAGAGTGCCCGTTGAAGCCGATGAGGGTTCGACCAGGCCGCGGTGCGTTGTGGCTGGTTGGTCGAGGTACACGATGAGGCTGAAGCTGGCTGGCGTGGTGCGGAGGGGTGGGGTGATGATGATGATGTCCACAAGGAGGCGTGTTCTATCGAGGGTCACCAATGTGGGAATGGTCGTGGATGCCCCAAAGGGAGATCTCCGACCGAGCGAGGTGGTATGCTCGGTCAGGCCGAAGCCCACTTGTATGAATTTCAGATGTCGTATATTATATAGTGCCGAACATAGAAAACTTCGATAGCGCGATTCAGGGTTGTGGCGCCAATTGGTCGCCACAATATAAATCTTATTTTAAAAATAATTCCCCTTTTAAATTCGGATAAAATTTTAACTATTTCCCTACACAATCTTCATAATTTTGAAGTCGGTACCAGCCAACTTAAATGTGAGGGGTGAGTTCTATAAAATATTGATTTATCAGGATATTGTTTGTGTTGGTACCGACTTCAAAATTATGAAGATTGTGTAGAGAAATAGTTAAAATTTTAGCCGAATTTTAAAGGAGAATTATTTAGAAAATAAGATTTATTTCATACTTTTTGTGTATTTTGACTTTGCAAGTCGGTTGAATTTTTTGTTTTAAATAATAATCATATGAAATATTGTTCCTGTCTTTGTCACTATCGGTGCGACATGCGATATCGCACCGCGCAATGTGTAAACGCTCTGGCTCGTGAGTGATGACTCCGCGGGGAGCCGCATGCGACACGACTTTACGGCTGAGCTTGTAGTTTCTATGTAAACATGCGTTGTCGAGTATACCATGAGGACCACGAGGAAAAGTATTCGAGGATAGTCTTTCTTTCTTCTACGTAACAGTAGACATAAACTTTGATCTTCCGATACATTATTATATTATAATGTAAAAAAAAAAGATTGAAGTCTGTCAAATGAATGCTCATTGTATTTATGTCTTGTAACAGTCTGGCAAACGAATGTCGAACCTGGATTAATTGCAAACTTTCAACTTGGCAACTCTAGACGAGCTTCAAAGTAATTTTAATAAATCAAAATTTTGTTATTTTTGGCTTGAAAGAGTAAAAAACATTTATTTCACACTTTATTTATCGTGTTAGTACGTTTTATTAATTATTAAGTAACTCATCACGGTGGCACCATTCGATTTTTTATTTTCAGGCATTTCTCAGGTTAAACTTTCGTTTTCGACTCTATGCACGGTTAGTAGGTGACATTTAATTTGGTAGTATTTTGGCATGCTACTGTTACTTTGTTTACTAGATTAAATCTGCGTGCCGTCCGACATAGCTCGTCGCGTAGTCGCTCACCTATGACAGTATCGTTCCTCATATCTGCGAAGGTATCGTGTATGCTGCGGAACTCGGGGATGGTGCTGACGCAGGCCACCTCCAGCCGCCCGCTGGCCACCAGCTGCAGCTCTGACACCGCCACGAACAGCCCCGCCCGCCCGCGCCGCCGCCCGCCCACCGTCGAGTGCGATACTGCCTCCGTCTAAAAAATACAATATTGTTAAATGAAAAATATAATAAATTTCATTAAATAATAAAAAATATAATATGGTCAGTAGGATCCACAGCGAAAACGTAAGGTTTTCTGAAAGCGTATGCAATGCGCTTACGCAGATAATGTAGCGCGTTCTGCGTGGGTTTCGTAGACGGTTGCCCCGCTCTACGAGAATTTCGCAGAAGGTTGCATACTTTACGAGAATTTCATAGACAGTTGCCCGCTCTACGAGAATTTCGTAGGTAGTTAAATGATCTACGAGAATTTCGTAGACAGTTACATGATCTATGAGAATTTCGTAGACAGTTACATACGTGGTCTACGTGAATTTCGCAGAGAATTTGCGCACATGATTTTACTGTACATTCCCATGATGTGAGTGAGTGACTTAATTTTTAGAAGATGGTATTTATGGTCTATGTATTTATTATTATTATACAAAGTGCAAGTTGTAAGTACATTCATATCATGTTTATTTTTTATTGATTGAAAATGATAAAATATTAAAAATATTTTATCATTTTAATATATAATTTATTTATTCTATATAATTTAATATTGAATAATATTATATATAAATGTCAACTTATTAATTGAAGTGAAACTACTTTAGCGGCGTTGAGAGTGAAATTTCATGGTTACGTCACGTAACATGATTTTACATATAGCACCATCGTTATAATGCTATCTGTCGTAAGCTACTAATATTTCTTACATAACAATTAAACTTTCTAAAGTATAGCTCAGTGCAAAGATGGCGCTAGGTGTATAATATTTTCTATTTTTTTTTAATTGATTATTCCTCGTTAGGCACGATGAGAATATTGGATTTTGAATCATGAACGATTTATAAATTTTATTATGATTTATTTTAGACAGAGCATCGTCGTAGTCTAACGGGACTTGTCTGTTGACACAATGGATCGGGATGAGTCTATAGGAGTCATGCGCGAGCTACTGTGGGGTCCACTGGTAATCTGGCTGCTGGACACCATATCCAAAGTGGGGGCGACGTGAAGTCAGAAGTGAGGTCTAAGAGGACTCATGCTGCTATAATGTTGAGCGTGGGTCCGACAATGCAGCAGCACAAACTGGGGAGCTAAGGTGCAGACCACTGGGTGGTCATGCGGTAACTACTGTTTTGTCAGGAGTGGGGATTTTGGGAGTCAAGAAGCTGGAGGTCTACAGTCATGCGGGTACCTCTAGCCGGGGAGCGCAGCCCGGGGCTCGGGTGGCGGCGTGGAAGGCGTGCGACAGGGCGAGCACGGGCGGGGGCTCCGGTCGCGGCCCCCGCCTCTCCGGGACTCTGTATTGGTGGGAATAGGCTATCAGGTCATTCATCTGGAAAAGAACAACACATTGCAGAGGGACAGGGGCGCTAGACACTAGATAGTCCAGGGGCTAGCAGGTAGAACACACTGACACTATAATTACACTAGGTGCTACTTTAGGGTTAGAACAGTTGTATACAAATAGTAATAGCTCACATAGTCTATGTCACGTCAGGTACTTAGGGTTAGAAATAGAATTTAAATTTAAAACATGTGTGGCATACATACACTCGCTAATGTTCTGTTTCTGAGGGCTGCGTGTTATATGTTTGTTTTAAAATAAATCATTGTCCTAACAAATGCATTACTTAGAGCTCGGTAGCATCGCTGTGTTTCTAAAGTTAATTTAAACTTGTATGGAGAACTTGTGGGCGCCGACGTTGCTTCTATTTTAATATGGCGAGGGGTATATTATTCACGTGTTGCAAATTTTCTACATATTAGTATTCTTTCGAATATATTTTTAAATAACTATCAGTAACAATTTATATAAAGCCTTATAAAAACCGAATTTTAAAAACAATATTAATGGCGACTATTGTTGTATCTAGTAATAATTTATTAAATATAAATATAATACATTATACAGAAAAAAAACTAACAATTATATTTTGTCGAAAGATTATGATACTCGTATGGTGCGGAGACATTGAGCGCAGAAACGAAATATATTATTTGACTGCAGATATATCAAAATCATATAATTTTTAGTATTTCTTTATCGTTTTCTCAACTTTATAGAAAGTTCTGTATTCCAATTCTCGTCCAGCCATAACAGCTAACAGAGACCATTGACCCACCACATAAACGGCCCGCTACTGCCGCCACACCGCAATACAGCTGATGGAACTACATTACACTCAATTGGGAACACTCGGTGGTAGTGCGTATGTTTGTAGATATGTATTTTAACAGTCAGGAAGATGTACCGTAGGCGTACCTACTAAGATGCAGAACTATTGACCGAAAAATAATTAAAAGCTATAAAGTCCTAGCTTTAGGGCTTCCTTGAGTGTGTCCTTCCATCTCCATAGCACGAGTTACTTGTTTCAAAACGTGACGAAAGAAAGTTGTTTGGAATTGAAAAATCATAGGGATGTGTTGTTTTGAATACAGTGTTTGAATGCCGCGTGTGATGTGCATTCTATTTACTGCGCACACACACGTTCTTGTGGCGTGTTGTAGCGTGTTGTGGGATGTCATGCGTTCTATTTACTGCGCACACACACGTTCTTGTGGCGTGTTGTAGCGTGTTGTGAGGAGTCGTGCGTTCTATTTACTGCGCACACACACGTTCTTGTGGCGTGTTGTAGCGTGTTGTGGGGAGTCGTGCGTTCTATTTACTGCGCACACACACGTTCTTGTGGCGTGTTGTAGCGTGTTGTGAGGAGTCGTGCGTTCTATTTACTGCGCACACACACGTTCTTGTGGCGTGTTGTAGCGTGTTGTGGGATGTCATGCGTTCTATTTACTGCGCACACACACGTTCTTGTGGCGTGTTGTAGCGTGTTGTGAGGAGTCGTGCGTTCTATTTACTGCGCACACACACGTTCTTGTGGCGTGTTGTAGCGTGTTGTGGGGAGTCGTGCGTTCTATTTACTGCGCACACACACGTTCTTGTGGCGTGTTGTAGCGTGTTGTGGGGAGTCGTGCGTTCTATTTACTGCGCACACACACGTTCTTGTGGCGTGTTGTAGCGTGTTGTGGGGAGTCGTGCGTTCTATATACTGCGCACACACACGTTCTTGTGGCGTGTTGTAGCGTGTTGTGGGGAGTCGTGCGTTCTATTTACTGCGCACACACACGTTCTTGTGGCGTGTTCTAGCGTGTTGTGGGGAGTCGTGCGTTCTATTTACTTCGCACACACACGTTCTTGTGGCGTGTTGTAGCGTGTTGTGAGGAGTCGTGCGTTCTATTTACTGCGCACACACACGTTCTTGTTGCGTGTTGTAGCGTGTTGTGGGGTGTCGTGCGTTCTATTTACTGCGCACACACACGATCTTGTGGCGTGTTGTGGGGTGTCGTGCGTTCTATTTAGTGCGCACACACACGTTCTTGTGGAGTGTTGTAGCGTGTTGTGGGGTGTCGTGCGTTCTATTCACTGTGCACACACGCGTTCTTGTGGTGTGTTGTGGCGTGTTGTGGGGTGTCGTGCGTTCTATTTACTGCGCGCACACACGGTCTTGTGGGGTGTCGTGGCGTTCTATTGCGGTGTCCCACATTGCTCCAGCCGTTATTCGCCAGCGCTAAACGAACGACGTTACAAGTTACGAGGCGGATTTTATTGGTTTTGCCCGATTGGACTGACGCCGCGCCGTGACCCGAAATGCAATATCATTTGTTATCTTAACAGACAACGAAATGTCTATCGAATGTTAATACTTTTAAGTAAGTAACTTTATCTTAAATATTATAACCATGAAAGATTTGTTTGTTTGTATGTTTACTTGTTTGCATTGAATAGACTCCGAAACTACTGGACCGATTTTGATGAAATTTGGCCGGGTACGTTACAAATAAACTAGATGTTGCGTGGGACTTCGTGCAGTAAATGTCATTTTCCGTGGTCTACTCTTGTAGTACAAATACGGTCCAGGAGCTTTGGAGCTATTCAATGCAGAAAAACAGTCAAATCTTTCCTATTTATTACATTAGTATAGATAGATAGAGCAAGAGTATAAGTATTTATTTGTCTTGCTGGGTCAAGAGCAACATACTGATTGTATCGACCTGGCCGTCGGCACCCCCTCAGACCAACTTGCCCCATCTGACAATAGTGCAATATTTGTGAAAGCTTAATCACGTCTCACATAGCTACCTACAGTAAACAATTGCTATACCTATGTGAGTGAGTATGCATAACAATGGTCTAGTTAGGTACACGTCACAGTTGCCTTTTACCAGACAGTTTTCACTCGCTGAATTTAACAAAATATACAACTCTATACTGAAAGTTAGCTCGTATTTTGCAGTTATGATACAACAGCTTTCAATTTATTAACAATAATTATATTTTTGTGAGAGTTAAATGGAATAAAAATGTATGTTTCCATTTTCAGTGATCCCATATCAGTATAAAAATTTGGCACTCAATCAAAAGGCTCACGAAAATATTTTTCTTTGTAGAACAGTGTTATTATTTTATTGTTAGTACCGGGGATACCGAGCTTTGCTTAGTTTTGGTAGATCGACAAAGTAATTAAAAAACAAAAAAATAATAAAAGAAATAAAATGAAACACAAAAAAAATATCTGACCGGGATTTGCCAACGACGCGAAAAGTTCAACACCAACCTGATTTGACATCTAGAAATCGAAATCATTCTTATATTATCATATTACTACGCGACGAAAAAAAAAAACCCAAAAAAGTTTCCCAGGGATAAGGCCTAGCTAGATCGATTTTTCTCCCCCAAAAATCTCTGCATACTAAATTTCATGGAAATACTTGCAGCCGTTTCCGAGATTCCGATTATATAAGATACAAGATTTGCTCGTTAAAAGTACAATTTTGCGCATCATATTAATTCCTCCGTTTAACTAATCTACGCACCAAAAACTTACACAAAGTTACCATATTGAAGAAAAAAAAACTATTTTTAAAAGCGTCCGGTAGTTATTTTGCCATTCAGAGAAACGGCTCATTCGTTTAAAACAGTTCTCATTTGAGCTGCGAGTGCTCGGCGATCGTGCTTTGATCGTGACCACTAAGTGTTTGACCCACATGTCCAACAACTGAGCCCTGCTGGTATTAGGTTACAGTGTTATTGTGCGGTGACGAGTTCTAGTAATTGCTAATCACAAGGTATTTTTTATTTCTCCACGTTTTGTACTAAGTATACCTTGGAATATTTGTGTAAGTGGTGTTACTACTTTCATAATTTAACACCACCTGGTCCAGTGACTTAGAGCTTGGTTATCAACTCCGGAGGTTACGGGGTTGATCCCCGTGTTAGGAAACAAAAAATTTGTTTACTTACACTTTAATTAATCTATTTTATTTTAGTAAATAGCCAACAGACATTAAGATATATCAATATATTTACAATGAAAGTTAATGGACTGAGATCCCAGCCCCGCCAGACTTCCCTTAAATTCTTACTGATAAAATGTATTTCATATTATACTATTCGTGTATACAATGAACGTATTACCCGCCAGATTATGCCAAGGGCCATTTTTTAGGTACAAGGCGCTAAAGTTGCGAAAAATTTGTACTCACTTTATTTAGATTCTGAATAGTATCAATCTTATTTTATGGTTTCAAAATAACGTAAGGTACAAAACTTATTAAAGTCATTTTTCTCTAAAATTAGTATGAACAGAGATATAAAGGTTAGAAGTTTAATGATTTTTATTTCTACGTGGATGATTTTCCATTTTTTTTATGAAAACTACAACCTAAAAATAAGTTAATCCGTGTAAATTTCACTTTATTATATTCAAATGTTTCAAAGCACGTAAGACAAGTTAGTACAATTTTTTGTACCTTTGGCGCCCTGTACCTGGGAATTGGTCCACCGCACAATCTGGCAGGCATACGAACGTTCATTGTACACACTAATACTACAGTACGATATACATTTTATCAGGAAGACTATAAGGGGAGTCTGGCGGGGCTGGGATCTCAGTTCATATAAAACAAGTCTAATGTACCATTAATGATAAATTGTTTTTTTTTCACTAATCTAGAATGGACATAAAAACTGTGGCATTTTGTACTCAAAGTTCACTGTTGCCAGTACCTATTTTAATGAAGACTTCTATACGCGACTGTCACGTCAATTACAGAATAAAGATTTCCATCAGAATATAATGAAGTCCATTGTGCTGCGCAGCTCGTATATTATAATTAGTGTTGTGTAGTTTCGTGGCAGGGGGAAATAAAAGTAGTGGCACGGGCCGCACACCGTGAGCGATGGCTACTTATTTACATAAATTACTTTGCAGGAAAGTACACACGATAAATCGCGAGAATCTTGTGCTCCAATTTAAAAAGCGCACTTCAAAACACAGAGAGGTTTAGATTAGCCTCTTTCTTGTTACACAAATAAAATACTTTAAATACTATATATTGTAATAAGTAAGGATATACCCGTCTTTCTCATAACTTTGTCATTATCGGTCCGATATCGGATATCGGATCGGATAAAGGGAAAACGGGCCTAAATAAAAATCGAAGGGCCTGTTCACAATCTACTGATACGTGTCACATAGCTCATCTGCATATTTTGTCTCCGTCATTCGATAAGTAAAGTAAGCAGAAGATTGTGAAAAAGGCATTTAACAGCATATTATTGTAATTTTACCGCCAAAGCAGATCAAAAGTAAAGCAGAACTTACAATACGAATCTCACACTTTGTTGTACTCAAGACATGCCCAAAACATTGGCAGCACAAACGTCACCATATTATGTCAAGACGTCATCAATATTATCTTGTTCAGTAGCCTATGTCAACATTAAGGTGATTAGGTACGTGCTTGTTACATATGTACCCCCTATGTAATATGGACTTGCCGAATTGCCGAATACCATCATATGGGAATCATTATCATCAGTCAATTGCAGTCGAACATGCTCTTGGACTATAATTAACATATAACATATAATAATTGAAGCCGCCTCTGGGACTATAAAGAAAATGCATGTCGTGCAGTTTATTCATAAATTACGAAAGAAATCGTCATATATTGAAAATGCTGACGCCGCATCATCGCGGTGGTCCCAGCTCCGTGGGACCGTGAATTTGGAGTTAAGTTAGACACTTCAAATCTTACATCGTTTTTTTTAGTTTTCATTTAGTTAAGTTTAAATGTAAAATAGTTTGTAATGTTTAATTTCAATAAATCTTTTAAATAAAACTTTTTTTTTAGAACTCCCGTTCGGGAACACTATAAGTTGCGCACTCGCGTTCTTGGTTGTGTGTATGTTTGTGTGTGCATATGTTATGAGTTGTGACGTCACCTTGTTGCCGTTGACGAACCAGGTGATGTGCGGTGCAGGGGCAGCGGGCGCGCTGGTGCAGGACACGCGCAGCGTCTCGCCCCAGTGCAGCCGCCGCCGCGGGAACTCCACGCGTGGGTTATGCTTCTGCGGCTCTACAACAACATAAATCTTTTTTTAATGAAATGCACTATGAAATACACTACACAATACGCAAAACATGAAGACGAATCGCCTCTTGCCATCCATGGGCATCCGCAGCACAGTCCGCAACACCAGTTACCCGTGAGCTTGTTGCACGTGAAACGACGCAAGTGTTATTGCCTCCCACGGCAAATCGGCTGTATGCATAGATATCCATGATATTACATAAAAAGTCTATAAATATGCTCCAGAATTCAAAGTAAATATATACATAATGTGGCGTAATTAATGGATAATCCTTCACCTGCAGCTAGAGAATATCATAGCGGATCAGAAAAATACAATTCATGTTTAGTAAAAGTATCATGGTTTTTTAGTTATCGGCCATTTTTTAAAAATTATGAAAATTTTACCCTTGCTCACTAATTTTGTTGTCACAGTCGCAAAAACATGAATTATCTCTATCAGGTTTTTATTTATTATACTTGAATAGTTGTATTATCAAATTTATCATGTCATTTTTGTGCTGTTGCCTTTTTTATTTTTACAAATGTTACCGAAGATAAGTTTTTTTCTTTCAAATCTTTTTTTCTTTGTGTTTGATCGCACATATCATAAAAAAATGTATGGGGACTTGACTGAACAGCTTACAAATAATTATAATATTTAATTGAGATTGTAAAAAGGTATAACACATGGTATTTAACCCTTAGATTTCAAAGTGATTACCTAATGACTTTGATGAAGGCCTATTTTCCTAAAAACATACGTCTCAGAAAATATTTTTTTTTTTTTTTTTATATATTTATAATATCTTTTTAACTATCACATTATACATTCAATAATAAACTACAAAAATTCCCACCGAAAGACCCAGACCCAACATTTTGTACCTGCTTTATTACCTGCTCCGACGACGAAAAACAAAAGACGGAAAAGTTGTCCCACTCTTTCATGCAATGGGTGAAAGAGACACACAGAAGACTAACATAATTGTTTGTCGTAGTGATAATAGTTTTGGAGGGTTGCTAGAGTCAGTGTGCTACCATACCACTTACAAGAGATACGTTTTGTTAGTAAGAAAGAATTTATTATTATTGATAAAGTGCTGTGACCTCGGACTTGATTTTGCTCAGGGACATGGACTTGGTAATCCCGTGATACAAATATTGATCTTGTGCTCTCACCCCGGACTTGTTTATTGCTAGTGATTTGGACTTTTAACCTGGACATACCGCGCATCGAGTGCAATGCCTCGATTTGTATACACACCCGCGAAATATGCAGAAATGCATTTTATTTACGGTCAGTGTGGTGGTACCGCAAGTCAAGCCGCAGAACTCTATCGAGCAAGGTTTCCTAATGCCCGTCATCCTGATTACCGGGTATTTCCAAGAGTGCATAATGCGTACAAGGAAGGCAGAATTCCTGGAACTGGTGTCGGTGGTACTAGCGGCGGGAGGCCACGCCAAAATGATGACGACATAGTCCTTGCTGAGGTTAATCGTTAAAGGAGGAGGCTAATCCAACCACCTCCGTGCGAAAAATATCAAGACGTATAGGCATATCAACAAGAACTGTAAACAGGATTTTAAAACGCGAGAAGCTTCATCCCTTTCATTATAAACGTGTACAAAGTCTTCTGCCAAGGGACTACCCTTTAAGATTAGCATTTTGTCAAAGAATGTTACGAAAAATAAGAAACGAACCAAATTTTTTTGACAAAATACTATGGAGTGACGAATCTTCTTGTAAAAAGACGGCTATTTTAATATGCATAATTTGCACAGTTGGCAGCTGACTAACCCACATTTAGTTAGAGAAGATAGATCCCAGTACCAATTTAAAATAAATCTGTGGTCTGGTATCCTTAATGGTGAAGTCATCGGCCCGTTCGAGCTGCCAGACACGTTAACCGCCGAGAGATATCTAAATTTTTTACAAAATGATCTCCCTGGACTTTTGGAGGACGTGACCTTGGAGAATAGAAGGGACATGTGGCTGCAGCAAAATGGCTGTCCTGCACATTATGCCCGTAACGTGCGCGAATATTTAGACGCGACATTCCTCCAAAGATGGATTGGCCGTTTGGGATATTTTCTTTGGCCTCCAAAATCACCAGACCTTAACCCTCTGGATTTTTTTATGGGGGTTGTATAAAGGAGAAGGTGTTCAAAAAACCAGTCACATCAGTGGAAGATTTATGCGACAAAATATTTGCCGCTGCTCGAGAAATTAAGGAGGCAGGCCACGCGCAACGAATAAAACAATCGTTTATTAGAAGGTGCAGGGCCTGCATTAGAGCTCGGGGTGGTCATTTTGAACACTTGATATAAAAGTGAATAATAAACTGTGCAAAGATAACCTTCTTTTCTTTCAACCCCTTTAAATTTAATTCATAAATGAATAAAATAATTTTAAAATAAAATTTTAATGAAACCTGTCATTAAGACAATAAATGGGCTCTTTTTTATAAATTATGAAAATGCTTTGAAATCGAAGGATCAAAAACCATCTGTTATACCTTTTTACAATCTCAATTGAATAGGCTAATTATTTGTAAGTTGGTCAGTCAAGTGTCCATACATTTTTCTTACGATATGAGCGATCAAACAAGAAGAAAAAATGATTTGAAAGAAAAAAAATATTTTCGGTTGCATTTGTAAAAAACAATTAGGCAACAGCACAAAAGTGACATGATACATTTGATAATACAACTATAGCTTTCCGGTTAGCCACTTCCCTGCGTCTTGGCACCTCCCACGTCGTCCCCCATCGCTGTGTTTGTGGTGTAAACGTGGACAGCCTCGGACACCACGGGCTGTTCTGTCAACAAAGCGCCGGCCGCATCTCCCGACATCACTGCCTGAACGATCTCATCCGTCGGGCTCTTGTCACCGCCGGAGTGCCAGCTGTGCTGGAACCCTCTGGTTTGGCGCGAAACGATGGCAAGAGACCAGACGGTATGAACCTGGTCCCTTGGAGAGTGGGGCGGGCTCTTGTATGGGACGCTACTTGCGTCGATACACATGCTCCGTCCCATGTCAAGGGACCTCGAGTTCTGCAGGTGCGGCCGCCAATCAGGCGGAAATCTCAAGCGGCGCAAATATGAGAACCTTAGTGGGGATCTCATATTTGAACCGTTTGGGGTTAAAACCCTAGGTACATGGGGTCTGGGTGCGCACAAACTTTTCAGAGAAATCTCCAAAAAACTCATTGAGGCCACCCAAGACCCCAGAGCTGGCACCTACCTGGCCCAGAGAATAAGTATCGCAATCCAACGAGGAAACTCTTTGAGCCTTCACAGAATAGATAATAGATAATAATATACAAGGTACAGAAGTCTCTCTGTTTTGATCTTCACAAATGCCGCCTTTTTATGTGCCTATATAATTATTATTAACAAACGGACCGCACGCGAGCAGCCGAAATTGAGCTCTCTGGCGCCGCGCGAAGGTCGACATTATTCCAAACCTTGTCAGATATTCCGAAAATAGGGTTGTCATTTGTCAATACTTTAATTAAATATCTTAGATTATACTAAGGCGGGTCAATAAGTCCGTGACTTTTTGAATTTCTAACCTCCTTACTGAAAAAGTAACACTACTCCTGTCAACAGGCATCTGTCAGTTGACTCCTATCAAAATTTGAACTTGCTGCGTCAGTTAGTTTGTGTTTTACAGCTATCTTTATCAGACTATCCAGTAACTTAAGGAAACAATGGAAAAAAGTGAATTTCGTGTGCTTATTAAGCATTATTTTTTGCGAAAAAAAACCATTACCGAGACCAAGGCTAAGCTTGATAAATACTATGGGGACTCTGCACCATCGATTTCAATGGTAAAAAGTGGTTTACTGAATTTCGTTGTGGCCGTACAAGCACTGAAGATGCCGAACGTCCTGGACGCCCAGTTGAGGTCTCTACACCCGAAACAATCGAAAAAATTCACGATATGGTGTTGGCCGACCGAAGATTGAAAGTGCAAGAGATTGTGGAAGCCATAGGCATCTCGCATGGCTCAGTGGTTTCAATTTTGAATGATCACTTGGGCATGAGAAAGCTTTCCGCAAGATGGGTGCCGCGTTTGCTCACAGTCGACTACAAACGCAATCGTGTAACAACTTCACAGGAAGGTTTGGCGTTGTTTAATCACAATATGGAGGAGTTTTTTAACCGTGGATGAAACATGGATCCATCACAACACACTAGAGACCAAACAACAGTCAAAACAGTGTGTTTCTAAGGGTGAATCGGCGCCAAAGAAGGCCAAGGTGGGTTTGTCAGCCAATAAAGTTATGGCGACTGTTTTTTGGGATGCACGTGGGATAATCCACATTGACTATCTTCAAAAGGGAAGAACAATTAATGGGGAATATTATGCCAACTTATTGGACCGCTTCAATGAGGATTTGAAAAAAAACCGACCTCATTTGGCCAAGAAAAAAGTTCTTTTTCACCAAGACAATGCAAAGGTGCACACATGTGCAGTTGCCATGGCAAAAATCCATAAATTGGGCTATGAATTGCTCCCACATCCACCCTATTCTCAAGATTTGGCTCCGAGTGACTACTTCTTGTTCCCAAACCTGAAAAAATGGCTCGGTGGAAAAAGATTTGACTCCAATGATGAAGTCATCTCGCAAACAAAGGCCTATTTTGAGGACCTCGACAAATCATATTTTTTGGAAGGGATAAAAAAATTGGAGAAGCGTTGGACAAAGTGTATAGAGCTCAAGGGGGACTACGTTGAAAAATAAAATGATTTATTTATCAAAAAATCTGTGTTTTATTCCAAAAGTCACGGACTTATTGACCCGCCCTCGTACTATCAGATTTATACTAGACGACGATATAATATATAATAATGATATAATACATATTATATAGATACCATATAACATACCGACCGAACATAAATACCACGCAAGGTATACAAGCGGAAACTGTTATACCTATGTACCTATTAGGTAAATGAATACCGAACATATAAATCAGGTTACACAGACACGACACGTGATTTTCTTTTGATGTAGGTATGGATTATATGTATGTATATGCAGCTACCTAGTGCTTCTAGGTACTCTGCCTGGTGGGGACGACCTGGGAGATTTCTTTGTTTTGTAGCATTTTAAGTTTTGGAGTAGTTATTATTTTTTTAGTACTTACCTACTTTTATAGTTTGTAAATATTTTAAATAGATTTTAGTTAATTTTAGCTTACAACTCAAATAAGCAATACAACTATTCAAGTATAACAAATAAAAATCTGATAGCGATAATTCATGTTTTTGCGACTGTGACAACAAAATTAGTGAGCAAGGGTGTCATTTTTATAATTTTTAAAAATGGCCGATAACTAAACAACCATGATACTTTTACTAAACATGAATTGTATTTTTCTGATCCGTTATGCTATTCTCCAGCTGCAGGTGAAGGATTATCCATTAATTACGCCACACCCTGTATATACAGAGATTAGCCGGAACAAACACACAGACTGACAGACGGACAGAAAATGCATTAAGTGAAAATAAAAGCTGTTAATTTGAAATTACAAACAGACACTTCAGTTTTGTTTATCTGTATATATACTAAGGCGGGTCAATAAGTCCGTGACTTTTTGAATTTCTAACCTCCTTACTGAAAAAGCAACACTACTCCTGTCAACAGGCATCTGTCACTTGACTCCTATCAAAATTTGAACTTGCTGCGTCAGTTAGTTTGTGTTTTACAGCTATCTTTATCAGACTATCCAGTAACTTAAGGAAACAATGGAAAAAAGTGAATTTCGTGTGCTTATTAAGCATTATTTTTTGCGAAAAAAAAACCATTACCGAGACCAAGGCTAAGCTTGATAAATACTATGGGGACTCTGCACCATCGATTTCAATGGTAAAAAAGTGGTTTACTGAATTTCGTTGTGGCCTTACAAGCACTGAAGATGCCGAACGTCCTGGACGCCCATTTGAGGTCTCTACACCCGAAACAATCGAAAAAATTCACGATGTGGTGTTGGCCGACCGAAGATTGAAAGTGCAAGAGATTGTGGAAGCCATAGGCATCTCGCATGGCTCAGTGGTTTCAATTTTGAATGATCACTTGGGCATGAGAAAGCTTTCCGCAAGATGGGTGCCGCGTTTGCTCACAGTCGACCACAAACGCAATCGTGTAACATCTTCACAGGAAGGTTTGGCGTTGTTTAATCACAATATGGAGGATTTTTTTAACCGTGGACGAAACATGGATCCATCACAATACACCAGAGACCAAACAACAGTCAAAACAGTGTGTTTCTAAGGGTGAATCGGCGCCAAAGAAGGCCAAGGTGGGTTTGTCAGCCAATAAAGTTATGGCGACTGTTTTTTGGGATGCACGTGGGATAATCCACATTGACTATCTTCAAAAGGGAAGAACAATTAATGGGGAATATTATGCCAACTTATTTAACCGCTTCAATGAGGATTTGAAAAAAAACCGACCTCATTTGGCCAAGAAAAAAGTTCTTTTTCACTAAGACAATGCAAGGGTGCACACATGTGCAGTTGCCATGGCAAAAATCCATGAATTGGGCTATGAATTGCTCCCACATCCACCCTATTCTCAAGATTTGGCTCCGAGTGACTACTTCTTGTTCCCAAACCTGAAAAAATGGCTCGGTGGAAAAAGATTTGACTCCAATGATGAAGTCATCTCGCAAACAAAGGCCTATTTTGAGGACCTCGACAAATCATATTTTTTGGAAGGGATAAAAAAATTGGAGAAGCGTTGGATAAAGTGTATAGAGCTCAAGGGGGACTACGTTGAAAAATAAAATGATTTATTTATCAAAAAATCTGTGTTTTATTCCAAAAGTCACGGACTTATTGACCCGCTCTCGTATAATATATTATATTATACAAAACAAATAGTTGAACTAAGTATATATAGTGCGCGCGGAACTAGCGCCTTAGGTAGGGACAGGGGTGAGGGGGCGGGTTGCTTGCTGCTCGTAGTGTTGTCGCCGCGAAGTCCGGCTCCTTACTTAGTAATAACATCAAGCGCTCCTAAGGCCCGGCTAGCTAGTCACAATATGTAACAGTCATAACAGTCACAATATGTAATTGCAAAATTGTACATTATTGTCAAGGTGATAAGGTCGTTTTTTGTATCATTCTTAATAGTCGTTATTACATTGTGATTTCGAGTGGCAAAAAGTGTCGTGCCTATATTAATCCATCTAGCCCCAATACAATTCGCAACGCGCCATAAGGAACTACGTTCCAAAACTACGTTCCAATAAATTCAGTAATCTCATAAGTCAAAACCATATGTAAATGTGTCCCGCAAAAATGCCGTCACACCTCCGTCCCGCCGGGTTGTGTAGGTTTTCGGTTCGAGCGTAGTTGTAAGTTGATATTCAAATAATTACTGTGTAGTGTGTAGTGTGTAGTGTGTAGTGTGTATCTATCAAGTGAATACTATCTAAGACTTCCAAAAGACGACTGTCACTTGTTGATAAAAACGTGTGCTGGTCTTGTAGGTGAGTCGACAATTGTTATTTCTTATTAACATTTTCACTCAGATTATACAATGGGCTAAGTACCTTATGTTTTATAATTGGAATTTTTTCCTGTATCAGAGTGTGTACATTATTTTCGATACCACTCGTGAAACGATACAATATGTTATTCATGGCTGTACAAGGGGCGGATAAACGAGTCTCAGAAGACTGTGGAGTGTGTAATGTAACATTATGGTAATGTCCGCCCCGCCGCGTTCCATGTGTTCCAGAATTAATCGGTGCGGTAAATAGCCATTAGATGCGAATACAACAATTTTTATATCAATCGATAGCTTAGTGGAACATTGAAAATTATATTATTTCGGGGTTAATAGCTGTGGACTTTTGCGTTCAATGAAAATTATGCTTCATACCCACCGATTCTCCCACTTTTGCAATAGTTTTACTTTTAGGAACGAGAATTCGAGTAGAACACTGATTACGCTCCTTGTATATCTATTTTTGTTTTGATGACATCCTTCGTATTGTCTTGTTGTTAAGCTCCAACAGCCACCAACGTATTAGTTTCTTTACATATTTTTAAAGGCAGTTCAACTTATGTAAAATTCCAAATCCACTAGGCGCCTATGGAATCAATTTGCCAAAACTTTAACCAAATCTTAGTCTCGCAGCTACCATTTTTCGCAGTATAATACTGCATGTGACGGTAGTGGCATCGTACATAAAAGTATGTTATGGCTTCAAGATTGTGTATTATGTTTGTATTACGTTCTTTGTGTTACTTTAACCGATGTATACTCGTATTTTAGAGCCTGTTTCAAAATATTGTAATAAGTGTCGGATAGCTTATTCGGAAGTTATGTCGCTGCTTACTTTATATGGAGCGACAGAGACAAAGCATGGAAATAAGCTATTTGACACTTATCAGTAGATTGTGAAACAGAATTGAAGTTTTCCGTAAAATGAATTTAGGAAAGGAACAAAAATATTACCCGCAGTAGGCTAACTTGGTACAACATGACGGTGATGTATGCAATGACTCGTTTACATAACATCAGGGATTGAGACAAATGAAGTCTACATAATATGATGTTGGCGCAATTTTATATAGGCTTCAATTGTTTCAATGCCTGTCTAAATAAGGTTTGAGCGGGTGGCGTCGTCGCAAGCCTCGTCCACGAGTCCCGCTACACGCGTAACGTTTTATCGTAACTAGTAAACGGTATAATCCGAGCTTTGCAGTTTTATAGGTGTGTATGACAAATCATTACGAATTATTGATCATCAGTCACGTGTGTAGCGGGACTTGTGCGGAAGTGTACATACATATGATTACTTTGTACATACAGTTGACGCATTATGTGTAGGCTTCAGCTGTCTCAATTCCGGTCTTGACACAGTTCGGGCGGGCGGCATCGCTAAAAGCCTCGTCCATTAGGCGGTTTCCTGGCTGCGCTCGCGGTTCCGCCCAATTAGCTCCCTGCTAATGGCGGCCGAGAAATTATATCACTCATCACTATTAGACAACGGTTTCCAGTTACGGTTTTATTAGTTTCATTATTCATTTTAGTATTTTGCTTGAGTTGAGTTTTTTTTTTGTGACGATTTAAAATTATATTCACGTATCTAGTACCTACTTCAATTTGTGTTTACTTATTTACTTAGGGTCAATTCCCACCGAAATACGCGACATAACGCTGCATTTTTTAAGATAGCTATTCAACATTGAACTTGAGTCATGACACAAGAAGATAAACGTTTCATTGTAAAAGTTTGAACTGCACAGCGCATGTATCGTGTATCTTTTTGTGTAGTGAATAAAGTTGAATTATGAATAGCTATTTTAAAAATTCAGCGCCGCGTCACGTATCGTCGCGGTATGAACAGACCCTTACTGTAGTTTAAATGTTTAGAAAGTGTGATGCACTGAAAACACGGCGTCACACAGTGCTGAAAAAAGTTGTCATTATTACGATTTATGCTCATTTGAAATGAGTACACAGTATACATCTGGAGACTCTGGAGACAGTCGATAAGAAGCTGAATGTTTGATGCCGGCTTTGACAGTGCCGCCGTCTCCTCTGCGCATACATTACGAGCATTGTACTGCCGGAGATTGTCGTTCAGAAGATGATGTTACTACTGCGACATGAGTAGAGCTCGCCCTGCGGTCGAAACTCTATAAAGGTTCTTTTGCCTCTAAGATAAAAAAAAACGTCAACGTGTAACAAAATTGAATCAATAATAATCTGAGGTAGTGTGTTGTTGTTATTTTTATGAATTGTATATATTTCTAAGCATTATTAAAAGAAAATATTAACTTTCTGCACACCTTCGTCCACATAAACTTTACTGTGCCAAATATAATACTCCTCCCTTCGCGCAATTCTCGTAAAACGGTACCAAAAGTTTTTGCATATTAATAAAATAAATACATACTTTTGATGATTTTGGATATTTTTAAATTGATTCTGCATACATTTATATTGTAGGTACTATTGCAGTACAAAAGATGTACTTATATAAAGTGTAGGTACAGTCAAAAATATACTGCTAGTTTTACAATCTCCGAGTTTCATTCAATTTTTAGGGTACGAAAGGGTAAAGTGAGACCCTATTACTGAGTCTGTCTGTCTGTCCGTCAGTCCATCTGTCAGAAATATTTAAGAGGGGCTCCAATAGAACAAACGTGATTTTTTGCCGTTTTGTACGAACCCTTCGTGCACGAGTCCGACTCGCACTTGGCCGGTTTCTTTCGCTATTAATCCTGGAAGAGTTGAAGGAAAGTAAACAAAGGTTGTTATTGTGTTGCCCGAATGGGTCCGTTCTGTTCGGTCTATCTACGAGTACGTCGGGTGATGAATGATCCAGATGAACAAAGAATTTGCATCGTAACCGATGTTTACTGATGCCGTGCGGACCGTGAGGTAGAACATAATGGACGTGTTCAAAACAGTTTGGGAATCATTTTAACCAGTTTGTTATTTACATGTTCAATTTATCTTCCCTAGGTAAACTTTAAAAAGTAGAACTCTATAGTTTAGTTACAAAAAGGTTAAAAAATTACCAAACTATCCGGGAGATATTTTATACGACGCTCAAATAAATTAGTGATGGTTAACGTGCAGCAGGCGTTTGACAGGGTGTGGCACAGGGGCCTACTATTCAAAATAAAAAAGCTTCTTCCGCACACTTACTATCCTCTCTTCGAGTCATACTTAAAGGACACAATATTTTCAAGTTCAAGTATCCGACGCATGATCTAGTTTTTACGAAATTACCGCAGGTGTGCCGCAGGGCTCAGTCCTTGGCCATCTATACCTCGGATATCCCGGTACCAGACCAAATAACATTGGCTACTTACGCCGATGACACTGCAATTTTGGCTAACCAGTCGAACCAAAACACCACTTCAACCCTGCTTCAAGCCGCACTAGATCAAATCGGCAATTGGATGAGTATGTGTCAAATATCCGGGCATCCATTTGGACCGTCGCTTGACATGGAAACAACATACTAAATCAAAAAGAGACGAAATAAACATTAGATATAAAGACCTAAAATGTCTTCTAGGTAAAAATTCCAAATTGAGTTTAAATAACAAACTATTAGTCTACACATTCTCTCACCATTCTCAAACCCATCTGGACTTCAGGCCTTCAGGTTCCAATTCTAAAATAGAGATATTGCAAAGATATGAAAACTGGTTTGAACAAAATTTAAGAATTCCAACCATCAAGGAAGAAATTCCAAAAATTCTGTTCCAGATACAAGGGTCGCTTGGATATCCACCCCAACGAACATGCTTATAATCTTTTGTACAAAAGTCGCTGTAGAAGACTAAGACGCCATGACATTCTTGACTTGGATAACAGATTTAGTTAATATAAGTAATGTAGAGATCCAGTCACTGGACAGGAATCTCTGAAACGCCAACATTAATTCACCACATCTGCTTATAATGCCTAGATTGATCGCAGATATAAAAGCAAAAAAAATATGTTAACGTGCAGACTGAAGTTTTAAAAGCAGGTAGGAAAGTTTTAGTTTTCCGAGCATCAAGCTCATAAAATATTACCGCCGACCCGGAGCGGGATTATGCGAATATATGGAGTAGGTACAGCGATTGGAGTGAATTAGAGATAGGGCTCTCATCATTTCGTGAGCGTTTCAGTTACAAATAATCTGGGTTTTGTAGATTTCGTACCTGCATTTTTAAGCCTTAATTTTGAATGTTCTATTTATATATAATATTTATATTTCGACAGGAGACGTGCTGCAAATGGATATCTATAAATAATTAAAACTTCGACATTCGCTTTTCGCGATGTCCGTAAATTGTATTCGAAAACAAATTAATTTGTAACGGTCAGCGTTGTTTAAGCCGCGTATCAGCGGACCAATTATACAAAACATCACGAATGTAGTATAGCTTCAGTTAAACTTGCAGTTGCGTCCAAGTCGACATTAAACTTACTCTATTATGAAAAGAAAGCCATCCAATAGTTTTCGTACTTTATCTATGCTCTATAGCAGCGTTTCTTAACCTTTTTCAATCCACGGACCTCAAGAAAATCAAGCACCGTTTCAAGGACCCCCTTAATAAAAAGAAACATCAAAAATTTTCGAACCATTTCATTTACTTCACTCACTCTTCACTTCAGTCAGTCTCGGACACCGACCGCTGGTGCACGTTCGCTGTGTTAAATGGTCCATAGATGAGACTACGGACCTCCAGGGGTCCGCGGACTACAGGTTAAGAAACAATGTTTTATAGTCTATAGCTAGGGGTTCCTAAACTTTTAGATAATGGAACACCAAACAAATACCATTTATTTATGATTTTTTCAAGACAGAGAAATACAATGACACATTTTGGTCTAATTTATTGCTTATATTTACAAAAAGATTAAATTGGATTTGAACAGAGTACTTATAATAAACATAAAATCAATTTTTAAAATAATATGTAATTTACTTTTATTTATGAGGTGTTTAAAAAACAAATCAATTCATATCGTTTCATAATTAATTATTTATTCAAACAATCGATAGCCTGAATGGGGTTTGAAGGGCACAAAAATGTGGCACCGACATTTACCGACGCTCAATACTTAATGGGAAATGAAGGCCGTTATACCTTATTGTCATAGCCATAGGGGCGACAAGTCGCACGCCGGCCTGTCGGCGACCGTACACAGGTCGGTGCTATGTAACATAACTTCATATTAATAGCACATACATTGATATTATTATTTACCCGCTATATTTACCAAGTGGTGACAATATACAAAATATTGTCACCACTTGGTACATACACATAGCAACCGTAACATGATCAACAGCATGTATTTCTATCGTTTACTGAAACAAAGGCGTGTGAAATAGAGCACGTCGCCGGAGCCGCGACAGTAACAGACCACGTAGTGCGATAATACGAGGCTGTGACGTAAGGGCTACGCACACTTGCGACTTGCGATCGCCGCGTCGTAGCTGCGTTTGGTATAGCGAAAAACGAGCTGATAAATCGATCGATAGCTTTTACCTATATAGTTTGTGGTATCTTTATGTATCATGTGTACATACACATAGTATGCAACTGCAACGTTTTTAACTGACTCCAAAAAATGAGGTTCTCAATGTTACATATATCAACAGTAAGATGTAACTGTCAATGTCATTATTGACATTGACAGATGTCAATATAAAGCCTATCGAGTTAGTTTATGGTAGTTGGCCAAAAGGCTATACATAGTGTAGACGTATATATTGTGCTAAGCATGTCTCATTACATATTGTAATACGTATTTGTGGTAAGCACCAATAAAGGAGAGTATAAGAATTGCTGCTGTATTATTACGAGGGCGGGTCAATAAGTCCGTGACTTTTGGAATAAAACACAGAATTTTGATAAATAAATCATTTTATTTTTCAACGTAGTCCCCCTTGAGCTCTATACACTTTGTCCAACGCTTCTCCAATTTTTTTATCCCTTCCAAAAAATATGATTTGTCGAGGTCCTCAAAATAGGCCTTTGTTTGCGAGATGACTTCATCATTGGAGTCAAATCTTTTTCCACCGAGCCATTTTTTCAGGTTTGGGAACAAGAAGTAGTCACTCGGAGCCAAATCTGGAGAATAGGGTGGATGTGGGAGCAATTCATAGCCCAATTCATGGATTTTTGCCATGGCAACTGCACATGTGTGCACCCTTGCATTGTCTTGGTGAAAAATAACTTTTTTCTTGGCCAAATGAGGTCGGTTTTTTTTCAAATCCTCATTGAAGCGGTCCAATAAGTTGGCATAATATTCCCCATTAATTGTTCTTCCCTTTTGAAGATAGTCAATGTGGATTATCCCACGTGCATCCCAAAAAACAGTCGCCATAACTTTATTGGCTGACAAACCCACCTTGGCCTTCTTTGGCGCCGATTCACCCTTAGAAACACACTGTTTTGACTGTTGTTTGGTCTCTGGTGTGTTGTGATGGATCCATGTTTCGTCCACGGTTAAAAAACTTCTCCATATTGTGATTAAACAACGCCAAACCTTCCTGTGAAGTTGTTACACGATTGCGTTTGTGGTCGACTTGCGGAAAGCTTTCTCATGCCCAAGTGATCATTCAAAATTGAAACCACTGAGCCATGCGAGATGCCTATGGCTTCCACAATCTCTTGCACTTTCAATCTTCGGTCGGCCAACACCATATCGTGAATTTTTTCGATTGTTTCGGGTGTAGAGACCTCAACTGGGCGTCCAGGACGTTCGGCATCTTCAGTGCTTGTACGGCCACAACGAAATTCAGTAAACCACTTTTTTACCATTGAAATCGATGGTGCAGAGTCCCCATAGTATTTATCAAGCTTAGCCTTGGCCTCGGTAATGGTTTTTTTTCGCAAAAACTAATGCTTAATAAGCACACGAAATTCACTTTTTTCCATTGTTTCCTTAAGTTACTGGATAGTCTGATAAAGATAGCTGTAAAACACAAAATATCTGACGCAGCAAGTTCAAATTTTGATAGGAGTCAACTGACAGATGCCTGTTGACAGGAGTAGTGTTGCTTTTTCAGTAAGGAGGTTAGAAATTCAAAAAGTCACGGACTTATTGACCCGCCTTAGTATCATCACCACACGAGCGCACGAAGGACTTACAATCAAGAGGTCATAGACCAACACACTCAATATATGCTGTATGTTTGTAATGAAATGAAATGATGAATGAATGAATGAATGAAATATACATTATTGTGCACAATCAACAGTTACACACACATATACAATATAAACTATACACAGAATAAGACGAAAGTACACAAAGGCGGCCTTATTACTAAACAGCAATTTCTTCCAGACAACCTTTGAAAGAAAGGATTAAATTGCTGGAGAAGGGTACTGTGCTAAAAGTATATCTAAAAAATTATAAATACAGAGTATACATTAAAATAAAATACGTAAATAAAAAAAAAATAAAAAAAATAATAATACATACATACATAATATTATAAGAACTAATTAATATTTAAAAAAATATTATATATACAATGTTAAACAATAAACATGAACAATAATTACATATCATGGATAAAAAGGTAACACACGTAACTACTTTCGACACATACTAAGGTTTAAGGGCAGATTTAAAAGTATTTAATGTTTTACATTGTCTAATTCGAGTAGGGAGAGAGTTCCATAGCAGGACAGATTGTACGGAGTAGGAGGAGTGGAAATACTTGGTGTGGTGGATAGGAATATCGAGAAGGAGATTTGTGGATGATCGTAGCTCTTGCCTGTCGGAGAGACGGAAACTAAAAGTTTCTTTTAGGTATTGAGGGCTGTTGGGATCGAATAAAATGGAATAAAGGATCGAAAGCACACGAACATTGCGGCGAAAGCGAATTGGTAACCACTTGAGCTTGTGACGGTACTCGGATATGTGTTCAAATTTGCGCAAGCCAAAGATGAACCTGATAGATAGATTTTGAAGGCGCTCAAGTTTGTTAAGTTGGTCTTCGGTCAAGTTAATGAAGCAAACATCCGCGTAGTCTAGAAGGGAGAGAAATATTGATTCGGCTAAGGCCACCTTAGTAGGCACTGGGAGAACATACCGAAGTCGTTTCAAGGAGTGCCACGTTGAATACACCTACCTGCTAATCTCTTTCAGCTGATGTGTCCAAGATAGATGCTCATCAAAATAAATACCAAGATTCTTAACCACTTTACTATATGGTATCGGCGTACTGTTGATGAGTACCGGAGGCAACATATCCCAGTCAATTCTGGAGACCAGCCCCGGACTGCCAAGTATTATCAACTGAGACTTAACGGGGTTAATGAGAAGTCCATGCTCCTTACTCCAGTTACATATGACCGATAAATCCTTGCTTACAACACTTACCGCCGCAGGCAATGAATCCAAAGTTGACTGAGTGTAAATTTGTAGATCGTCTGCATATAAATGAAAATGAGACGAAATGTATGAAGTGATGAAGTTAATGAAAAGGGCAAAGAGTAATGGAGATAAAACGCCACCTTGAGGAACGCCGGCGGTAGTATTGGCCCAGTCGGAAAAAGACTCAGAAATTTTAACTCTCTGCCGTCGACCCACAAGGTAGCTTCGAATAAAACAAATCACTGAAGGTGAGAGGTTAAAAGACCCTAACAGGCTGATAAGAGTGTCGTGGTCAATAGAATTGAAAGCGTTACTAAAATCAAGTAAAGTTAGGATTGTGAGCTTCTTATTATCCATGCCGGACCGAATATCATCTGCTACTTTGACCAGGGCTGTGGTAGTACTATGTCCCGTCCGGAAGCCTGATTGATATGTACTGAGGAGATTGTTATGCATGATAAATCTTGTAAGTTGGTGATGTATAAGTCGCTCAAGAACTTTAGACAAGAAAGGAAGAATGGATATTGGACGGAAATCAGAAATGACTTTAGGGCGGTAGGATTTTGGTAATGGGATTATGTGGGCGGATTTCCAGGTATCAGGAAAGGTACAAGTCGATAAGCAAAAATTAAAAATTTGTAAAAGAATGGGAGCAATTATTTCTAGGATTGGAATAATCATTTTGCGACTGCGCCTTTGCGACGGAATTCGATGCTATTGTCATGACATGACTTTTAACCTCTCCTTCAGTAAATGGAACGAAAGTGAACGATTCGGAGTTTGAAGTTAGCAGAAGAGAAATTTTATTTAAAGGTTGGGATTTTATAGCCGGGTCTAAGTTAGTAGAAGAAATAAAATGTTTATTCAACACATTAATGTCGATTTTGCAGTAGTCATTTTGATTAAAATTTTTACCAATACCAAGCGATTTTAGGAATTTCCAGGTTTTCGCTGGATCACCATTCTTGACCGATTCATGGATATATCGCCGTTGAGCATCTCGACACATAGTATTGCACCGGTTACGTAATTTAATGTATTTGTCGCGATGTTCATTGGTGTTACTTGTATTTAGCTTTGGCTGTGTTTGGCATTAATAATTCATTTAATATCATCTGACAGCCATGGAGCAGGCAGATGCTTAATTCTAATGGGCTTAATCGGGGCATGCTTGTCGTACAAAGAATTAAGTAGAGCATTAAAAATATCAACCTTGGCATCAACCGTTTCCGCTGCGTATAGTGCTGTCCAGTCAGTGCTGAGCGCGTCTTCCCTCAAGGTGTTCACATCCATGGAAGAAAAGTTACGTTGCAGAAGTGTTTTGTGGTTTGGTTTAGATGTGCGAACATTATAAGCAACATAAATCAGGTCGTGGTAGGAAAAAATTTCCGCGGGACTCTGACCATGAGTAGTTACAGAGCTTGGCAAAGATACAATGATGAGATCAAGCCAGGAAGGACAGCAGCCTGGAGAGCAGTGTGTAGCATTAAGTGGCAATAAGCTCATATCACAGGAATCTAAAATAGACATAAGGTTTTTAGACCTTCTATCGTCCTTCAGCATACATGTATTAAAGTCACCCATTATAATTGAATTAATGTAATCAGGTTTGTACGACGCCAGTATAGTCTCAAAAGATTGAAAGTAATTATGATGCATCGATGGACAATAGAATACACCTAGAAGTATTTTACTGCAGTAAGACACTTCGATCGCAATGAGTAAATACTCCAGTGAGTCTGATGGCGTGGGCTGTGTTGACGAACTAATGACAGTAAAAGGAATATCAGAACGTAAATAGATTGCAACACCACCACCACTTTTCCCAATTCGGTCATTATGAATCATTTTAAAGCCCGGTAGGCTGTAACAAGTTGACGGAAGGCAAGGCTTAAGCCACGTCTCCGACACAAATATCGCATCAACACAATAGACAAAAAAAAAAACAATATAATAACCAATAAGTACAAAAGAAAAAAAAATAATAATAATGAAAAAAAAAAAACTGACATCTAGCATCTGTCATTGTTGTCATTGTCGACTCCGACAGTTGACATTGTCAAAGCCATAATTTTAAATCAAAAGGTTTTATTAAAAAATTGTTATAAACATCTGAAATAGTTGAATAAGCGGGTATAATTACTTACATTTACACTACATAGCATAATATAAGCAAGCAGTTAAAAGACAGGCATAAGAAAATAAAAACAACAAAACAGCATGTACCTAGATACAAAGTATGATTGGTTGAAAGTTGCAACATGGACTACATGAATGATGATGGCAAGAACATAATATTGTGATGATATTTAAAGCATGATTAAAGAAGAAGGAAAACCAACACACATATAACTAAAGGTAATAAGAGAAAATAAAAAGAGAGAAAAAGCTAATAGAAGTGTGTTACTTTTTGGCTGATTTCTTTGTCTTTATTGCAGCTGCGTTTCTACCTCTGGTTACTGGAATGGATATTTCAGTCGTCACGGTTGGCGTGTCAGGAGGAGAAGGCCCAGGAATGGCATCAAGTTCAGCCATGCTGTGGGCACGGACTTTGGAGCCATCAGGAGCAATTACAATTACTGAGCCATTGTGTGTCCAACATTTTGAAACTCCGAAACGCTGTCTGGCCGCCATAAACACGTCATGCCTCTTCTTTATTAGAAACTCTGATAGGGTGTTGCCGGAGTTTTTCAGATTGGTTTTAGCCGTCCAAACCTTGTTACGGAGAGCAAGATCATGGAATTTGATTAAGATTGGTTGGGGCTTTGACTCATTTATACGTCCCAATCGATGACAATATTTAATAGATGATATGTCAACACTAGGAACTCTTAATTGTGTTGAAAGTAATGATGATATAAATTCAGGCTCAGCCTTTTTGGCTTCAGGAACTCCGTGAAGCAGCACTATCTTCTTCCTTCGTCTCATCTCAATTTGGTCATGTACATCCATCAGTGTTTCTATTTGAGACTGCAGTGACTTAAGTGCCTCCAAGACGAAAGGATTTGAATAAGCTGAATTCCGATGCCAGTGCTGAAGTGGTACTTGATGTTTGGCAAGAATTCAACTCCTGCTGGAACTCAGTCATTTTGTTGTTGAACAATTCGTTTATTTGGTTGATGGATTGCTTCAAGGACTCCATTGTAATTTGTATAAATGACCAAGAAAAGAGATGTGCTTTTTACAGATGTTGATGGTGAAAGTGAAATATGTTTAAATACTTGTTGTTTAATATTGCCAACAAAGGAAATAGTGACACTGGTAGGCACAGGTAACTTCTTACATGGTATTATTTATAACAAAAAAAAAAAAAAAAGAAAGAAGAAGAATCTTTATTGGTTACAACGGGTGTTACAATTTTTATAGTAGACCGCGTATTTTGTCGCACCGACGACATCCAAATACTTATATCAACATGTTTACAAATGGTTTTATATTACTTATACATTTTAAGCACATTCAATTTATATTATCATCATTCATTAATCAAAACTTAATTTTTATCTTAGAAAAATATCAAAATACCATGTCATTAAATATTTGTTCTACTTAAGTCAAGAAAATAAATAATCTAATAAATGTCAAAATTAATAAATACCACTATAAATAATATTAATAAATGGCTTAAAAATAATAAAAATGTTAAAAAGTGCCTAAATTAGTCCAAAGATATAAAACTTTATGATAAAATGTTAAAATACAACTTTTATTCAACAATTTCAATAATGTCAGGAATTACAACATACCCAATCAAATTAATTTCTTCTGATTGTATGTATGTACCTATGTTTATCCGCTATTTTCTCAAAAACTACTGATGCTATTTGGACCGGGGTTTCACCACTGAATAGCACATATTTTATCAGGAAAAGTAATTGCCATACAACGTTTCAAGATCTGATAAAGATGTTCGGAGATAAGCCATTGAATTTGAACACCTATTGACGCGCTACTGCTGCTATGATCGGCCTTAACTTACTTGTTTATATGAGTCAATAATAGTGAATATTTTTTGTCAGAAAGGCTTTATTTTTAAACGACTCTAAAAACAATGAGTTCTCAGTATATAGCTTGTATGTTTATATGTATGTTTGTCCACGATTTTCTTAAAAACTACTGATGCGATTTGGACGCGGGTTTAGGCTAAGAACTCACGGAGCGATTTTTAGTCGCGCCCGCCGTGAGTGAGTACTTAGCCTTAACCATTGAATAGCACATTTATGGGGGAAGGTTATTGCCATACAACGTTTGGCGCCATCTCTTCAGTAATTTAGGAACTAAATTATATTTCCGCATTGGGAGGCACCGGCTTCAAAAAGATAATAAAAATAAAGTAGAAATTTGATTTGTATATTTTTAGTTAAATTATTTTTGAGCTTTTCAGTGGGTTGGTTTTTTAAAGGCGGTTCCCTTTTTGGTTAAACAGAAAGACGTTAAATATAGTTTTGTTAATGTAATGTAATGTAATACTTACGGAAGACAGTGAGCTGCTTCTCGCTGGAGGCTTTAGTGTAGATGGGCGTGTGAAGCGACACCTCGCACGAGTAGCCGCCGCTCGCCGCTGCCTCCAGGTTCTGCAGCACTATGGAGTTCTCTGTCGCCAGTGCCACCTGAAACATTGATTGATTATTAGAGATTTAAATATTGTGTCTAAGAAATTAAAGATGCAGCTGATCGTGGCATGATAGGAAACACGAGCGCCGACTTTTTGAAGTGCTGTCGTGTGTTCGATTTTCAGTTCTATTGTATATAGCGCAGAATTATTTCTTCAACGCCGTTAATTCCGGCCGGAAAAATTCCGGATGCGTGTAGTCTGAGTCTAAGACAGTACTCAGTACCGTGCCTAACCTTATACTGACGCTAGACTTAGTTTAATACATCATCCCTCATCTTCTGTGACAACCCGACAAAATTACGATCGATTTCGAAGCTTGTATGAAAGCTAATTTGTACGTAAACATATATTATTTACTGTTTGTTATTACTATTACCATTCAATAATACGTTAATAGCTAAGCTTCAGCAAATAGCTGCGTCCATCGGTGCCCACACCTCAACTATTATATTATAACGTGCAGCTATAATATAATAGCTGCGTCCATCGGTGCCCACACCTCAACTATTATATTATACCGTGCAGCTATAATATAATAGCTGCGTCCATCGGTGCCCACACCTCAACTATTATATTATACCGTGCAGCTATAATATAATAGCTTCGTCCATCGGTGCCCACACCTAAACTATTATATTATATCGTTCAGCTATAATATAAGAGGTGCGACCCGGTGCGAGGTAAACTGTGTAATTTACATCGACCTGGAAGTAGGTTACCTGTTACTCCGGCTGCACCATTCCGCTACATTTACACGCGACGCTTGTGTATCATGTAGTGTGTGTATCACCTCCCTATATATTGTAATGTAAGTGAATTAAATGAGGAGTTACTAAACGTTATTCGCGAGCACAACATCTTTGATTGGACTCCCCAAGCCTGCACATTGCAATCACGATTTCATATAATTTAATTAAAACATATATTATTATTCCCTAAACATATATTATTATTCCCTAAACATATATTATTATTCCCTAAACATATATTATTATTCCCTAAACATATATTATTATTCCCTAAACATATATTATTATTCCCTAAACATATATTATTATTCCCTAAACATATATTATTATTCCCTAAACATATATTATTATTCCCTAAACATATATTATTATTCCCTAAACATATATTATTATTCCCTAAACATATATTATTATTCCCTAAACATATATTATTATTCCCTAAACATATATTATTATTCCCTAAACATATATTATTATTCCCTAAACATATATTATTATTCCCTAAACATATATTATTATTCCCTAAACATATATTATTATTCCCTAAACATATATTATTATTTATTTAATTATGTTATTCACATTTAACACATATCCATGGCATAGGAACACAGTCTTATAACTAAAACTAAGTAAAGCTTAAACTAAGAACTCTTACAACTAAAAAAATTATCACAAGGTTCTGAGGAGATATACATAAAGCAATTGTCAGACTAGATATTACGCACGAATTCGTTTAAACAAAAAGAAATCTATGAATCCCGCTGGAACTGTACTAAATCCAGGCATTAAACTATCTGTATGTCCATCTTCATTTCATCCCGGTCAGCGTGAATGGCTGTTAACCACACAATATACTCATAATAATAATTAGGTCGAATGAAGTATACTCAGGAGTAAAATCTAATTGTATTTGTCTAATTAATCTATAATTAATATAATATATAGTGTAATATTAACAACGCGTATCGGTGAAGGAAGCCAAGAGAGTTTGTTCACGGTAATACATCAGAGAAGACGACATAGACGAAATTGAATACAGACAGAATCATAGACGGCACAATTAATTTGATGTTACCAGTCAAACATATGTTTTCTAACATCCCAACTACATCAAGTAAATAAAACCTTTCACAAATCAACAGTATTTTACTTAAACTAAATTTCTGACTCCACTCGACTAACCCCCGAGCCTCGATACATTCAGTATGATTGGCAGGACTTAAAGCCTTAGTGAGAGCCGCGTAAAAATATAAACCACTTTAGTAAGACAGCCTCTTCTCGGTATGTTATTAGTATTTATATTACAGTGAATAATAGTTACGGCGTCGTAGCGCTCGTAGCTCGTAGCCGGCGGCGCGTAGCTCGTAGCCGGCGGCGCGTAGCTCCGAGATATGACTAGCTTGTAGCATCACATACACTATGACTTACGATGGATTTCTTGTAGAAGAAAGTGGCCTAGTAAGTAACTGTAACTGTAAAAGTAATACTCACATTCATGATAGTTTTGAATTCCATTTTTTTATTTGAAATGTTATACATATACTTAATTGTGCCTTGTTACTTGTCACTGAGAAATTAATGTATATTTTGTAGCAATAGATGTAAGTTCTTGGGTATGAATAAATTATTTATTATTATTATTACTCTGTCTATCTGTTACAAACGTCACGCCTAAAACACCGACCAAATTTTGATGAAAGGAGAATATGAGTATTGAGAACACCCTCTAATAGCAATAAGGTATGTTATGTCGTTGGATCGGTCTTGTCATTATACATTCGGATATCTGCGCGAAGTTGCGGGCAAAAGAAACAATATCATAGCTATGACAGGCGCCATCAATACCAGTCCCGTCGAACAACGGCTGAGAGATGGAGGCCGGAGGTCGCGCAGGTCGCGGAGGAACAAAGCCGTCCTCAGAAAAATGGCCGTTTTAATAGTTAAAGCCGCTCAGTTATTTACAGCCCGTCCTCAAACGGACTACAGAATGACTAGGATCAATATCTGATATTCAAAATGGTTAAATTTCTGGTCTAAAATGATTTGTGTTTTTACGAGGTTTTTACACATTAAATGAATCTTACTATGAAAAATGAACTTTTAAAGTCGTTAGTTGCTCTTACAGTAACTTCTAACATTTTGACAGTCTTCAAATGTTTCACAGTAATAACACACAGGACTTCCTGTACTATTTCCACTTTAATAAGTATTTTACATTAATTTTAATATATTACACGACCGGTTTCGACAAAGTCATCATCAGGTGTAGGGAGATTAAAATTAATAAAAATTGTAAACATTGTACAAAGGGTTGCCAGCATTATGAAATTTTTACAATTTTGTGCAACGTAATTTAATTATTTTTTTGCTTTTTTTTCAAATGTGTAAAATGGTACACATACTAAGAATTGCTTAATTTTCAATTGAGAGAATTATTAGACGTTTCTGTATATAATATTTTGCTACTTATTATTTATTTATTATCGAAAATATTGACACTGTTTCATCCAAAATTTGTAGACAAACACTTCAACGATCATCGCACTAATAATAAATAGTACATAACCAATAAACACACTCAACAAGCCGGCCAATATGTCGAAACGTATTACACAAATAATAAGGAAACTAAACAGCTCGACTGCTGCGGTCAGCTGCGTTTTGCGGTCACTTGTGTTACCGCATGTTATATAAGTGGGGACTGGTTGTTGTCCGGAACTTCTTTCGCACAGAAATCAGTTTGTTTTGCTATGATAAAAAGAAGCATATTATACTATTTTACGCCTTCCTCTCCGTAAAATAAATTATTTCGACGCTACTTGCGTCATCTATGATTTCAGAGGCTTTAGCGCCACCAATCGGCGCACGTCCTTACTAAAACGACGTTAGCCTTGCTTTAATATTTGGTTCATAAATCGATTTTAGTTCCGTCTTAAATCTTAAAATTAATAATTTAACGTTGGTAACCTTGAATACTAATTAAAATACAGTAGAATTGCATTACTATAATTTTATATACTATAAATTAATTATTGATAATTAATATCTTTTTATTTTGATTTGTGGACTTTTTTCTCTTTACGCTTTAGTTTTTTAGTTGTCAAATGTTAAGAAAAAAAGACGAAGAAGGGTATTTAAGGCACTTCGTCGAATGACGTTTCCGTTTTAGAATAAAATTTTCTATAGACTCAAGATGTAGTCGTTCATATATCTTAATCCCGTTGTTACGGTGAGTTTTTTTATGTCTGTGTTGTGAAGATTTATTTGGTAAATCACGCTTGTATTAAAACACATTATTTTTTCATGTAAATTATCACCTTGTAAAATTAGTTGTCAAAATTTGATTAGCCGAACACGTGCTCATTCTTAATTTCATCTTTTCGTTTTTGCATTGATTTATTATAAGGTCATTGTATCCATACTTTAATTGTTCTTCATATCCCACGTGAATATTGAGAGTTATTTTGCTTACTTTTAAGTGATGATCACACAGCCCGTAATTTTGATCGTTTGGGGTTAAGTTCATGGCGGCTGTGGGACTCCAACTCCACATGCTTGTATGGATTTTCCAGGGACTCATACTCCGGGCTCAACGCACCGTTTCTCATGGAATTATTGCTAGTTCCACACATACGGATTTCTGCGTGCCTCTAGCTATATTCCGGACTGAACTGACTGGCTTCTGACTCAGTCTGCAGCATCCCTAGGACGATCTACGTCGCGGCGAGTATACCGGCCAGAACGACAGAGAGACAGAGACGTTACCGGAAGTAGGGCTCCTCGCGCCACGTGCTGTCTACATCCCGTATCCAGCTAAGTGCCCGTGTGGTTAAAGCCCCTCCGATTTCCACAGATACCAAGAGGCTTAACCAGATTTCTCGGCCTTCTGCCCACGTCCCCCTTTTTTATATTTGTTGCGTTGGTAATAATTGTTTCAATTAAAATAACCCGTAACACCGTCGCGTCTCTTCTATGAAAATCCGTGGCTAAGACGTGATTACTTTATTGCCCGACTGCGCCAGAAGGAGGGTTATGTTTCTCGAGTGTATGTATGTATACTTTTTTGGCACGCTCAAACGGCCATAACGGCTTCTCGCTTTTGAGCTTGAGAAGTATCATTAGATTCGTCTTGAGAGTGACAATGGGTACATCAAAATTATTTGACGCAGTTGGGTTTTTTTATTTTATTAATTAATGATTATGTTATTTTGTATTTGCGACCGACAGTTGTTATGCATTTACAATAATAATAAAGAGCATGGAGTATTATTAATCTGTATTATGTAGCCCAAGCACGAATAATTTGTGAAAAGGTATTCGTAACGTTATCGAATGAAAATTGTATAGGCGCTGTCATACAATTCTCATTCGATAACGTCACGAATACACCGTTGTTAATTGTTCGTGCTTACATAAAAGTGTGCTGCAGCTCTTGTTTCCGTTCACGTGTACGGCGTAGGGCACACGGCGAAGACGGCCTGACAGGATGAGTTACGACGCCTGTGTCGGGTTACGTGCCGTTACTGTCACAGTGAGACGACTTATGAACGTCACAGTGACGGTACACAGCGCACTGCACGATGTAACCAAACTATACGAAGGAATAACAATGATTATTTCAAATTAACCAACAATATCTCGTTTGCGGTATCAGTTTATAAAACTACAACTTATTGGGGCTTATACTATTATTTCATGGTTAATCATCTTAATTTCAAAGCAATCTTTTTATTGCGATTTATAAAGGTACTAGGGTGAAATTACGGGTTTGAGACTAATTAATAACATAGTAAGTGTAATTTCATTGTTTTCTGTACTATTTACTAAAGTATTTGTTTAATACACCTAAGTAACTAGCTGTCCCGACAGTCGCTGCTCTGCCTCAACTATGAACTGGAACAAGTAACTCCCTACACACACCTACATTTTCTACACCAGCGACGATATCTACAACCTCCAGGCGATGTGTATAACAATACACACGTTAGAGGGTTGAAGATTATCGCAGTTTTAATGTCGCAATCATCGCATAAAAAATGTGGGTTTGTGCAGTTAGAAGTGAATATTGAGAGTTAGATATTGTATATGTATTTTTAATGCCAAATTATAAAAATTAAAATTAGTCGGGAGCTTAGAGCATTAAGCCAACTTAATTCTCTAAGCTTAAGAGTATGAAAAGTTAAAGTAAGTAAGTAAGTAAGAAAAGCTTACAATTTACTCTCATACCTGCCGAATACACCTGCCAAATTTCATTAAAATCGGTCAAACCCAACAAACACTGACGCGGGAATTGTATATAATAGATATAATAAGATATAATACTTACATACCTACTCGTAGATAGCGTGGCGATGGTGGAAGATAGGCCAATACAAATTGATTCGATCAATACACATAATTACCAACCTACCTGCTGCTACTGGCCAAAATGAAAGCGCTTATAAGCAGCGGCTATCAGTATTTGGTTTTATAAATTTTACACATTAGCTTTTGCCCTCGGCTCCGCTCACGTAAATACAGTATCCCTCGGGAAAACGAAGTTTTGTCGGGATAAAACGTTGCCTATGTTTTAATCCGGAGCCTAAGTATCTACCATACCAAATTTCAACAAAATACTTTGGGTAGTTTTTGCGTGAAAGAGTACCAAACATTCATCCATCCATCTATTCATCCCATACATCCATCCATTTTCACAAACTTTCACATTTATAATAGTAGTAGGATATTCGCCACCTCAATAATGTATTAATGACAAAAAATCCGCTTGTAACACAGTGACGCCAAAAAAAACTTAAAAATGCCATCAGATAATTTATATAAGTAGAAACTTATTACGCGTTTCATAATAAGTGCAGCGGTAGTGTCGGTGACATATGACGTGATGATGGTGAAACACGTTCAATGTTCATCGTACACATTACACAGCGCCTTCGGTCACCATTTTCTGTCGTTGTTCGGAGCGATAAATAAACCGTCTTTCGTGTTAAACAACGGCGCCGGGACCGGCACGCGACACCGCGCCGCCTCGGACGCCACCCAGATAAATCAACGTCCGAGACCCGGGTCCGACCCGTACTCGGTCCTACCCGTAACGTAAACAAAGAAACAGTAGCGCGCTATAATGCTACCAATTCAAATGTCACTTAAAGAGCTCCGTGGCCTAGTTAAGACCGTTTGATTCTCGTGAGAGTGCAGGTTCAATTCCCAGATTGTGGCGTGTATCAATGAGACTGTTTCAGACATCAAGTACGGACGCTCCAACGGTGAAGGAAAACATCTGAGGAAACCCGCACATGGTTGGTCCCAGACGTATTGACCAGTCATTCCTCTGGACTGACTGACTATGATGTGAGAATGCCGTATGTGCTTGGGCAACCATACGACATTTAAAAAATCAACTGTCCCAGGCACTACCGTATTTCAACAGTGGTTACTTCGCTCGGAGAATCCTTACTTAATATTATAAATGTGAAAGCGTGGATGTTTGTTACACTTTAACGCAAAAACTACTGAACGGATTTCGATGAAATACGGTATGGTAGTAGTTTAGACTCTGGATTAAAACATAGGCTACTTTTTATCCCGAAAAAGTAGTGTTCCCGAGGGATACTGTATTTACGCGGGCGGAGCCGCGGGAAACAGCTAGTACTGTATAAATCACCCAAAGACGGATGAAAAGGCCTAAGATTTTATTTGCCGTGCAATTAACAAATACAGCGACAAATAAGTTTGCTCGAATGTAGTCTTTTTGTTTACGTTTGGATTAAATTGGATCTAACCAGAGTGTGCAACCCGCTGTCCGTTGTCAAAGTTGCGATATTTTATGCAAATTACATAAAAGCGGATAGTTTAATGCTGCGTACGTATGAGTTACGGAGGTACGTACAGGAGCGTTTGAGATGCATAACTCCAAAATATGTGAACATTATTCAAGAATATTATTTTAATTAATCCATGTTGGATACTTTGTGATGGATAAAGTATAAATATAGTAGTCAAAAACTTCTCCGGAACTCTGTAACTACGTTTGAACTGTAGACGACATGTCATTTGAAATTCTTTGCATAAACTCTTTCTTTATTTACAGCAACCTTTTACCTTTGCATAAACTCTTTCTTTATTTACAACAACCTTTTACCTTTGCACGATAAAATAACACTTTCGCGAAAATATTCAAATAAGTTCTATTCTGAGAGCGATCCGACAAATATGTTTACGCGGTGCGGCGGGCCGGAGGCCGGGGGTCGGGGGCCGGGGGTCGGGGGCCGGTGGGCCGAAGTTGGGGGCCAATAAACCCGATAGCCCGCGAGGGGATCGCTCACTACAACTTTTGAAGATGTTCAAGAATTTCGCTAAAAGAAGGTTTCTATTAGACATTTTTACATAGTGTACAGTGTTAAAAACTCCTGACGATAATGAGTTTATCTCTGCCCTTTTAGACCCAAATGTTGCTAAAAATCTTTATAGTTTTGTTAAGAACATTATAGATATTTTATTTATGATACTCGGCTACAAGAACTGTGAGTAGACACTGCGTGTACTTAGTGGAAGGTAACCGTTCTACTTCTACAAAGCTCACTCGCTTCAAAAGAAATATATATGGTACGCCATCAGCGCGGCTTCTAACTCATGTTGCGGTTTACTGAAGGCTTTAACCATCTGCTGACATCCGAATCAGAAAGTTCCAGCATTTATAATGTCACTCTTTCAGCATATTTGTTAGTACGTTCTACTATATAATCCACAAGATTTGACGGCGAAACATGTTTCAACATATCGAAGGGCGTACGAATAAGGCTGACATCAAATTTCGGCCCAGTTGAAAATGCATCAAATTCGAAATCAGCAACTGGCATAATAGTTTTAGACCACCCTTCGTCGTTAGACAACTGTTCTAGATTAGCTGCGCTGGTTTGAAGCTCTTTCAGAAGTTTGTTCCTGAAAATTATCGCCACCTGGTTGATGAATCTGTTCCAGCGATTCTGGTAATCTGTTTCTGTTCTGTTCTGTTCTGTTTTAAGAAATTAGGTTGTACAAGTTCGGTGAAATCAGGCTGTGCCATCTCTGGCTGGAATTGTCGAAGGCGTTTGATCTGGTTTGCTATGATGTCCTCTGGTCTAAAATGTCCAAGTGTGGTGTTCCATCTGACACAGTTAGACTATTTAAATACTGGTACGGGCATCAGACAAACCGGGTCAGATGGCTTGGACACTTGTCCGACGAATATACGTTGGACTGTGGACTGAGACAGGGTGGGTTGTCCTCGCCAACGCTCTTCAATCTCTATGTGAATGAATTGATTGATGAACTTAGCAATACACAAGTCGGATGCTCCCTTGACGGTCATATTGTCAAAGCATTAGCTACGCAGACGATATGGTATTGCTGAGTCCATCAATCTCGGCTCTAAGGAGATTGATTGGTGTGTGCGAGAGATACGCATTGTCACATGGCCTCGTCTACAACGTTAAAAAAAGCCAGCTGGTTATATTTAAAACTAAAGGTTGTAACTTGAGACTCGGTGCCAACTGTAACTTTGAATGGAGGGGCTCTTACTAGAGTGTCGTCTTTCAAGTATCTTGGCCATATGGTGACTGAGGACTTGAAAGACGACTGTGACATTGAAAGGGAACGGAAAGCGATGGCAGTCCGATGTAACATGTTGGCCCGCAGATTAGCACGATGTAGTAAAGAAGTTAAATTAACTCCCTTCAGAGCTTTTTGTCAATCTATGTATACGTGCAATCTGTGGGTTAACTACACGCAGCGGGCTTACAACGCTCTCCGAGTCCAATATAATAATGCACTAAGAGTGATGTTGGGGCTTCCGCGATTCTGCAGCGCATCACATATGAGTTTGCTCAAACTCACACTGATGGCTTTCAAGCCGTCATACGAAAGCGAGTAGCTTCTTTGATGAGCAGAGTTCGCGCAAGCACCAACACTATTCTTAGGGTGATAAGTGAAAAAGTAGAGTGTCCAATCATGCGTCATTGGGTGCACATTCATGTCTACGTGCCCAGTGCTGCTGGTAGGCCACGTAGATATTTTAACTAATTATAATGTATTTTATATAATTTCTAAATACTAACATAGTTTGTAATAAAATAATTATTGTATTTACTAACAACTTATGGACTCCCGTCTGAAATGAACATTTTTATTTTATTTTATTTTTATTTTATATTTACTGACTCCAAAAGCTCTTTAATGCACCTTTTAAGTTATGTTTCGGGCAATCTGGGTAGAAATGTAGCTTACCTGATTATTAAATGTATCTTTAGGTTGATACGTAATGAGGTTGAAGTGCGCATCCAGTGGATACCTTCTCATGTAGGCATATTTGGTAATGAAATGGCAGACTCACTAGCATCAGAAGCTCGGCATAACGGAATCATTCGTAACGTAGATCCCACCTTTTCAGACTACATACCCACTGTTAAAAGCAATATTTATTTTAAATGGAAAACTTTCTTTAATAATATCTCATTAACAAAAGGCATATGGTATAAAACTCTTGTGAATGCACCCCCACGTGTTCCATGGTTCAACTCTCTCAAATTCAATAGAAGAGAGCTAGTGCTCTGCTTAAGAATGCGATCATACCATATGCCTCTTAATAAATTTAACTTCTTGATGCGTAAAACTGACAGTCCTAACTGTGTAGTATGCCAATGCGAGGAGGATTTACTACATTTGATAGTGGAATGCTAAATAAACGCGATTGTCGTTTTTAGAGAATACTCAGTGTTCTATAGAAAATTTAATGTTTAAGTTCCATAGTATACTGTAGTATAGTATTCCAACTTTACAGAAGAACACAGCGACAGGTTACTGAGTTATGTCATACTCTCTCTAGCTGTAAGATGAGATTTCATCCATAATGTATAATTTATTTTTGGTTTTTATCCACTAGGTAAGTTTATAATTGTTAATATTAAGCCGGCTTAATCATATGATTGTATGGCTTATAAAAATAAGAAATAAATAAAAAAGAATAAAATAAAATTGACAAACGTCAACGTGTTACAAAATTGTATCAAACGCACGGTAGTGTGTGTATAAATCTTAGGTAGTGTGTGTTGTTGTTATTTTTATAAATTTTATGTGTGCATTACTTAAAATATTAGCTTCCTGCACATCTTCCTCCACATAAACTTTAACTGTGCCAAATATATATCATATTTAACACAGTTAAAGTTTATGTGGAGGTTCCGTTCGCATAATTCTGGTAAAACTGAACTGAAAGTTTTTGCTTCAAGTTTTATTTTCTTCTTCTAATGAGGTGCTAATGTAGGCCGTTACCCGACATTTGTTACGGTAATGGCCGCAAACGTTCTGCTCATAACGAATGCTGTGTTGTAAGTATGTGAGGTAATCGATTCTGAAGCTTATAAATAGCTACTCCGAGCGAAGTCGCGGCTTGTCTCATTTCCCCTAAGCTATAACCTACGTCCATAACCCATTTACTACGGCACCTACATCCTTAGTTACCTATATATATATATATACATAAACTCTAGGATTTTATCGCTGTATATTTTTCTAAATTTGTAAAGACGGAGATAGGGTCAAATTTAGAAGCAAACGAACTGTTGCCAGGGGACCGGAGTTACAGACGGAGTAACTTTATTGTCAGTCTTTACTCTCTAGATATTTCCACGCTTTACTGCAGAAGTTCGATGCTTTAAGTAAACTCTGCAGCGAACGAATATTAATTGAAGCACACAAGTTGTGTACTTCGCGCTCGGACAAAAGTTTATAATATTCAGTTAGCGGGACTTTTCGGGAGCTTTCGGCTTTACGCCCCACTGAGCTTAAACAAAACTATTATTTTTTTACTGCACGATAAGTGGCATTTTTGGTTACATTAAAAGGCGCTACTATCATTTTGTTTCCATTTAGATAAAATTCTGAAGTGAGGAAAAAATCTTACCGGAGTACCTAGTACCTATACAGAACAGCCTCGTTGTTGTGCGCTATAATGAGGCCGGCGGTCGACGCGTTAGTAACTTGAAACTTTGACGATTCATCAATAAACGTCATTACTCATACGATGTAAAATTAATTTTGCTTAATTTAATCCGCTGTGATGGGGCTGTGAATTGATTGGTTTTGAATTTTGTTACGTCCAGTCGAATATTTTAAATAGAAGAACCTTTTATTAGTTTCCACTGCCGTGATTTATTTACTATCTAGATTCTAGTTATTAATTCTAATCTCCTTTTATATAAAATAGATTGCAATTCCAATGTCCCGCTAGAACTCGAGAACGGCTGGACCAATTACGCTAATTTCGGTCTTGAAATAATTGTGGAAGTTTAGCGAAGATTTACACGCTATGAAACGTAAGGTGTAGACGTAAGTGTAGGTGTAGATGTAGGTGCAGTTGTAAGTGTGGGCAATTTATAGTTAAGACAGAACAACGTGTGTCGGGACAGCTAGTTACACATAAAACTGTTAAAAATTAGTGGAGAGCCTGAAATTAGCGTAAATGCTCCAAAAGTAATGGACGTGCTGTGGGAAATGTGCTCATAAGGTTTTCTCGTTGATGGTCGGCTTCACAGTGCGGTAGCTCGTGTCGCACTCGTGTAGGCGCTACATACGTGTACATTCGGCACATATACATGGATACGAGGTAGAACCTACAATATGACAAAGTAAGATTTAACAGCGCCAGGAAATGTCTCTTTGAGCACGTTCCACGAACAAAGTCCTAACGCGAGGATAAAAATTTGTCTCCGCCCTGCTCGTATATAGGACGAGACACAAAAATACTTCCTCTGTTTACATCATCACGTACATCGTGTGCTACAGATACTATTACTTGTATGTCACATTTATATTCTTAGTACTCCAAAGTTCAGATGAGTCACAGGCCCTGTAGTTTAGCAGATACATTGCATGTAGAACGCTGGTGGCAACCCGCGAAATTCTCAAATATTAATTCGACCGGGTTAGCATTAGGATTCGACCAAACTGGAGTAAAATTTTACTCGAGTATAAATGTTTCCTAATCTAAGAGTAAGCTGGTTTTGCGTTTTTCCAACTTCTAATCCAAGAATAAGGTTTAATTACACGGGAGTAAATATTTACACGGGCGATTTTGACGGAGTAAAGTATTAAACTGAGAATAGTGGATAGTCGCACAGCTGGCTGTCAATTGTCACGATCAATGTCATTGTGAAGTGTTATAATTTGACATTGACATTTTACTGTATTACTCTACGAAATTAAATTGTTATGGCGTACAAGTCATTCTAATACAAACAATAGTACATGATTTTTTGGCGGTTTATACATTCGTTCATTATTCATTGAATAATAATACCGAGCATAGTATACTCTTCGAGTAACTTGGTAAAATGCAAACGAAGATATCCTAGAGTAAATTGAAGGAGTATAATTATTCTCATTATAGTTACACTCGTGTAACTTCAAGTTTGGTCGAATCGGGCATTAATAGATTAGGTCTCATCAGTTGCGTGTCGCTCTGAGCCATGGCCCACACATACATATGTCGTACTACCTAATAGCGTTGATTTAAACGTTTTGCAAAATCAAAAAAATGGTCTACTAAAATAATTATGAAATTCGAAAAAAATATACAAAATAATATAACATTGCGCTATCTACGCCGCTGAGAAGGTCACAATTTCCGAACGTATGTATTTAGTTATATAACTTTACCTAACTCCTATCAGTTCGTACGTAAATGTCTGTACTCACGTTGACGACGGCGCCGGGCGTGGTGAAGTTGCGGTAGGGCGGCTTGCGGTCGCGGATGTACTGGAAGATCTTGGTGCCGTGGCGCAGAAACACCACCTTGTCCAGCAGCTCTGCCGGCACGTCGTGCTCGCAGCGCAGCCGTACCGCGCCGCCGCGCGCCGCCCACCGCTCCAGCCGCAGCTCCACGCGCACGGCCGAGTGCGCGCGACCTGCACAATACACACATCGGAGTGAGTAACTAGCAATCTGGGAGCAGGACACGAGTGAGACAGGTTTCCTGCGGGGGAAAGCGAGTGAGCCAACAATCCTGCACATAGAACATGAGCGAGACATCGCGCCCGGGACACGATAGCCCAAAATCACAGCACAGCCCTGCAGTCGGAACGCGAGGAGCGCTGAATGAAACCAGGGATCTACACACAGGGTGGCCGCGCCCTGTGTACAACATTATGTACGGCCAGTGCACGAGTAGAGGCCTGTACGGCGTACACAGTGCACACGAAGTGTACAGTACTCTGACTGGTACCAACGTCTAGTCATAACCGTAATGGGTATTTTTGACAGGATCAGATTACGTTGGTAAAAATGTATTTTTTGAACAAATTCTTTGTAGTGCCTAGAAGGATTTAGCAAGTTATTGTTTAACTGTGAAAAAAATGTCGAAGTTTTGCCCCTGACCCGTGCAGCGTTTGAGAATATTTAAATATCCACACATAATATGTTGCTAAACCACTCAGTGTGGCACTCCGGTCACCGAGTGCCGACCTCCTTCGCGAACACAAATCTACATCTACATATCAAATTATATTCTTCTAACGCTATCAACGAATCCAAAGTTATTCTTACAAGAAATTTGAAGTTATTGAGTCAAAAGTGCTTGGAAGAATCACATTACAGATATTAGGGAAAATAGCATATATATATAGCAATATATCCTTAAACCGTGTTTAGTGCAGAAGATGCGGTTTATAATAACGAAGACATCAGTAGCTGACGCTAGCTCGCGTGTTGTAGACCATTGACGGCTATTCGGTTACTTAATAATAGTAGAATAAACACGCTTGCGCCTCCGCTAACGCTTCCACTACAGCGCGCAGCGTGGCAGGTACGTAGTCACGCAGCCGACAGATACTAAATTACTGTGCTTCGGTTGTTGTTTGACTTTTAGCTATATTTAATGTTGTCGATCTATCAGGGAATCTAATTCTTATGAACCAGCTTATGCTGGTAGAGTATTCTCATAGTTTATTTGTATTATAATTATGGCGTGCAGTCATAATACCCCTTGTCAATGACATGTCGCTTTGATATCATAATAGTTATATAATACGAACATATTACACAACAACACGACAAAACACATACACGACAACGGTCAACCTGCTCATGACTTAGATTCCCTGATAGTACATAGCTTCCGTCTTGAAAACAATAGCAACAACTAGGAGACGGAAATAAAGTGTCAAATTTCAGTTTCATAATAATGTAATGTTTGGATACTCGCGGCTCATCAAGTGATACTCTCAAAAGGGATGAGAGCGATATTGGTCATCTCATTAATTTTATTTAAGTGGGCACTGAATTAACTTTCAATAATGTCCTTAACGGGACCGATGAGTCACAACTCGCATATTTAATTTAGCTCGAAACGGGTCAAGTGTTTGAAAAGATTTGACACAAGAGACATGACATGACAGAAGAGGCAAGAGTCGCAAATTAAGTGCGGTTCACGGGCCCGGTAATCGGACACCGACTGTCGGTCGTCACGTCCCGTCGTCATGTCATCGTCACGTGGCGGGAACATCACCACCTGGATAATTGGGTCACCGGCTCCCAAATTGATAATATAACATACAATAACTAGCAAAGTTGCAACGTCACGTCTTACGTACCAATACGACGACAGTTTCGTACAGAATTGACGTCGACGTACAAGCGGAGTATAGTGGTGCTGTTCAAGCCTATTGTAATCTATTCGAAATCTAATCGAAAACATGCAATATGTTAAGTTCAGGTGTGTTATTGAAGTAAGTCCAAGTTATTTTTGAAGCTGGTGTTCTACTTGTATTGAACTGAGATCGCAATTCGCAAACTGTCACACTCATGACTCCAGCACCAATGTGCTAAATGCAATACGTAATGTCAAGCTGAGGGTTTATGTTCATAGCGGATTGCTCTGACTTGCTCCCTTATACCGGCTATTCGATCCGAGTCTAAATATTTACTCGCGCCGAAATACCGTTGACAGCAGCTGGTCTGGTGTGAAGTACCTCATATTTCCCGAGTTACACCCGACTCACGAGCGATGCGCTACTCTTAAATAAGTGAACTCAATTTGTAATAATTTAAAGTTGATTGAGAAACAAAATATCGAAATGGCTGAGTGTTTACATCGTTTACTGAATAATATTATATTCACGAAGTGTGCTGTGGTGTAGTGGTGTGGTGCCCGCGAGCTGTCTGTTAATGTTTATTTGCCGATGACAACGGTCACCGCGCCAGTAAATTTATTCTTCGACCGCGCCAAAAAAACATATAAAAAATTTAACCCAGAGGGGAACTGAGACAAATGATCACTGGGTACATAATATGGTCATTTGACGGATACGTTACCACGTACCTACCTAGTCTTCATACTCTTTGTTAAGCCGCGACGAAGGCCGGGGGGCGTTATAAGTTTGAACTGTCTGTCTGTGTGTATGTGTGTCTGTCCGTGGCCGGTGGCATCGTGTCTCCCAAAAGGAAAAGCTGACATGATCGAGAGTGTTCTTAGCTATATTTCATCATTATCAGCTCTCGATCACTGCTTGAGAATTCGGGGGTTACTTAATTTTTTTAATTTCGTTTATTATTTAACAGTGGCGTGCACAGGATTATGACACTGGGTATGCGGCGAAGTACTCGGTCACAAAAACTTTTTCGTTTATAGATTTTTAGCATAGCTACAGCCAAGCGACGGATCTCTAAGTCGAAACCATGCCAACAGAGCAAGTCTTAGATGTACTATTGTGACACAGATTGTGAGAGAATGACAATTGTGAGAACTTGTTATTTTTAATTTTTAATAAACGCACATTTTCAACACAACCCTCACAATCAAATAACATTTAAAAAAAATCAACAAACGCACTAGTAAAAAGAAATCACTACAATTATTATAGAAACTCGGTAATAAACTGTTAAATGTACACACTTTCAAATGTGTTAAATGAAAAAATTGTAAACAATGCTTATCACATGAAATATGCAATATGGCCCCCGCGAAACACAAAACGTTTCTTCTATTTAAACAAATAAAACCTTACTAAACAAAAATGCATAATGTGCATACGTGATTTATTAGATTTCCGTCTATTATTTTTACTCGGATTATAGGCAACGAATAATTACCGACAAGCCAGTTCGGCGGTTTTCGGAAGCGTTCGGATAGCCGAGAGCCATCGCCTGCCGCGGGAGTTGCCGCTATATAATCATGTCGATATTCATGGGTGTGTGCGTTTGCGAAGTATGAAAATTACATATACATGCGATGATATGCCCTGCAGAACGCAACGGCATGAGATGAGTTGCTATTTATAAAATATTAGGCGTTTTTAAGTTATTATATTTTTTAAATTAATTTATTTACTATTAATTAAAGTCATCTAAAACGTACGAACGCTTTATTAAAATATCTGTGAATGATAACTAAAGCACTGCATTTCTGTTATTTAAGCGAGTTACACATAACTTTATGTGAGTAATATTTGATTCGTATTTCTTGTGAATCGAGCAAGAGTTTGCACTTGCACTTATTTTGACTGTAGGCGCTAGGCAGTATAATTATATTGTGTTTAGTGCCGCGACGGAGCCCTTAGTTCACTTCAATGTGTCTGCCACTCCCCCCTGAGGGCCCTTCAAAATATTCGACTTATCTACACAAATATAATTGCGACTTTAAAATAATAACTGAGCCAGAGTAGCGCCCCGTAAGTAGACTTAAAATAATTTTAATTCTTATATATCCTTATATATTTTATCCTGTCTCTTAGGATATTAATAACAATAATTTATATTTTTTATCTGTCTATGCTTCCCACGTAAACGCGGGATACTTTAAACACCCTAAAGTTGAACAAATCGGCCTGTAGTCAGATTAGAAAATTACACAAATAGTTAATGCGTTCTAATAGTCCTCTTAAGAACAACACGTCATGACTTACCTACCCGATACTACACGATAATAATGCTACTTAGTGACTTGTGAGGCGCGGGCGGTACATCTGCACATTATGTCTCGGCCCGCGGCCCGCGGTTATACGCGCCAGACACGCACGCCACAAACTTTCATTATTAACCTCTTTCGCTAAACATTTCCTTCGCTAAATAAAAATATATTTACATCGAACCCTACTGGCTGTGGCACGTCTTTGTGAAATAGAGATATGTTTGGATATTTACTGAAGTGCACTTATCGCGACCGTATTTGAGCGCGTTGAGCGCTAAATCGCGCAGCCGGAGCGTGTTACACGGTGAATTTCGGAGCACTTTTATTCTGCTCGTTTAGTGAGGGGTAGGGGTAGGTAGGGGAGGGGGAGGGCAGTGCTCCCAGCATTCTGCCTGACACTCGGCAATTGAAGGCGGGCGGCGGCCTCGCCTGGATCTAATTGAATTTAATATTTCTTTCGTTTGTTTTCTGTGTAAACTTAAATTTGATTTTACAATTTATTATACCTATTAAGTAATGTTCCAGCTATTAAGGAGTCATATTGCAGCGATCTTTACTCACAAAGTAGGAACAAGCAACTGTAACAACGTTATTTTATTGCGAATTATAATAAAAATGTTATAATATAAATGACGTTTTAAAATAATAAGATATAGTTTATAATTTATTATAGAAGCTTAAAGATATTGCAGGTAATTCCAGTATACCTTTGCCGATTTATAAAATATACACCAGTGATTAAGTTAACAAAGTTTTTACGAAGCGACAGAAAAAACGCTGGGCATGTTGCAGCAAAAACAAGAAAGCAGGATAAGTGCCGACACAAAAGGCGACCTTCGAAGTTATAAATATAAAAGCGCCTTCAGATTTATCGCGCAAAAAGTAATAAAGTTTTGTTTTAAGCCCTTAAATCAACGCAAAGTACCAAGTAAGGAGACATCCCCCCGCGAGCCTCCCGCGACTTATCTATACTCCTTTAGCCCCTTTACTAATAAAAATATTCAAACAATATTATAAGCATTTAATGTTGCTGTCTTTGTCTGATGCGTTGGATAAGTCACTTGACGAAGACATCCACATTGAATAGCTTATCGGTCGTGTAAATATTTTTATTAATAATGGCGTAATATTATAAAGAGGAAAGATTTGATCGTTGTTTGTATGTTTGAATAGGTTTTTTTAAAGTACTTGACCGATTTCGATGAAATTTGACACAGATACAGAGGCGACCACTTTCCTTTTACGTGGACGAAGTCGCAGGAAACATCTAGTTGTTTATATAAATTGCTCCTAAATAAACCCATTGTACAAAAAGTAGTTATGCCACAAAATGAGAACTCGTTGAAGCCGCGATACATTATAGTTATACGTGCTTTGTTATAATATTATATTATGCTGCCCGTAACGACCACATAACCTTACTCTGTTCAGGTTCAGATCTGATCTTTTTGAAATTACCTACTTTTTTTGTAAACAAAGACATGAGTATACTTTAATGCTTCCAATTTAAACGACAATTATTTACCGTGGAACAAAGTTGAATTGGATGTGAGAAAAGTATATCAATTACACCTGTCGCTGAACGCGTGCCATCCACACTCGTGCCATACAAACTGCAAGACAAGCAGGCGAACTTGTGAAGAAGGAAAGAGGCATTTTAAAGGACTTGTGAGTTGTGACGAAGATAAACCACTGCGTGCCGAGTGACGCCATTGTGAGCTTTGTGATCTCACGCGCTTCAAATACGAATGATTCTTGTGCTTCAAAGAAATAAAATGTCGACGTGTTTTGTACTAAAAAACTTGTGGTTTAATAACCAACAATGACGTTGACATTGACATTGACAGCAAGACAACCATCGCCACAGATTACAGCACGTAGTTTGCCTGTTATATTATCGATGATAGGTACATTATTTTGTTTTGATTCCCAATCAATAGTTATCACCCCGAAAAACAAGCTTACAAACTTTTAAAGAATAGCTTTTTAAGTACTATAAAACCACACAATTATGTTTGAAGCTTGAACGTTTTATTTTATCTAAGGCAAAATTCACCAAAATCCTTTATTATAATATGACGGTCTAGCAAAATTTTCCTTGGCAATAAAAAAAGAATTATAAAAAAAAAAGAATAGAGCCTATTCTCTGTAGACTACATTTATGTTCGATAAAGGTGTCTTCTTTCCGTCAGGGGAACTTATCATCGGTGTTGTTTATCCACGGCGTTAGACAACAAGTCAAGTCATCGATAGCTGACACGACAGCACACGTGGGATCTGATAAGGCGTGTGCTCGCGTGACCGACGTCGGGTCGAGTGTGGGACCGTATCGCGTAACCGGCATCGGGTAGGATGTCGGGAGTCGGGTCGGGACTCGAGCGTGGGACGTGTTACGTGTCTCGCGATTCCGCGAACTATACAATTAAACTTTATCGTTTAGTACTATCGGTGTCATAATGTTACTTAATTTACTTCCTATCGTAACCTTTGTCGAACATTAAGGGTCTTCCACCACGGGTCTAGCGTATATTTGTACTGAAAATGACTACATTCACAAGTACCAAATGCAGTCGTTATCGTGATCTTCCCACACGTACGAGCACCGCACCGGCGCAACAAAATATGGCCCAGCTGTGGTTACGTATGAATAGTGTCATTCTTGTGATTGCGGTGATGTATTGACAAAATATAGTAACCACCGTTTGACCACATTTTGTCGCGTTAGTGCGGTGCAAGTACGTGTGGGAAGATCCTTATGTAGCTGGTGGTTGCGTTGTGGTCGCGATGTGGATGCGTTGTGGTCGCGATGTAGTTGCGTTGTGGTCGCGATGTGGTTGCGATGTGGTCGGTATCAAACACGTGGTCGATAACGACTGCATTTGGTACATGTGAATCTAGTCATTTTCAGTACAAATATACGCTAGACCCGTGGTGAAAGACCCTTAATGTTAATGCGGTTGCGGTATGTGGGGCGACCCTTAAAGAAAAAGTGTTCTTACGTAAGACATCACATGAAAGATTAGCTGTTTAGTAACAGGCATTATGCATCATTGGACATATTGTGTTTCATTGTTAATGGTCCTGCTGTTAATTATACATTGTAGCGCGACACTGTACACTGTTCAGTGTTCAGTGTTCATCTCGTCTCAATTGCCGTGGTAATCTTCGAATTCTTAGTAATTAAATTAACCTGAAACTATAAAGTGCTATCGGTGCCGGAAATAAACTGCGCATGTCCTGTCCTGTCCTGTCCTGTCCTGTATCTTGAGAAATATAGCGAGTGTATTCTTAAATTTATAAGTAAAAATAATATTAAATCTCTGATCACCTACTTAAAGATCATATCTAAAAGATTTAGTAGCTAAGTTCAAACTCTCAAACTTAATATTATAATGGCCAAGTACTAACGAGTTAGATTCCCTGCTAATATCGTTATCAGTCTCGCGGGAACTCGCGAGCCATGACGGAGCCGGATCGTAGATTGCAGCTCTGTGAGGTCGATGCAGCCTCATAAATGCATACATCTTGCTCTGTGAGGCCAAGGCGTCCTCATAAATACTGGCTACGAGGCTGCCTCAAATGAGAGCATACATTTTGTGAGCCAAGATTGAATAGTGCCGCGGTTACATTTTTAAACAAGCTTTGTGACTATGATAATAGTCGCTTGTCAACTGTCGACTTTACTTACTAATATAAATGACGATCTACTCAGCTATGTTGTCATGGTATACCAACTAGTTTTGGAGCGCGGCATCGTCCGCGTGGTCCCCATTTGGGTGAAATGGGGACCACGCGGACCCGTGGAGTATATATTATATTTCGAAAAATCATCTTTACACGGATTTCTACGTCATAATAACTATCTGCGTGTCACAATTCAACGCCATCTGTTGTGTTGTTGTTCAGAAAAAAAAACTAAAATACGCTCAATAAGTTGTATTTATTACCTCGGATATTTAATTTCATGGAAATCGGGACATGTTTTAAATATTATTCACACACACTGTCAACCCCTGTTTCACCCGTTTAAGGGTGGTTTTTCAAAAACCCCTCTTAGAGTTCGCCTACATCTATACAGATAAATAAAATTGATTGAATAATTCCCGCAACTTCATTTGCATTGAAATTCCGTTTCCGTTAATTTGTAAATTGAAACTACGGTCCAAATTCAACATTTGTACCGTTAGCGGTTACGACTGCGCGTGCGGCAGCTGTTCAGTATATATGAGTGTGCTATATTTTGATTAATTTCGAAAAAATATATTTATACTAAATAAAATGTCGTTATTCTTTTCTGGCGCTGTTATGGTTATTGAACCCTTACAGCTAATTGTACTAATAGTATTTAGACAAAGTCTTTGCTTCCACTTTAAATCACCTGTATCTGTGAGGTTAATGACCTAGCAGTAGATATGCCCAAAATGTCCGTAATTTATTTGTAACAACCTTACATATAGATGTAGAACTGGTGGTAATTGTTATCCTTTTTTTTCTTTGTTTTACGTTCAGAAAACAAAACCTTGTTTTTTATCCTGAATAAAAATATATTTTTTTATTTTATTTTTCTTGATCTCTCTGTCGAAAGAAGTTTCTGATATAGGCGAAACGCGAAGGTAATAGCCTCCATTAGACTGAATATGTAAGAGAATTAACAACAGTCACCGAAAGGGGCGATGACGGCACCTAATTCGTGAACCCGCAAATACACTCACACCGCTCGCCACGTGTCGCACCTGTGTATAGTGTGGGGTTATAGGAGAGTCGTGCGGTAGGTACCGTATGTACCGACCCGTCAGTTGAAAACTCGGTAATCCTCCAAACTAAACTTACCAGTCGGATTTACTCGTGAGTTATTTATAGGAAAAACTTTGTTAAATGCTTTCAGTTCTCGTATTTGGAAGGTAGAGCATTACTTAATGACATTATTTATGTCGATTTAAACGCTGCCACAAAAGCGCAATAAGCGCCAGTGGGTATTCGCCTACCCGCTGCCGCTACCTGTCGGGTGGTGCCATTACCTCTACCTACCTACTGTAATGTCTACCCGGGTAATGAGCCCGCCTGCACCGACCTCATTTACGCCGCCGTTTGCTCGGTGTCGCTTAATACCATTAAACACTAATTTTGGAGCGAAATATTATTTATTCATAAATTATTATTTTACTTCATCATGCCATTTATGAATGAGGTCGCATTATACAAATTATAAGGTTATTTTCCTGAGGATAATTTTATAAATTGACAAGTTACTTTGTAGGATTTCGTTATTCTGATATTTTTAGGGAGTACCCAGAGGATAAAACGGGACCCTATTACAAAGATTTCTCTGTATGTCTGTAGGTTTGTCTATCTATCACCAGGCTGTAAGATTTAACTATGATAGCTACACAATATTTATCTTAAGATGCCTGGATATGTTTCATATTGCAGTATTACAGTGAAAATATACAAAATCTTAGCCCTCTGTGATAGTTCATACACTGTATGGTAAGCTATATTTTATGTTAACATATAGTATAGTATCTTTGTAAGCAAATATACACATTAGTCATAGGTACTTATTTTGATTAAACTCTACGAAGAGTCCAAAAACTTTCGGAAGCTCTATCGTATGTTAAGCTGTATGTAAGTCTGCTCACGGATATGAGTCAAAAAATAAACAGTCTACATTACTTTAAACGCCGCCTTAGATTTCCATTTAAAATATTATAAATGCATGCCTTGTAGTTATATGGTCACACGTGTAGATGTCCCAGTACAGGCAGTTACTTGATGTAAAATATGTTCGTTACTCTACGTGGTAAACAACTGCACCACCATACTTCACGACAATTACACAATACATATTTAAGTGCTGCAGATACTGGGTAGCTTACTAAAAACTATCTGTTGGGACTATATAATATTATGTTCTAAGTTACAAATCTTGTAGTCACGAAGTAATTACCGCTGAAAAACTCTAACTATGGCTATTGTACTCCTAAACTATTCAGATTTTACCCGACTACGGCGAAGCCAATAGAAAGGGTAATGATTTTGGCAGTCTATGTATGTACGTGTAGAAGACAGGGGATAAGCATACCTCAAATATCGTATTATATTAAAGTACTGGCTCTCAAACTTGAATGTGGGCTTAACATGGGTGGTGTTGGTTTCAAAATGAAAGGCAAAAGGCAAAAAACAATATTACTTCACCTTTATTCTAATAGTAATAAAATCAAACACTTTACACTTTTTTATCACTTTTGTTATCGTTCCTTGGAGGGAAAACGTGATCACCATCCCCACCAAACCGAATACGCAAGCTCGTCAGACCGGACTCTATCAACGCCAACTAACATTGCGCCAGTGGTCTAAAGAACTCCATTCTTATCGGCTTCCCTTTCAGATTACCTCATGAAGACCTCCAGCCAAAATTAGTATATGGAAAACAATAATATCTTATACAAGTCGGGTCGGACAAGCGATAGCGCAAAGTAGACCGACCCAAGCGACATCTATGCGCTGCACGTTGCAACTTTGACACGAATATTGGAATTACAGATCTCTTTATAAGCCGATATATTTAGAGTTATGGTGGGAGATCATAGGAACCTTATCTCGTTGGAAATAAAGTTCAAATTCAAACTTATATGCCGAAATATTCGGAGTTATAGGATATCATATGAGCCTTATATTGTTAACAATAAAGTTGAAATTCAAATTTGTTTTTAATAGCCGGCTGGCCGACTGAAGAACAATATTATTTATATGATTGGTCCGATGATAGTTCGAAGTAATTAAGGGTTATTTTTCTGTGAAATTAGCCCGCAATTTTGTAGCTTTCACCAATGATTTACGCCGTTATTAGATAATATCAACGGCATCATGAGAGGAATGAATTTTGAAAAGTACCTCGGCAATACCTCAGTCGCGCGTCCTTGGATGTAAAATCATGTTATTACGTTAATAATTAATATTGTTCAACTATTATTTTTGAAATTATATTGAGCAGTGAGAAGTGATAAATGCAATTCGTCTTAAATTTTAAACTAATCCCAGTAAACCCATTTATGTAAAATTAACTACAGGTCATGTCTGTGTGACCTATATATATGATGTCACTTCAAAGTTATGTGTTCACTGGGATACGTGTTTATGTACTTATATGTGAATATTAAATGTGAGACTACTTAGTACTTGTGTTGTGTTTATTGTTGGTGATAAATCGTTTGAATAAATTGACTTTTACGGTAAGCGGAAAGTTGGATACGTACCTACTATCAATTGTAATTTGTAATTATCATATTAATAGACGATCATAATATTATATATTATTATTTACTAGGCGGTACTACCGTGGAAGTATTTTAATATTATGATTATCTTACAATAGTTAATTAATACACAGAAAAACGTTCTATTATTAAGTACATATTTTGTATTTTGAAATATACCTAATTGTAGCTATTCCTATATATAGTTACCAAAGTATTTACAATATCTCTCGAACACGACACAACTCTACACGCTTGTAACGACCTTGACCATTATACATAATATGGTGCTAAATTTCCTTTAAAAAAAACTTGCACAACTCACGTCTAGCGACTAGGGTTTCCGTCTGAAGTAAAACCACCCTTCGCACTGCATGGCGCTAGTGTTCCTAATTATACTCAGTACCGGATTAACCATATAGGCGAAGGCGGCAAGAGCTACGGGCCCCACGCTTTGGGGGCCCCGTGCTCCAACGTCTGTCCGGCCGCATTGACCGCGGGAGCGTAAAAAATAATTTTCATAAATAGTAATACCAGCGCTGAAAATAGAACTCCGTGCTACTAATATATTAATACAATAATACTGAGAATCTAACACACGACAGCAATTAAAAACTTGACGCTTGTAAGTTCGATTTTCAGCTCTATGGTATTAACTCAATAGAATTTAAAATAGTTCTGAATACAAAAAAGTATCTAACTAGCTTTTTAATGTTCCATATTAGCAGAGGCGGTGCAATACATGGGCGGTGTGGGTGACCGCCCACGGCCTGGCAGTCCAACCCTCAGGCAAGCCTCTAAGCAGGCCTCGCGCCGAACAAGCGAAATTTTTTTAATAAAGTATGGAAAATCCAAAAGTACATCCCACAAGGTTTTCGTTATAATGAGAATTAGTTCTTAACTTAAAGATATTTCTCGAAGTAATAGATCGTGAACAATAGAAAATAAAAACTTTCCATAATTCTGTGTACAAATAAAGTTTGGTAAAATCAGTTACGGACATTTTGTTCATTTTTCTACTGCATAAGTAAAGACGTTTAGGCAGAAAATTAATTCAAAATTCGAAATAAAAAATACAAAACAGTATAAATAGAAATTACATTACGTTCTTTACGGGTTTTTTTTAATAAAAATTTAAAAACAAATTGCTTGCTCGCTGCGCTCGCGCGCTTTTTATATAGTCAATTTGTTATATTATTTTATACTGACGTTCTGTTTTAAGCTATTGATTTGATTGTGTTTTCCCAAGTGCACTCTTTTAAAATTTAAATACTAAGGCGGGTCAATAAGTCCGTGACTTTTTGAATTTCTAACCTCCTTACTGAAAAAGCAACACTACTCCTGTCAACAGGCATCTGTCAGTTGACTCCTATCAAAATTTGAACTTGCTGCGTCAGTTAGTTTGTGTTTTACAGCTATCTTTATCAGACTATCCAGTAACTTAAGGAAACAATGGAAAAAAGTGAATTTCGTGTGCTTATTAAGCATTATTTTTTGCGAAAAAAACCATTACCGAGACCAAGGCTAAGCTTGATAAATACTATGGGGACTCTGCACCATCGATTTCAATAGTAAAAAAGTGGTCCTGGACTCCCAGTTGAGGTCTCTACACCCGAAACAATCGAAAAAATTCACGATATGGTGTTGGCCGACCGAAGATTGAAAGTGCAAGAGATTGTGGAAGCCATAGGCATCTCGCATGGCTCAGTGGTTTCAATTTTGAATGATCACTTGGGCATGAGAAAGCTTTCCGCAAGTCGACCACAAACGCAATCGTGTAACAACTTCACAGGAAGGTTTGGCGTTGTTTAATCACAATATGGAGGAGTTTTTGCGCCGTTTTGTAACCATGGACGAAACATGGATCCATCACAATACACCAGAGACCAAACAACAGTCAAAACAGTGTGTTTCTAAGGGTGAATCGGCGCCAAAGAAGGCCAAGGTGGGTTTGTCAGTCAATAAAGTTATGGCGACTGTTTTTTGGGATGCACGTGGGATAATCCACATTGACTATCTTCAAAAGGGAAGAAGAATTAATGGGCAATATTATGCCAACTTATTGGACTGCTTCAATGAGGATTTGAAAAAAACCGACCTCATTTGGCCAAGAAAAAAGTTCTTTTCACCAAGACAATGCAAGGGTGCACACATGTGCAGTTGCCATGGCAAAAATCCATGAATTGGGCTATGAATTGCTCCCAAATCCACCCTATTCTCCAGATTTGGCTCCGAGTGACTACTTCTTGTTCCCAAACCTGAAAAAATGGCTCGGTGGAAAAAGATTTGACTCCAATGATGAAGTCATCTCGCAAACAAAGGCCTATTTTGAGGACCTCGACAAATCATATTTTTTGGAAGGGATAAAAAAATTGGAGAAGCGTTGGACAAAGTGTATAGAGCTCAAGGTGGACTACGTTGAAAAATAAAATGATTTATTTATAAAAAAATATGTGTTTTATTCCAAAAGTCACGGACTTATTGACCCGCCCTCGTAGATTTTAATTGGTCAAGTAGAAAAAAATTTTGCTCGCTCGCTCCACTCTCTCACTTTTAACATAAACAATATATTATATTATTTAGTGCGATATTTCACTTCGGAAAAATACAATAAAATCAATAGATAATCTATTGATTTTATTGTATTTTTCCGAAGTTCACAGTCTTTCAGGTTTTAAAGTTGAAAAGATTTTAATCTGGAAACTAAGAAAATTTTTTTGCTGGCACGCGTTTATCATAAAGAACATATTATATTATTTAGTACCGACGATGGTCTATTTTAGGCTATTGATTTAATTGTATTTTCTAAAGTACAGTCTTACAGGGTGTAAAGTTTAGTTTAGGTAGTAAAATAGATTAAGACATTAAGCTCGCTCAATTTTCGCTCGGGGGCCCCGCGGCAGAATTTTCTACGGACCCCGCGCTGCTTAATCCGGCACTGATTATACTTATGTACTATTGACGTGTTGGTCAATGCAGCAGCTAAAATATTAACCGCTTCGACATATGAATAATAATAACATAATAATATCTATGGACGCTTCACACCACGTCAATCTGGCCCCGTGGTAAGTTCTCGAAGTACTTGTGTTACGGGTACCAGACACTTATTAAACAAATATTAAACACGTATTTAAGATTTTTATTATATTATACAAATATTTAATACACATCCATGACCCAAGAATACGGAAAAACTCTTTGTTCCTTCGGCGGGATTCGATCCCGCGACCCCCGGCTTGAGCACCAACAAGCTACAATATTTTCAGATTGACATCCTCTAGTGAGTATTAATCTTTATTTTGGCCGGGACTTTGACATCTAAGCCCAAAATGAATGGCTTCCTTTATAGTCGTCATATTTTTCTCCCTGTGATATTCTCTTTTGGTGCGGTTTCCTCGGAGAGTTCACGCGATACGCGCTCCGCAATAATTCAAATCCATTGTAAGTTCCGTAACAAAACTGTACAAAAATATTTTATTACATGCAATATATAATATCAGTACATCATTTTTATCAGTACATTATCAGTACATTGCATTACTTTTATGTTTCGAGCCTTTTTACTCGCGCTAGTTCCACGGGTCCTTTTGTGGGGTTCCGTACCCAAAAGGTAAAAACGTGACCCTATTACTAAGACTCCACTGTCCGCCTGTCTGTTTGTCACCAGGTTGTATCTCATGAACCGTGATAGCTCAATAGTTAAAATTTTCGCAGATGATGTATTTCTGTTAGCGCTATAATCAACAAATACTAATGAAAACCACCGGCCAAGTGCGAGTTGGACTCGCGCACGTAGGGTTCCGTACCACTACACTTATAATATTTTACATGTTTACTTATTATTTCGTTACTTTTGTAGGAAGTTTTCCAAGTGAGCGCATTTAAAAAGATAGGCATCTATAACTCCAAAACTAACAAAGTAACATAAGCCGTTATAATTTTCCTTCAAAGTTCATCACATGGATTGATTTCCATCCATCATGATTTTTTCCAGATTTTTCGAGCCAGCCGTTTAGCTTTAGACGCTCGCTCTATTTTAACAAAAAATGCGCTTCAAAGTTGATTATCTCGGAAACGGAATACCTAAATAAACAATTGACTTAGCTGTCTCTCAGTGTTTTTAAAAGACCTATCTAATGATACCCCACACTGGGTAGAGTGTAGACGCGAGAAACAAAACTCCCCACTTTACGGTACCCCAAAAAAAAAACATTTTTCATGATTTTATTTAGCACTTTGACGACGTAGAAAATACACATATCCATGAAAAGTTTAATCTTTCTAGCACTAAACGTTTGGGCGGTAAGTCGAAGACGGATGAACAGACGGACATGACGAAACCATAAGAATTCCGAAACGTAAGTTACGGAACCCTAAAAACAGAACAAACTAAATATTTAGGTAGGGTTCCCATACAACAAACAAAAAAAAGAACTTTTTGCCGTTTGGTACGGAACCCAAAGTCCGACACGCACTTGGCTGGTTTCTTTAAAAAATAATCCTCGAAATTGTATTTCAAGATTGTTACTCCAGTAATAAATACAAAAGTTTTTTAGCCTTCTCTCAGTTAAAGCTTGTTGCTATTGAATTGTAATAAATAGTTTGCAACAGTTCCGCGGCGTCTGTGCCTTCCTCAAGAAATAGATAATCCTAGAGAGAAATAATTTTTCAAATCCAACTGCAGCACTTTATAATATTAAATAATGATTATTACATAGGTAAAAAACGGAAAAAGCGTGTGTGTGTGAAAAAAAGTGAATTTATAAAAACGGAGGCTATAAATAAAAATACAATTACGCTAAAGTCACAAAACCGCATCAAATATCCGACGGAATAGATTAGCTCGGAAGTCGGAGCATAAGCGCGGAGGGGCGGGGGCGGAACATTTGAGCAAAGTTACCGGCGCGGCGTGATAAAATTATACGATCCGGGTTTACCGCGCACGGTCCTGATGCGCGTGACCCGTGCACGACACGTCACAAGGTCTCCGTTAGTGCTGATACCGGGCGTGAGCCGCGCACCGCGCGCCGTGAGTCGCGGGCGGGTCACGACTCACGCCTGGCACACGGTGTTCGCCTGGTTGAAGCTGTTACACCATATCACATAACGCAATTGTTTTTCATGAATATTCATACGGACGTATAAATAATTCAGTGCTGCCAGTGGAGCATTAGTATTCATAATTAATCGCTGAAGACTACCGGACACTCATGGGTAGCTAAAATTGCCTTTCCGCGTTGAACTCCCCATCATCACCGCTCCCAGCTAAGCGCGTCTAAATTCATTGTTATTTGAAGCGATGTGAGCACTTCGAATTCGATCACTGTATTATTCCTGCTCATTTTACGTGCACATAGCGTTCCAGTTTTAACTAAAGAGTTTCCGGATATAGAAGCATTCCGGCCTAAGTGTGAATAAAAGGTGACGCAAGTTCCGAGCCTCGCCGCCGAGTGCGGAGCGACGTGAATTGAAAGCACTTCGCTTTATGCCAATTTTCAAAGAAATCATATTTCAAAATCCAGCTCTGACGAACTACAACCAAAGCGAAAAGGGCTCCTTTTAATTGCCCTAGCTGCACATTAAGTTCGCGGTAATTGCTTTAGACGCATTTCACAATAATTTATGTTTCGGCCTATTTTAACATGACTACTTTAACATGTATGTATAAAACATATTTACTTATGATAAAGTATAAAACTTTAAGTAGTAGTCTTTACCTATGAAATTGCCGTTTTGTATGAAAAAATTTAAACTAATTTTTTTTTCATGTATCTTTTATTTGTATTAATCGAAGTAATCACCAATGCAATCAATGCATCTTTGCCAACGCAGTGGCAGTTTATTGATGCCCTTCTTAAAGAAATCAGCTGGACGGGAGGCAACAAATTCTTCAAAGGCATTTTGTACTGCCTTTCGGGTATTGAATTTTTTTCCCGCCAAGAAGTTATCCAAATTCTGGAAAAAGTAGTAGTCTGTATACGTAAGGTCTGGTGAGTAGGGCGGATGACGGAGAACTTCCAACCCCTGTTCTTGCAACTTGGAGACCGTCTGCTATGTAGTATGAGGTCGCGCGTTGTCGTGCAGGAGCAGCGGAGACGAGCGATTGACCAATGCTGGTTGGAGATGTGCCAGCTTCTCCATCATTATGTTCAGTTCTTCACAGTACACAGCTGCAGTAATGCTCACCCCGTTTGGTAAGAAGCTGTGATGAATCACACCGGCGCTAGACCACCAAACAGTGACCATCACTTTTCTAGGGCTAAGTTTTCGTTTAGGGCATTGTTTAGGTGCTGAACCAGGATCCAAACAACTTGCGGAGCGCTTGCGGTTATCAAACAGAATCCATTTTTCATCGCAGGTAACAATGCGGTTCAAAATTCCTTCATTTGTCTGTCTGTTGAGCAGTGCAAGGCACGTCTCGACGCGTACTTCGCGCTGGCGATCATTGAGTTCGTGGGGCACCCATTTGTCAGGCTTTTTTACCTTGCCAATTTGACGCAAATGGACCAATATTGTTTTGACGCTAACGTCGAAAGCTGCTGCTAATTCAACCGTTTTGCCATTGCAGTAGATTGTGTATCATCAGCTTCCACAATCGCCTTTAATTCGTCAATGTCGACCAAAGTCTTCGGACGACCGCGAGGTTCATTTTTCAGGTCGAAATTTCCAGAACGGAAGCGAGCAAACCAATAACAGGTGGTGCGTTGGTTTGTTGTGTTAGCTCCGTAAACGTCGTTGATGTTGCGTGCCGCTTGTGCCGCGTTGCACGTTGTGCCACGACGGTACTCATATTCCATAGTTACTCGAATTTTTAACGTATCCATGATGACGAAAAAGATTGAATGCGATGAATGATTCACTAATCAATAAAACAAAATTACTACTCAGTAACGCGCGGGTTGTTCCAGCGGATGCACGTATTGCTATGCGGCGCTCGACTTGTACGTAATCGAGTTATTAGAATAGATACCTATCGCAGTTGTTTTTACACGAGTGTTTACAAACAAGTCATAAGGGCACTCCTGGCAACAGGAGTCCCTTAGTATCATAATGTTTGAACCCCAACAAGATCTTCAACCCACCGTCATGTCTACACCCACCGTATCATCTCAACCCACCGTGATTCCGCAGCTGGTACCTAAACATACAAGTGATGCTAATGTGACCTCTTCACTGTCATTTCCAAGAAAATACCAAGTAATTATATTAGACTCCATCGATGGGATAGCAATAAGGGAATATCTCGTTTCGTTGACAGCCTTGATACCTGCTTCGTCGATAAGATTTGTATCGAGAATATCGAATGCTAGAATTTGTATTTACCTAGACTCCAAAAAAACAGCGGATGATCTTATTGACGTTAAAAAGAAAATAACGGTTAAAAATATATTGTTGGAGATAAAACCATTAATTACTAGGAATAAACGCAAAGTTTTATCAAATTTTTGCCCAGTGATTCCAAATTATGTCATAGAAGAAAAGTTTAAAGAATTAAAAATTCAAATTTTCTCACCTATTTCTTTTGTTAAAATTGGTTTTCCAGATCCTGGATTCTCACATATCTTGAGCTTTAGGAGACAATTATACATCAATCCAGAGGATGAAAGGCATCTTCCAGAATCCTTCCAAGTAAACTTTGATGGTACAAATTATTGGATTTACCTATCACCTGATTTGCTTAAATGTTTTTCATGCAATACGACCGGTCACATCGCAAAAAATTGCCCAAAGTCTGAAGTAAAGTGCACAATTACACACCAAGACGCTGAAGTAGGAAAAACAATAACCATTCAGGACATAATTTTTGACTATAACAATTTAGAAACAACGCCTATAGTTAACCCTAAAGTAGATGTAATATATGAGCCTAGAACTGACCAGAAACGAATAAAACGCACCCATTCACCATGCACCAGTGAGTCTTCAAAAGCGGAAACTATTAAACCTACCAACGTACTGATAAAGTCAATGGAAAATTTGGAGTCTGATGATGACTCATACAGCACTACATCACTTCAAGAAACAGAAATAAAGAAAAAATCAAAAAAAATAATTAAAAAGACAGACAAATGCAAATACTTGGAAAATTAAATACTAGTTTAAAAAATAGATGTTCGCGATTGTCTAGTAAGTTACATGGAATTTTGGGTCCTATTTTTACGTTAAAAACTTAATTTATTTCGACACTACCAATTTTTTTTTATATATTATAATAATATTATATATTACTTAGAAACAAAAATATGATCATTTTACAATGGAATGTCAATAGTTATTATAAAAGACTAGAAAATATTAAATTAATAATGAATGAGTTAAATCCATTCTGCATTTGTATACAGGAAACAAATTTCTCTTCCGATTTCAGTGCGTCCATGAAAGGATTTAACTGCTTTTATAAAAATCGTATACATGGCAACAGAGCAAGTGCTGGCGTAGCCATTTATATTAAACCATATACCCTTCCTGAGCAAATAAATATTAACACACATTTAGAAGCAATAGCATTAAAAATTAAATTTCCGTTTAGGTTTACATTATGCAATGTGTGTCTTCCAAACAGTACTTCATTTAGTAAAAATGATCTCAATGATTTGAACCTTATGAACCAATTATCATACCATCTCCGTTTCTCATTCTAGGTGATTTTAACAGTCATCATTACTACTGGGGCTCTGATAAATGCGATACTCGAGGCAATATCATAGTAGACTGGCTAGAAGATCATGATAATATAATAATTTTAAATACTGGTAAACCAACACATTTTAATAGTAACACTGGTCGCACAAGTAACATAGATCTAGCTTTAGCTTCACAAAATATTGCAGCGTATTATGAATGGAATGCTTTAGAAGACTTGCACGATAGTGACCATTTCCCTATTTTCATAAAAACATTTACAAGACAAAATATTCCAAAAAAGATTCAAGTCCCCAAAAAATGGAAATTTGATAAAGCCGACTGGTCTTTATTTCAGGATGAAATTGACAAAAATATTTCAAATTTATTTGACTTAGATAATGTGTGTAATGATACTCCCATAGAAGAAATAGTTCTTAAATTTAGTAATTTAATTATTGATGCAGCAAATAAGACTATACCGAAAACTTCAGGGGTGTTAAAAACAAATAATATGCCCTGGTGGAATGACGACTGTAGAGTGGCTATAAAAGAAGCCAAAAAGGCTTACAGAAATTTTAAAAAATATGCTAGGGCTGATCATGATTCTAAGTATAAAATAGAGTATAAAAAGAAGAGGGCGTTTTGTAGGAAAGTTCTTAAAGAAAATAAAAATAGATACTGGCAAAGGTGGACGTCTTCAATTAACACTAATGTACCTGTCAGCGAAATATGGAAAAAAATAAAAATAAATAATAATACTAATTGTGGCCCTAATACTATCGTACTTAATAATGGCGATGGTTCTTTATCAGTGAGCTCGAAAGAAACTTCAAACTTACTAGCAAATACTTTTGCAGCAAATTCTAGTAGTGATAATTACGATCATGAATTTAAGGTTTACAAATTGGCCAAGGAAAATGATAATATAAGATATGACTTACATAACAACTCGGATCCAATTAACAAAGATATTTTAATGCATGAATTAATGTCAGTACTCTCTCAAAGCAGTAGCTCTAGTCCTGGGCCAGACAATATTCCTAAAAATATAATATATATGTGGCAAAAACAGTTGTTTCTAGATTGTTGGAGAGAAGCTCTGGTGATCCCAATACTTAAACCTGGCAAAAAATCTAGTGCACCATCAAGTTACAGACCTATAGCATTAACCTGTAATCTGTGTAAACTATTAGAAAAGATTATTAGCAACAGAATTAAATGGCATACAGAGATAAATAATTATCTATCAAATTATCAGTACGGATTTCGACAATTTAGATTGACTTATAACCAAATAATGAATATAGAAGGTGAAATTTTAGATTCTTTAGCAGATAATAATTATTTGGCTCTCGTAGCACTTGACATTGAAAAGGCATATGAAATGGTATGGAAGCATAGAGTAATCAAAATTTTGCAAGGCTTGGTTGGGTATTAAAGGAAACACACTTGCTTTTGTTAAAAACTTTTTAACTAGTAGGTCTATTAAAGTGAGAATTAATAATACACTATCTGATCAAGTAATTATTGAAAATGGTTTGCCACAAGGATCGGTTATAAGTGTAATTTTATTTTTACTTGCCATCAATGACGTAATTTCATATATCGATAAACCCTTGAAGGGTTTTTTATTTGCAGACGACTTGACAATTACTTGTTGTGGTAAAACTTTAGATCCTACGTTAACACTTATTCAAAACACTATAAATAAGCTTCAAGACTGGTCCAAAAAGTCCGGATTTAAGTTCTCTAAAACAAAAACAGAATTCATAATATTTAGAAAGAAAAAGAAAATAAATAGACATTTACAGCTATCTCTAAATGACCACAATATAAAAAAAGTAACTAACATAAAAATATTGGGGTTAACTTTGGACTCTAAAATGACTTGGAACATGCATTTAAATAAATTAAAACTCGAATGTAACAAAAGATTAAATGTGATTAAAGTTTTATCATCACTGTCTTGGGGTGCCGATAAAAATTGTTTGATTATTACCTATAAGGCTCTTATTATTAGACAAAAATTAGATTATGGTTCTATTTTCTATGATTCTGCCAAACCTAGTAATCTAAAATGTTTAAAAAGCATCAAAAACACTGCTCTTAGATTAAGTATCGGTGCCTTTAAGACAAGTCCCGTTATGAGTATATTGGCAGAATCAGGGGAAATGACACTTTCTTACAGAAGAAAACAACTTGTTCTAATATATGCTACTAATATAATTTCACAACCAACCTGTCCAATTTATGATTATTTTACAAAGTCTTCGTATAACACAGAGTATGAGCTTAGCCCAAACCTGACTCAACCATTACGCATTCGAGTTAGGAAATATATAAATGAAAATCAGTTTTGTTTTCCGTCTGTTTTCTCAAAAAAAATACCTGCTTATGGCCCATGGGCCTCTTATGAATTACCTATTAACCTTGAATTAACTAAAAATCTTAAAGATAAAAACCCCACAAATCATCTATAAAAGTTTATATTTTAATGAAATTAAATTTAAAAATCAAGATTGTATACAATTTTACACAGATGGATCAGTAATAGATAATAAATCAGGTTGTGCTATCGTTACTCAAGATAATAGTTATTGTTATAAACTTACAGATCTCCACACAATTTTTAGCTGTGAAGCTATCGCTATTTATAAAGCTTTAGAAATAATACAAGGTAGTAGTAATGTAGATAAATTTGTAATATTTTCAGATTCTAAATCGTGCTTGCAAGCCCTACAAAATATTAATAATAACGAACCACTTGTATTAGCTATTCGAGAAAAAATGATAAATTTAATAATAATTTCAAATTTGAAGTATTGTGGATCCCTAGTCATCAAGGTATTGAAGGTAATGAGAAGGCTGATATAGAAGCTAAAAATGCTGCAAATTTAAATTCAATAGACCATTCCATTAACTCAAATGCAACGGATGTTAAAAACCACATTAAACGTAGAATAAAAAAAATATGGGATACTGTTTGGCAGGATAAAAATATAAATAGTAAATTATATGCTATAAGAAATTCTATTTTTTCTAATTTTGACAAAGCCGCAACTTCGTTTACTTCTCGAAAAGATCAGACCGTCATCACTAGACTCACACACACACACTCGTACACATTATGAAAAAGATAGATAAACCAAAGTGTAAATGCAGGATGGATCTAACTGTACAACATTTGTTAGTAGAATGACAGGCTTATGCTAGTGAAAAACTATCATGTAACTTATCTAACAATATAAAGGACTGTTTAAATAATAATGAATATATACAGGCAATTAACTTCGTTAAAAATATAAATATGTATCGGAATATATAGATGTAAATATAGTAGTCGCTAATGACCTTAGCTGTTAAAAAGCGACTTTAAATAAATAAATAAATAAATAAATAAAAAATTACTACTTTTGGAAAAAGAATTACATGTTTTTAAAATAAAATTAATTTGAAATTAGAATTCTTAGCCAAACAAAAATTATTTTGATTTGAAATGGCCAGTACTGCAGAACGGCAATTTCATAGGTAAAAACCTATTAAAAAGGTACAAAACGTTCAAATATTATTAGCATCAGTTCACATCGAGACACTACGCGGCGCGCACTCGTTAAGATAGCGCTTCAAAATGGAACTTTATTAATAACACACAAGATACACGTTTCTTAAATGCATGAGTTTTTTTGCCTAGACCTTCATAACCTCTTCGCAATAAAATAAATCCGGAAAGTGTTCGAGTTGAATAGTGATACAATAAAGAGCGTAACGAAATGCGTCAATCCGCGCCTCCCCGAGGAAATCACACGTTTCATGCTCCGCGGCGCCTGCGACTTATGAAATGATCTTCCATAATATGTATTGTTATGAATCTGTGTAGAGTGATGATAGAGTAGATGTGGTTGTCGGTGGTGGCATGTACACTATTCTCCTATGACATTCATTTATTTATTTCAAAATCACAAGCCTGCCGTTAATATTTTAAGTGAGACCGCGAAATTGCATAAAATAACCTCAGATCCGTGTTCTAGTGGTTTAGAGCTTGACTCTTCATAGGTCGTGGGTTCTATCTCCGCGTTGGTATGAAAAAAAATGTTATTTTCAAGTCTGGCTTGGATAATGCAGGCTGATCACCTGATTGTCTGAAAAGAAAGATGTCTGATTACATGCCCATCCGACCCATGCCATGGATGGGCATGTAAAAGTTGGTCCTCTCACCAGTCGTGTGGGTCATCAATCCCACTAGGCTACGATAGTTAAGGAAAAGAGAGTGCTCTTGTGTATTGTGCACACACTTGGGCACTATAAAAATAACTCTTGCGTAGCTGGACTGGCACTATTGTCAGCGAAATCGGTAAACAAATAATACCCATTATGTATTTGAATACTTTAAAGCATCTCGATTTTATGCTCCTTAAATGATTGGCAATTAATGTAATTCATATGTTCATTATTTACTTTATTTCATAAACGAGTACGTCAGTACGTGCATTTAAATCTGTTTGTGTAGGTAGTAGTAGGCAACTGATGTGGTCTTGGCAAGCTTAAACAATTTTATGTAGTTTCTGTAGGAAAATAGAGATGCAGTTTTCTTATATTCGTATTACAATATTCAATTATTTTCCCGATAGACCAGATACTAGTAACATCTATATTTGAAGTATGTATAAAGCAAGAACTTTTTAATGTTCTTACTAAGGGCCTGTTTCACATTCTTCTAATACGTGTCGAATATTATTATTCTAAATAGTTTTTCAATTATAAATAACTCTATAACTACTTAATTTTTACGATGATCTCTTAAAACAGGTATTTTTAAGATATAAACATAGGCTACATCTCTATTATAACACTATATAGTTACACACACATATAGTTGATATTGCGATAAAATTGCGAACTTCGCGGAGTATCACAAGTTGCAGCGTCCGCCTCGTGTGCCGCGATCGAAACTATTTAAACTTTTACGAGATCTGACTTTGTATCCACTCGCTTCTTATAACGCTACTTCACTGAATCGAGATTAAATTAAAACACGAGTTGACCGTTATGTGTACACGTGAACGACATCTTTGTTTCGAGTTTGTTGTAGTAAACTACAACAAATAACTACATAAATGACGCTTTGAAATAAACTGACACAGAATATGGAATTTAAACATGGCCAGATGATGTATTTAGACTTTATCTGTCTAAATCTCACTTTTTACTACATCTAGTTTTACCTACGATTTACTGAAGGAACATAGTTAGCCCGCAGTGAGTAAGGCTGGGACTATATGATCCGGAATCCGGCAGGCCCGGAAAAATTCAGAGCACTGAAAATAGAGCTCTAATACAATAGAGTTGAAAATTGAAGCGTTGAGAGTCGAGCTGTCATATATGACATTGATATTTGGTTCGACACTTGTGTGTTTGATTTTTAGAATTGAGCTCTATTTAGAGTTGTATTTTCAGTGCTCTGAATTTTTCCGGGCCCGCCTAATTCCGGATCATATAGCCCCAGCCTAAGTAATAATCGGCCATTTACTCCTTATATTCGAGTCATTGGACGAAGCTGTAAAATTCTTTTATGACACTTTACACGATCTTCGTAGTTCCTACGTACCTTACAAGCTATTCCAGCCTAATTCTTACCCTCCATGGTACAGTACATCTCTTATAAAGGTCTTAAAAGAAAAACACAAAATTTTCCGAAAATTTAAGCTTTATAGAAAACCAGAGTGATTACTCGACGTTCTCACTTCTCAGAAAGAAGGCAAAGTGTCTTGAAAAACTTTGTTACGAGTCATACATTAACAAAATGCAAGACTTCTTTACGAATGACCCTAGAGATTATTGGTCGTTTATTAAGAGTAATAATAAAACCTCCACTATCCCTTCTTCCATGTCTCACGACAATGAAACTGTTTGCACTGGTGATAAGATTTGTGATCTGGAAGGCGGCTTTTATAACCCCAGTCTACAAGAGTGGCGATAAAACAAATATTATAAATTACAGGCCCATCTCGAAACTTTGTATTTTTGCAAAAAATTTTGAAAGCATAGTGTATCGTCAGGTACATGATGCACTTAAGTCTTGGTTCAATCCAGAGCATCATGGTTACTTAAAGGGTCGTTCGACTACGTCAAATCTTCTCCTCACCTACGACTATGTCAGCTCATCCATGGACTCGGGCATCCAGGTTGACATTGTTTATACAGACTTCAGCAAAGCTTTTGATTGTAAAGATAATGGCATTTTGCTTGAGAAGCTCCATCTGGCGGGAATACATGGAAACCAATTTCGGTGGTTCTCTTCATACATAAATAATCGTTCTCAAGCTGTCGCATTAAACGGGTACGTATCATCCTGGATGTCAATCCCTTCCGGAGTTCCTCAAGGCTCGCTGCTGGGGCCGCTTCTATTCACCATATTTTTCGAACGATGTGTCAGCTTGTTTTCATAATGCCCGTTGCTTATTATACGCCGATGATACTAAGATAATAAAACGTATATCTTCAAGTGAGGATTGTCAATTGCTACAAGATGACCTAAAAAGATTCAGTGATTATTGCTTAAATCACAAATCGGACCTAAATATATCGAAATGCTATGTAGTGAACTTTACTCGCAAACTAAGTATAATTATGTACAATTACACTCTAAACAATCAGATCTTGTTACATAAAAATAGCGTTAAAGACCTAGGCGTAATTGTTGATCACAAACTATTGTATAACGAGCACATAGACTATGTAGTTAGGAAGGCCTCGAGAGCTCTTGGGCTTATTATTAGGTCTTGCATAGACTTCGCTCAAGCCTATAAAAGTATTGTATTGCTATTTCGTACGTAGTATATTTGAGTATTGCTCTGAAGTCTGGAACCCTGCATAATATATTTATATAGATAGGACTGTTTCAATTCAGAAAAGATTTCTGAGATACTTGCAGTACAAATGTGGCGATGATCTAATTAACTACGAAACCAGATGTAGAAAATATTATTTCCTTCCCTTAAGAGTTCGTCTTAAAATCTCGGATATAGTTTGTTTAAAGAAAATCCTAAATAATCTCATAGATGCTCCTGGTTTGCACAATATAATTAAGATTAATGTACTAACCACTAGGTTCTTCCGCACTTTTGTCCCATTTTATATTCCAACATGTAGTACAAATTATCGTCGAAATTCGTTTATTTGTAGATCGACTGCACAATTTAACGACTTTCTACATGTTCATTATGATGCTGATCCTTTCTTAATCAAACCTTCTTCTATCAGGCGGCTTGCAACTACGGATTATTTCTCATCTGATAGTTAGGTAATACTTAATACTAATTGCGATTCAGCGGTTCTCTTCTCTTTCTTTTTATTTGCTTGTTACGTAATGGTTTATTATTATTATTACTTTTTTCTTCTCATTACTTCATGGTTACTGCTAAAATATAGCACTCACCTTAATTGTTACAAATATGTAAAAACTTTTAAAAGGCTTTTTGTTTCTATTTTGTTATGATATTGTTATATGTATAGCTGTAAGTTTTTCTATACAAATAAAAAAAATATTATTACGCTTCCGATCGGCTCGGCTATAAGATGGACACTATAACATAAGCAATCACCTGACTCCCTCGCGGGTATTAATAAATCAGGCGCCCTACGCCCGTGAGTCTGACCCTCTTCCAGCGTGACGGCTGAGACTTGGGCCTTTTCCAGAGAGGGCGGATTAGCGGAAAACACGCGCGTAGCCTCTGGACGTAGTATATAGCGGCCTAGTGCCTCGACTCACGCGTAGTGACTACTTACGTGCCGTTTCGCAGTGAATTCGCTCTTTCTGCACAAGGTCTCAACCAGCTTGACTCGGCCGGTTTAACCGGAACTCAAATCACCCGCAGCGTTTGAACCGGGCTCCGCTTCCCCCGGTTCAACCGGACGTCAACTGCGGCTCTAATTAACGCGGCATCAGTAATGAGCAGGTCAAAGGCGCGCCGTTGTCGTGATTAGCGCTAAGTAAGAGATGTGTTAATTAATATATTTATAAGAGACGGGCGATCGTTGTTATTATTTATTCAATTGCAAAACGGTGTAATAGAAAAATCAAAGAGTTCTCGTAGTAGGTACGCTTGGCAAATGTGAAACATTTAATGTTGTAGATTTTTTTTTTTTTCGAAAATTGGCAACGCGTTAAGATCACAATAGAAACAGGCTGAATGATTTCTTTATTCGATGTTTCAGTATCAAATATTATAACTGTGAGCGAACTATCGTATTATGTTTTCCCTTTCCTCTTATCTTTTCAGAATTTAATAGAATAACAGATGTGGATGTGAACGAATAAATGCAAAAAATTGTTTGCTGTTTAAATTGTAGCACAGGATCTTTAAATCTTTTCAGGATTAATATCGATAAGCCTTTGGCTTTAGACAAATAAAAGAATGTGACAAATGAATTTCAAAACAGGATTATTTCGACTTAAACTTACAAAAAACTATTGTAAGAGCTGATAGAAACAGAACAGGAGCGAGTAAAACGAAAAACCCGGCGTTTGCAGCTGAGCGGAAGTTTAAACCCGGTAAATTGTAGTCCGGCTTCGGAGATAACTGCCGGATCCTCGACTAGTTCCGACTGTGTATTATACAGTTTGTATACTCGCCGGAGAGTAGTTTATTGAACAATTCTAATACTAATAAACATTTGTTTTGTTACTCTAAAAGGATAAATGCTTGGCAATGTCATCTTGGTATTACTTTGATGATTGTTTGGCAGGCGCATGTTCCTTTTTACATTTCCCTGGCTGTTACCCTGGGACACCTCACACCCTGTCCTTGTGCGCAGGGTTTCAGTGTCGCAGGGTCGTGGATTGTAATTCCGCACGATCGTCGGCAGTAAACTGAAAACTGCGTGTTGTTACTGTTATTGAGGTCACATGCGATGTGTCTCTACGCGTGTCCGACGCATGTGTGTAAAATATTTACAAAATTTTTATTGTACCATACTATGATAACGCGAGAATTACCACTAGGAAATCCTTTAGAAGGTATTACAATAATTATTAAACGAAATTGGGAATAAACAATTTTTATCTTTTTATACAATTTCCAGAGTTGATTTTTAAGGTTGAATTAGGTTGAAAACTGTTCGTTTGATTTAAAAATCATTGGATTGCTAAAAAATATGATAAATGTTCAAATAACTAGTTGTAGAATAAGCGTAAAAATGTTCTAAAGCTTTCTTTGTTGAAGCGCATGTTGGATAATATGTAACGTAGCTTTGAGAAGAAGTTCTTTTAAACCTTTGTGAAATTTTACTTTATTCGTCAGTGCAGTTCCGTGTATTGTACAGAACTACATCTGTAGATTCGGTAGCCACAAAAGAATTGTATCGAGTATTCGTAGCCTGCGAGAGTTCGGATGTAGTATGGAGGGGGGAGGGGAGAGGAAGGAGGGACCATTATTACGATCCTCACCGGGGCTCGGACCCACGGGAAGTCGTTACCTTTACCGCTACCGACCACAATAGATCGCTACAGATCGCTACAGACTGCTACAGATCGCTACACAGATCGCTACAGATCGTTACATCGCGACAGGCCGCTACATTTCTGTGCTATGCGTAACAGCTGCATATATCATTTCGTTGAAAATGTTTACCATTGACTTTAACATTTATAAATTGTTAGAGTTAAAATAAGCGCTCTACTTAGCAAGTTTACTTTTGGTTCAACTCCTCTATAATCTTGCGTTATATTCAGCGACGAACGTGCATAATGACTTAAAATAGATAATGCAGCTAAAGACAAAAGTTCAGACCATCCACATTATTATTCTATCCTTTCTTTGTAACTCATAAGTGGCGGACGTGAGGTTCTATATCTTAGCTCTTCTTGCTAATAATCTTTACCTATGAAATTGCCGTTCTGCAGTACTGGTCATTTCAAATAAAAATAATTTTTGTTTGGCTAAGAATTCTAATTTCAAATTAATTTTATTTTAAAAACATGGAATTATTTTTCCAAATGTAGTCATTTGTTTATTGATAAGTGTTACATTTTCATCGCATTTCAATTTTTTTCGTCATCATGGATACGTTAAAAATTCGAGTAATTATGGAATATGAGTACCGTCGTGGCAGCAACGAAGTCGTCGTCCGAAGACTTTGGTCGACAATGACGAATTAAAGGCGATTGTGGAAGCTGATGAACACAATCTACGGCTGAATTAGCAGCAGCTTTCGACGTTACCGTCAAAACAATATTGGTCCATTTACGTCAAATTGGCAAGGTAAAAAAGCTTGACAAATAGGTGCCCCACGAACTCAATGATCGCCAGCGCGAAGTACGCGTCGAGACGGGCCTTGCACTGCTCAACAGACACACAAATGAAGGAATTTTGAACCGCATTGTTATCTGCGATGAAAAATGGATTCTGTTTGATAACCGCAAGCGCTCAGCAAGTTGGTTGGATCCTAGTTCAGCACCTAAACAATGCCCTAAACGAAAACTTACCCCTAGAAAAGTGATGGTCACTGTTTGGTGGTTTAGCGCCGGTGTGATTCATCACAGCTTCTTACCAAACGGGGTAAGCATTACTGCAGATGTGTACTGTGAAGAACTGAACACAATGATGGAGAAGCTGGCACATCTCCAACCAGCATTGGTCAATCGCTCGTCTCCGCTGCTCCTGCACGACAACGCGCGACCTCATACTGCACAAGTTGCAAGAACTGGGGTTGGAAGCTCTCCGTCATCCGCCCTACTCACTAGACCTTGCGCCTACAGACTACTTTTTCCAGAATTTGAATAACTTCTTGGCGGGAATAAAATTCAATACCCGAGAGGCAGTACAAAATGCATTTGAAGAATTTGTTGCCTCCCGTCCAGCTGATTTCTGTAAGAAGGGCATCAATAAACTGCCACTGCGTTGGCAAAGATGCATTGATTGCATGGGTGATTACTTCAATTAATACAAATAAAAAATACATGAAAAAAATTAGTTTAAATTTTTTCATACAAAACGGCAATTTCATAGGTAAAGACCTAATATTTAAATGCAGGTGTAGGTGTAGGTAGCTGCGGGGCGCTAGAGCTACATCTCTGGTGCATTCCGCTAAAATATACCAGCTATTTGCACTACGTCGCCGAACTACGCGCCGATCCATTCTCGACCCTAATTGAAATAGAATACAGTTCAATTCCGATATTTATTGCCCGCTCGTAAATCTAAATAACAAAATGAAGAATTCTCTCTCGCCCGTCAATTGTCTCGGAAAATCTGGAGAATTGTTAATTCTTTACAAAATGTGTTGCTGTTCAAACTTTAAATTCTTTCTTTACAATTTTAAAACTAAAATAGTATAGTCTCCTTTTATATTCGGAATGCTGGTGTGAATATAGTTGAATAAACATTGCATTGAAATATTTGTGTGTTGTAACACGCCACTGAGAAGTCGTAACGCAAGTGATGGTTACACCTGCGCTCCCGGGACGAGCGGTGACGCGAGTTACTCTGAATAATAAAACACGCGCACATGAAACTTGCGATTACTAATCACACTAATATTATAAATGCGTCAGTTTGTATGTGAGTTTGTCAGTTTTCATGCAAAAACGGCTGTCCGGACTTGAATTCTTGGCATACTACGCGTAATAGCTTGTTTCTTGTATTAACACATAATCTACTTTTTATCCTCAAAAAAAAACGGTTGTCTGTAAAGTCGGTTTACTGACGATAGTTGAACGTGACAACGTCATAATAATAAATGGAACGCCTCAGAGCGAGGTAACGCCGCATGAGTCATGTTTGTTCGTGCGTGCAGCCGGCTCCATCGAATTATAAGACGTTGTCACGTCAAAATGTACGGTTCTCGCATGACATAAAATTCGTTTTGTGCCTGCGAAATCGTGGGCAACTTCTAGTAACTGTTTTCTGAACAGATCCAATTTAATCTAAACGTAAGCAAAAACATGAAACTCGACCAAATTATTGTGTAATTGTATTTCTTTATCAAATTGTAAATAAGTGACATTTACATTCATGTTGTTCACCATCGACTACTAGAATAATATGACGTCATTCTGTGACGCGCTGCCCTAACTAACGATGGCACTGCGACTGCGGCGATAATAGTCCGGTCGTTAACAGGAGCCCAATTCTCACTTGCTCACGCGCGACAGACGTGTGTGAATACGCCACCGCGTGGACCGAAACAGGATTATGATCACAAATAGTTACGAGAGTTGGGATTCTGTGCCGCTTATCGAGTGCTGCAGTAATATGAGGTCATACTTGTGAGCTACGAGAACTCCGCGGCGCAGCACTAGCATAAACTCCCTAACTGTCAACAGCAGACATAACATGATACAAGTAATGCGCGCGGCCGTCCGCGTTGTAGTGTCCGTTCACAGTTCACACGCGAGACGCGACGCGGCGCGCCCATTTTACATATCGATTCAAAATTGAACATAACTTACTACACCGCGCTGTGCATCCTGCTGCCAATCTTTCAATGAAACGTGTAGTGAATAAAGTTGAATTTTGATTCGCTTTGTTAATTGAAATTTAAAATTAGAGTTACCTCTGAATTATCAAGCAATAAGCGAGCTGATGATGATGATGAATTATAGCTAAGAACACTCTCGATCGTCAGCTTTCAAACAAAAAAACTGGATCGAAACGGTTCATCCGTTTGGGAGCTACGATGCCACACACGTAAAACTTATAACACCTTTCTGTTTTCGTCGGGGATTTTAAAAAACGCGCGCCTCGTCGTGTCTCGGTGTGAACTTTAGCTTTACCGTGGTACACGAACACACGCCAAAGCCCCGAATTATTGACAAACCGACCGCGACACTCTGTTGGTGACATTATTAGTCGACACTCGTATTTCATCGTACACAGGTAAACACATGGTGATAATTAAACATCTATTGCTTTTACGTATTTGATTTAATTGAGGACTTACCGACTAACATTACTAAAATATAATTTAATTGTCAAATTATGTCAAGGATTTGCGCGAAGGTATCACACCCACTAAATGACAAATCTAAACACATGAATTCAGTAATCGCGAAGCGTATGAATTTCCAAATGTCTGTATAATGTGTTCGCTAGCGAGTCGTGGGAGCAGTACGTTCGCAGAGCGTGAAATGCCACATTCCTGCCGCCCGCTCTACACGAAGACAGTTGAGTATACTATATCATGATGTTTTGCTTTGCTTGCGCAAATCTAGACAAGTTTGTGACTCTGCCGACGTATCTGACAAAGACAGCAACATTGAATGCTAATCAACAGTGTAAACATTTTTATTAGTGAAGGTTATTCAACAAAGTATAAATAAAAAGAGATACAGTAGAAAACTGGACAGTTGCACAGACTGTGCGAATGTACACTACCCAGAACCCGCGGCATGTCCCCGTGTTAATCAGCCGACAGTTTATCTCGCCCGCGTCGCCCGCGCGCCTCTCGCGCCTCTCGCGCGCTTCATTACCGCTCGTGTAATGAGCGCCTGCAATCAATTAGGCATTGAACAGAAAATATTGTATTAACAGTTGGTAATGTGTATCCGTTAATGTGAATAAATGGCTGTGCCACAGAAAAGAGATTTTCTTATCAAAAACAGTTTACGTAGGGAGTATCGCTTCGAGATAGTTAGGCACTTCATTGAACAAAACTAAGTGTCAGTACTCTTCAGACAAACTTTTGCGGTAACTATTAAGTAAAATATTTTGAGACTTAGTCTTTGGATGTATTTCGTTCCTTAATGTACGACTGACGTTGGCGAGGATCAATCAGGTGAAATCAATAATAACCACAGGATATTACTTTGATGGTTATTACACCCAATATAATCTTTGTTACATGTAGTCAAAATATACCCAGTTATGCTGCTGCGCTACTTTACACAGATTGATATGTATTAATTGCCAAATTCAGTTTAAGCTAACTATGTAAGTAATTGTCTATTCTTTCGCTGAAACTTAAGTTGAAACGTAAGGTTCTATAATTGTATTTAATTGTATTATAATTGTATTATACGTTATATTATGATAACATTCTTAGTATTTATTTATTTTTAATACCTAATAATTATACGTCTCTTATAAACTGTGTTCACCTAAAAAGTTATGCTATTACAGTGGAAATTAGATTATATTATTCTGCACTAATATTATATATTAAGGTAGATTATTATACTTGTATATATGTATATGTCTAACGGCTTCATTTATATTTACAATTGGGTTTTATGTTTATTGCTTTACAAATTAATATTAAACTTATTCTGATGTTATCCCGCTACTTATTGTTTTTTGCTCATAATGGCTTGCTGTAATACTAGTATTTACTACCAAAACACTCGAGGCCTGCGAACGAAAACACACGAACTTAAAAGAAATGTACTGCTCAGTTCTTATGACATGATCTCGCTAACGGAGACCTGGCTGCTCGACGGTGTGAGAGACGCCGAGCTGGTTGACGAGCGTTATGTGGTTTATCGCAGAGGCAGGGACTACAACGTCACGTGCGAAAAATACGGTGGTGGCGTAATCTTTGCGATAAAAAGGGAACTCACCGCCATCGACCGCCCGGAATGGTCAACCTCAGCCGAAGACCTATGGGTTACGGTCACCTCAAAGGAAACTTCTCATAAAAGTGAAAAAATCCATTGCTGCACAATTTATTTATGTAAAGCAAACTTTGGTAACTCATTTAATATGCAGCTAAAAAATTTTGTATAAAATTTATCTCTTATCGTCAATTCATGTCCCAATGATTTATTTGTCATAATGGGCGACTTTAATCTCGGCAACATTACCTGGCGGCCGGAGGACGACGACGGGAGTATTCAGAGTGGCGCAGCAGGTGAAGCACAGTTATATTTCTTGGACACTTTACTTCAATGCAATTTGTCGCAATTTAATTTTTGTAACAATGCTAATGGGAGAGTTTTAGATTTAGTTTTATCAAATTTAACTTGTTCAGTTATGTCCTGTGACTCTCCATTAGTACCAGAAGACATCCATCATAAATCACTAAAAATTAATTTAGAATTTGAGAATCTTACATCACTTGAGATTAGTTCGCGAAAAAAATATTTTTACTCATACGAGTATGCAGATTTTAACAAAATTAACACTGAACTAAATGAAAGAAACTAGCATGAATATCTTAATAAAACTACATTTGAGGAGGCAGTTACTACCTTTTACGAATATTTATATAGCGTCATGGACAGACATATTCCCCAAAAACAGTCAACAGTCGAAAAAATTTCCCAGTTTGGTAAAGTTCCGCTCTTAGAAAAGTTCTTAAAGAAAAATTTAAATATCTTCGTAAATTTAGAACATATGGTAATACATCAGACTATCACACTTTTTCATTACTTCGAAAAAGAGCCAAGACTTTACAAGTAAATTGTTACAAATCTTATATTAAAAAATGCGAAAACTCAATAGTTACTAACCCTAAATTTCTCTGGTCTTTTATTAAAAATAGTATAAATACTCACGCTCTACCCTCTTCGCTCACGCACGAAGGTCGCACTTCTACATCGGGAGCAGACGCTTGCTCCATGTTTGCTACTTGTTTCAATAGTACTTTTCTCTCGCCGACCATTGACGCTAATCGAATGCCTCAGAACTTTCACAATCCCAACAATATGACTATAAATGATATTGAAATATTGTCCCAGTATGTAAATCATCTCCTAAAGACCGTTGACGCACTTAGGGTGCGGGCCCAGATTATATTTCCCCCATATTTATATCTCGCTGTTCAGATTCTCTTAGGAAACCCATAACTGCTCTTTTTAAGCGCTCTATTAAGGAAGGTATCGTACCGAAAATTTGAAAGTCTGCCTTCGTATCTCCTATTCATAAATGTAAAAGTAGAAATGAAATCATAAATTATAGGCCCATCTCCAAACTATGCATATTTGCCAAACTATTAGAAAAAAATGTCTATAAACAAGTCTACAGCTCTCTTTCAACCTCCTTTATTAACGAGCAGCATGGATTTCTACAGAATCGTTCAACCATATCCAACCTCTTAACTTTTGTAGATTATGTCACGGAGAGTATGGACTTAGGTGGTCAAGTAGACGCCATATTCACCGACTACAGTAAAGATTTTGACCGTTTAGATCACTCTCTGTTCCTTGAGAAGATTTATAAATCAGGAATAAATGGTAATCTATTTAGATGGTTTACTTCCTACGTTGAAAATAGGTCCCAAGCTGTAATTGTCAATGGTTTTACAGCTTAATGGTATGTCGTGCCATGAGGCGTCCCTCAGGGCTCATTGTTAGGACTGTTGTTGTTTAACATATTTGTTAACGACATATCTACATGCTTTCGGCATTCACGATTTCTTTTGTATGCTGATGACATGAAGATATTAAAAAAAATCAAAAGTCTGCACGATTGTCACGTACTGCAACAAGATCTCGGCAGACTTGAGATATACTGTCATCTCAACAAACTTGACCTGAATGTCACCAAAAGCTATTCAATATCTTTTAGCCGAGCCCCTCATGCCATTGACAATACCTATTTACTTAAAAATCAAGATGTAAAAAGAGTAAATGAGGTCCGCGATCTAGGTATCATTCATGACTCAATGATGACGTGTAACAAGCACTTTGACCACATAATCACTAGAGCTAATAGATCTATGGGCTTTGTTATGAGAATGAGCTCTCAATTTAAAATATAAAATCAGTAAAAGTTCTTTATTGCTCGTTTGTTCGCAGCGTCCTCGAGTATTGTTCTCAAATATGGAACCCACAGTATGATTTTCATATTAATCGGCTGGAGTCACTTCAAAGAAGGTTCACGAGATTTCTGCAATTTAAGTGCAACACGTCGGACAATAACTATGAGTCTAGGTGCAGAAGATACCATCTCCTGCCTCTACACTTGAGACGTCGAATAGCCGACATCTCGATGCTGCTCAATATCACCCAGCATAAAATAGACTCCCCTTCCCTCCTTTCAAAAATAAATTTAAAAGTCCCCCTACGATCTTCTAGAATGTCATCATATAACACCCCTTACCATACCCCTTTTTCCCACATAAACTATCGAAAACATTCTTTTTTATAAGATCATGTATTTTTTTAATGATTTGAGTAAAAATTATAACCTTGATATATTCAACTCATCAGTTACTGGCACAAAAAGGCTATTATCTAAGCACTGGTTTGAGGCTGTTCTCTAACTGTTAATTCATTGCTAACTGCTAAGTTTAATATGAACACTATTACGTGTACCGTTTTAAAACTTTTCAATATGTACTTTTTATTATGAATATTAACTTTGTATTTTAGTTTCACTTGTCAGAAAAGCTTTTGTTGCTACTTAGTTTTTAGATGCGGAAACGTGTAAATAGTGCTAAGACTTTATATAGCATTTCATTTTGTAATAAATCACTGTATGTTTTCCTAAATAAAATAAATAAAATATATTAAAATGTAGAGCGCGATACAATAGTCGGTAGCTGTTGGTTCAGTTCAAACATTATAAAACTTATGATGCCAAAAACAATAATTATTTTTACACACGAACGCTTGGGTGGTACGTTGTAAAACGTATTAACTTGGGCGAAACACGTATGCTAACTCCGGGTATAATCCGACGTGCAGCGCGATCCATCAACCCCGAGCCACGCACGAGCGACAACTATCGTAGCGTGCGTGTGCACTGTAATAACACACAGTATCATCATCATTTACTCACGTTTTACTGCGGGTTGCGATCTTCCCTCTGGATTAGGGATTAGGTAATTTCAGCCTGTGACAAAATTATTCATTTTGTCACAGGCAGGCAGGTTTAGTCAGGTCACATTTAGTTTTCAGCCAAACGTCGAAAGTAAATTATATCTGTTTCAGGCTTTACCTAGTCGATCTTAGCAGCGACTGGTGGACTCGAGTCAAAGGCCGAAAAGCTACAGTTATTTGGGCAATGACGTCAAATCGGACCTGAACATTGACTAGTCAAACCTAGGAAGGAGCGCTGGAGCTTCGAGGTTTGACTACAACATAATATATACTTACTTATACATGGTATAGGGTTATAGAACTTGAGAATATGTGTCACGGAGTTAACCTGCATTTTACGACGGGTCGGCGGGCGCAGGGCGTCAGGGCGTCGCGTTACGCCTTTAATTAATTAACAAAAGGGCAAGGCTGCCCGCTGGGATATTTGGGGAAGTGCCGCGTTATTAGCACTAGCACATACATGAGGTGACGTTCTATCGCGGGCCGACGTAACACTCTTAAACCTTATTTCCATAGTCACAAGTCCGAAATGTCGTTCACCGAATTTGTAAGAATCGTAAAAAAAGTATTATTTGCTTTATAATATTCATAAATATCTGAAAATACATCCGGTACATCCGGTATAGCATAATTATTTATTTTGTTTAAATATTTTATAATTGTTGATTTAATGAATTATAAATTACTAGCTTTTGCCCGCAGCTGCGTCGGAAGAGTGGAAGAGTATTCGTGGCAAAAAACTTATCTAGCAAATATACCTGCAATAAGAGGAAAAATATATACTTTATAATACATTTTCACACGTACTTTTTAATTTTAAGATATCTCCTAGATATAATCTCCTAGATAAGGATAATTAAATTGTATCCGTCTCAATACCTTCTCGTCATTTTTTTAAACTTAGAGTGAGTATATGATGTATGTGGGTACCTATCCTTAAAAGATAGACATATCTGTGCCATCGCGGACTTTTTTGTAGACGTATAAAAGATAAACAATCCCACCATACATTATTTTGTTATTTATCTCCAACAGGTTAGGTTAGGCAGTGTTTTCGATAAATGTTCCCAGACGGCTTGATTTTTTCCGATACTTTCAACAATTATCGTCATAAATCAAACATTTTCAACAAAACCTTAACAAATTAATCTCGACTTAAAATACCGACCGATATCGGTAAATGTAAACGGCATGAAATATCTTTCAGTAGTTTTAGAGATTATCGCGAACATACACTCAGCGGGGCACTTAAGTACCTATTCTATATCTGTCTCCTAGTTCTAAGCTATTCCCCACCAATTTTCAGCCAAATCGGTTTAGCCGTTCTTAAGTTATAAATGGTGTAACTAACACGACTTTAAATAATTGGATTATTATTTAAAATAATTTTTGTATCAGAATTAATATTTTTATCTTAAAATGATTTATTCTTTTTGCAAACTTCCGGTAAAATTGGCGCCACTGATTATGGTATAAAAGCCCAGTGTCGTCAATATGGGGGTTCAGTCGTCAGTACTAAGTTGTAATAGTTAAGGGCTTAGTGACTAGTGACTAGTGATACAGTAACTATTAAAGAAATATATTTTGATCAAGACAAGAAGTGTTTTTTAAATCACTGAAATCCTTCTGGTAGTTTAATAAGTTTATTGGCAGCAGGACGTCCTTCAACAAAACCTTACTACCCTATCCTATCGTTTAAATATCATAAATTGCAAATGTTTTGAAGTCGGTCAAAGTATATTATTGTGCGATGAACTATATGATGATGTGAACTATAGTAATATAGAACATTTATTATTTTAGTTTGTTCTTATTCAATTCTTATACATTGCTTGAAATATGTTCAGTATTTTGTTTTCAAAGTTAATCTTAATGTATGTACGAGTTGTTGCCACCCGTACATGAATCATTTTAGCACAGTAAGCATTCTCATTTTCATTTAAAATAAAGTAGTTATCATTCAGCATTCAACCGGAACGGTTTTATTTATCATCCCCGATCGTTCTGACTTATCAAATATTTATCATACATCTTTTATATTATATTAATGTAAGGGAGGCTGCAGCAGTAGCCCATACATTAGATTTTTTTGGTCCTTCGAATAACTCAAATATTATAATTTATCGGAATTTTTATCATAACATATCAGCGAACGTGTGTTTTTTTTTTTAATTTCGAAGTTTTTTATCAAGACTTTTATCATTTATCTTTGCATCAGAACTTTATCATAGTATCAGTTTTAGTGACTTTTCGCAAAGTTTTAACTGTGGTGTACTTTGTGTGAGTGGAGTTTTTTGTGAGGTGTTATCATCATTTGGCGGGCCGGGAGGTCTGCTCATCATCGCTAATCATCATCATCGCGACGCCGCAGGTTTGCTGTTTCGCATCCCGACCGGAGCTGACTCTTGAGTCAGTTCCGGCCGTACTAACTTGTAAGTTCCCTTTTTATAATTTTTATATTTCTGATTTATCACAATGGAAGAACTATTTCAACGTCAAAATGAAATTATCAAGGCCGTTAATGGCATCAACACAAATTTCAGGAAGGATTCCGCTTCCGAAAAAATAGCTTTAACTGTTAAAACTAATGTTTCTATTCCTAGTTATATTTCTATGTTGGAGCAAACACAATCTAAACGTGGGAGCGTATCATTTGGGCCGTGTTAAATAATACGACGGGTTAGAAGGCGCATTCTTAGGAGGTAAGCGAAGGGTTAATTAGCCGTGGCGCTCGGCGAATGTGGACTGTGCAGTGTGCAGTGTCTGTGCTGGGACAACATTGTCGGACGGTCATCTGCTGTACTATGTAAAGTGAGTAATTACTCTGAAATCGTGAGTCCACGATTTGTACTATCTCCGCAAGATGTAGCCCACTTAATCATTTATATTCATTTTTTATTACATAAATGAAAAATATCTTGTAAATCTGAAAAGACGTGTGTATTAAAGAAAACTCGTAATCCATATACCGAAAATCGTTTATGCCTATAAACATAGTAGTTTATTAGGCGTAGGCGTTACTTTGCGGAAATCCATAGCATACAATTTAATTAACAATAATATCTAGGACTATGCCGGGAATATTATTTCGCTATTAAATGTTGCTAGACATAATATTAATTAAATTGTATACACTTTACTAAAAAGATAGAAGTAGGATATATCTATCTATTATCTATATCCACCTACGCAGACGGATCTTCAGACAAGAACTTTTTATTCAAAGTGAGAGGAACAATACGGCCCACTTGAGTTTATGTTACTACGGTGCAATGTCATAATATTCTCTGTTATAACTTACTGTAAACTTTCTATCATCGAAGAAAAAAAATACTTGTATGTAATTTTTTTATTACATTGTGGCGGACCAATTAGCGCCACAGTCCTGAATCGCGCTATCGAAGTTTTTTAAGATCGGTGGTATATATACAACACCTGAAATTAATAGTGCTCTACTATAATATAGTGCTACCTGGGTAACCAGCTTTACTCGGAATTCTGATTAATTAAAAAAAATGGAAAGTATCACAAAAATATTTATCTGACCGGGATTCGAATCCACCGCATCCGATTTTTCGAACAAAGCAAAAATTATACATACCTACGCAGTACGCGTACGAAACTGTCAATCGCACTGACATAATAGAGTCGAAATTATTGATATATAGTTGCACGACGAAAGAAAAAACAATATATTATGTAGCTCAAAAATGCGCATTTCACGGTGATAATATTCAATAGGAGAGACTCGTGGAGCGTATTCAGTTCACTTCCACTGACCGTACGATTTCCAAATGTAACGAAAAATATCCGAGGTTTTCCTAATCTCCCCGCGCCATGCACGACTTAATTATGATCAGTTCACCATTTTCGGTAAAAAGCTTTTCACCTTATAATTAGAAAACCTGAATTATTTTCAGGTCAAGCGTTCAATTCAATACACTTTTCATAGTTTTGGTGTTATTGTATTCTGTATTGACCGAGAGTACATTTACAACACAACGCCGGTAATTCTGGTGTATTTTTAAAACTCCGTCGTTGTATAATCTTATTACATGTTTAAAATATTTACGATGATAAAATGTTTTAGTTTTATCCCGAGTTTATTGCAATACTATTGTTGTACTCCAATATTAGACACTTCATGTCGAACAGTATAAAATGCACAGTGCACTTTTAATAGTCTATAGTCAGGGCAAAATTCTGAAGTTGTAACTTTATTTTATTTATTTATTTATTTAGAACGCATACAGTCTTTTTTTAAATATTACATATACAAACATCTTCTTGAGAATAGAGACTTAAGGGTTCATAATTAATCTTATCTAAGTTACTAAGATACATAGGATACTGGAGCGTGGATCCCAGGTTGGTGTGTGGTGTATAGTGTATATTGCGGTGTATTGTGTGGTGTGTAGTGTGTATGTCTGTTTAGAACCCCTAGCCCTACGACAACTTGTAAAGAAATGAAGCGTAACTAAATCCATAGAAAGAAGGAATCGTCCACTGGTGTGTTACAAGAACGATGTCCAGTAGCGGTGTCAGGCGCGGGCCGCCCAGCTCATGTCCGGCGACAGGGGGTAAACTTACACCGGCAGCAGAAACTTCCTCGAGAGAAAATCTAGCGGGTGACAAGAGATAGCTTACCCGTTACTCCGCTGACAAGGTGTCTTTGATTTTATCTTTTTTGAGCAAAAATATAAGATTCAGTACTTTTAGTTATTTTATCTCTTAAATTTGGCATCTGAAGCGGCGACACGTACGTGCCTAATAAACTAATCACTTAACAGCAGGTCGGTGTATTCGCGTTGTCCTCAATGGGGCGGTGTCTCGAGTCTCCCGCCGGAGAGCGCGTCGTCTCATTTCTCATTCCGGAAAATGTGGAGCAGATGATAAATGTACTTGGTTCCGTGAGTTAAGGGTGAACTACATGTGCCCTACTTTACCTCGCGCAGACGTCAAGATTTTTTTATTTTGCTTCTATATGTAACATCTTTTTATTATAATTATTTATGGAACCGAATAAAAATACACACATATCATTTGCCATATTTTTGTATGAGCCCTAAATTATATTCGTACTGTAGTGTGTATTATGCTCTCGATCGATATCTTAAGCCTAGATAATATTGAATCATTAATGTTTATAAAACAAAGTAATTATAAAACATTATTTTTCCACATAAAGCCTAATCGCATAGGTATTGAAAGACAAAACAATTTCTGTAATCTGCAGCGATTGTCGGCCGAAGTTTACCGCGGGATTATGCGAAGATTACTATCGAGCTATAGATATATAGTAGGTAGAGGTGCAGCAGGCGGTAGCGGGCAGTAGGCACCATACTTTATGCACTTTAAAAAGAAAATCTCTTGAATTTTGACGTGATAACGTCTTATAATTAGATGGAGCCGGCTGCACGCACGAAAAAACATGACTCATACCGTTACCACCGTTACCAGCGTTACCTCGCTAAATATTACGCATTTGCCGTTACCTCAGTTGGCCGCGTCTTAGGTATGTGAGCGGTGGGACGGAGAGGCGGGGCGCTTGATGTTATTACTCCGTTCGGCGTCGGACTTCGCGGCGGCAACACGCGTTGACAGTTCTGGCTAGTTTAGACAAAACGCACAAAAGATTGCAATAGCAAGATGAGTCCGCCGATAAAAGGACAATCTAAGGAAATAATATTTAAAGTGCATACGTTTTAAAAAAAAAAGAAAGCCGATGTCAACAGTTTAGAATATAAACCTGATGCGTCTTTAATTTATTATTTTCAATAATTGAATCATTATTGTTCACGATATCTCGAGATTGGTCGTCACTGTCTAATCTCATGTTAATTAGTTCCGCGCGCACTATAAACATGACGTTGTCACGTTGAACTATCGTCAGTAAACCGAATTTACAGACAATCGATTTTTTGACCCAGCTAACGTTGTTATACCATTTAAATTATCACATGTTGGTGTAAAAAATACTTTACGATCTATTCTCATAATAACGTTCATTCATAAAAAAATCGGTCTAACCGTTTCGGAGGAGTTTGGTTACATACACTGCGACATGAGAACCTAAATATAAGACTAGCTGACCCAACGTGCTGTCATAACTTACATACACCAACAGTTTTTACACCTACAAACCTACACCTACTACCCACACTTACAAACCTACATCTAAACCCTTCACCTAATACCTACACCTACTACATACACACTACTACCTACACCTACTACCTACATCTACTAGGTAGTAGGTGTATGTAGTAGGTGTAGGTACAACTACTACATACACCTACTACCTACCTCTACAACGTACAGGTGATGTGTAAAAGATTCATCGACCACTGAGGGTTGAGGATTATTACTGTACTAATATCGTTATTAAATAATGGGGGTTAGTGTTATGTGCATTTATATACTGTCAAATCATCTATATATATATATGAACTGATTTGGCTGAAAATTGGTGGGGAGGTAGCTTAGAACCAGGAGACGGACATAGGACACTTAAGTGCCCCGCTGAGTCTGGATGTCTGTATGTTCGCGATAATCTCAAAAACTACTGAAAGGATTTTCATGCTGTTTAAATTTACTGATATCGGTTGGTATTTTAGGTCGATAACAATTTGTTAACGTTTTGTGGAAAATGTTTGATTTATGACGATAATTGTTGAAGGCGTCGGACACAATCAAGCCGTCTGGGAACTTTTATCGAAAACGCTGCCTGAGCTAACCTGAGTTAGGTTAGGCAGCGTTTTCGATAGATTGGAGATAAATATTAAACAATGTATGGTGGGATTGTTTCTCTTTTGATCTAGATATGTCTATCTTTTAAGGATACCATACTAGGCTTTAAAAAATCTCAAATAATGAGGTATTTTCAGAAGCTATTTAGACGGATACAATTTAATTATCCTTATCTAGGAGATTGTATCTAGGAGATATCTTACAATTAAATAGCACGTGTGAAAATGTATTATATATTTTTACTCTGTACTATTACTATATCGCAGGTATATTATAAAGAGGCTTTTCTGCACGAACACTCTCCCACGCGGATGAAGCTGCGGACAAAAGCTAGGAAAACAATACAAAAAAAATGTATTATTTTCGGTGGCCGCCTTATAACTTAGGGGTATGGAAATAGCTTACAACCTGTTCGTATCTACCGAAACACCAAAATTTCAGAAAAATCAGTCAAGCCGCTTCGGAGGAGTTCTGTCACCAACACTGACACGGGACTGGGGGAGATGACTACAGCTAAAATATTTAGTTTCATTATTATACTCGAAAATATTGAGGCATTACTATATAATATTTTATGTGTAGTTTATTATTAAGATACACCTAAATAGTTTTTTTTTGCAAAATTAGTAAACAAAACCTGACTAGATTTCCCAAACCGATTTTTTACGCGGCAAGGCTGAAAACTATGCTATTTTTTCAAGATATTGTTTTTATTTTTTGTTTTAATCGTAAAGCACAACGTTTATAATATGGCCCTATCATTATATTTTAAAAATAATTATTATTTTCCAAGAAAATTAAGCAAATATAGGCGATTTCCAATTTTGGTGGCTTGTCGCCGACCTATTTCACTCAATATCAAGATAGATTAACTAAAAACGAGACATAGGATTAGATTTTAATTTTTATGTAGTCGTTTTATAATAGTTGACCATTCAAAATATATCAATTTTATTATATTAAGTACTGTAGTATAGTTTTACAGACACAATTTAGGTCTGTCGCCGAGAATTTTCCAATTTTGGTGTCATTTACAAAACGATATTTCTACAAAACACCAGTGATTCCTAAAGCATACAAATTACGTCATGCACTTCATTTAGTCACGCGCTAACCGGCTTAGGAGGTGGTTGTGTGCTGTGTCGTACCAGTTTCCCGCCAAAAATGTAAGTAAACCGTTTCATTGCAACACCCCCGATTTTATGCAATTTTGGTGTACTTAAATAATCATACTTGTGGCAGTATATTTTATTGTTATTTTGAGTAATGTTAGAGTTTTGGTTTGTTTATTGTTTAGTAAATATGTTATTATTTTAGTACACGTAGTTTTTTTTTATATTTTTTTTCTCGCAATTTCCAATTTTGGTGGGACAATTTTGGTGGTTTTGGTGGCATTTTTAGACCCACCAAAATTGCTTCCTTACACCAAAATTAGAAAATTCAAATAAAAATGTTTATTTACTAACACCAACATTGCTTCATGAGACCAAAATTATAAAATCAATTGATAAATCGAATTAAATATTAATGTAATTACTATAAAATCGAATATGAGTCGAAATATTATGATAATAGCATAATGTACCGCCTTGTGCCCTCTTTTCCCTTGCCTCGTAATTTTACTCGTAATTTTTACTTTCCTGTCTATAATATTGATTTTTTAACTGCATTGAATTTTGAACTAATTGAGCGCGCTCGCACGTATCTTATGAAGTTAATTTATTATCATTGATATTTGTTCTTTTCTCCTAAAATTGGATATTTATATGGTTTCTTTAGTACATACTGTATTAAAAAATATTTAGGAAGATATTGGGACATAGGTCGTATTACATTTGTGTCCCTTTTCTACTTTGGCTATTAACTTTACCTATTCGAGATAACAGCGCTGAAAGAGTATTTTTTTTTACTTTTATGTGAGCAAACTCATAATGCTAAGGGACTTGCCCATACAAATCACAAAAATGCTGATACTTTCACAGTAAACTCTATAAGGGATCCTACATAACACTATTTTTTATCCTGTAGATAGATATTTTCAAATTAAAAAGGTATTCTGTTACAGGAAGCCGAAGAAAAAAACTAAACAAACTAGAGCAGAGCAGTTACAAAGAAAGAGAGAGTCAGAAAGAAAGAGAAAAGAAAACATCAGAAAAGATCCTCTCAAGCTTGAAGAACTGAGAAGAAAAGAACGCGAAAGATACCACAGAAAGAAAGCTGAAGGCAAAATTGTACCGTTGTCCGAATTACCACCTCGAGCCCGTAGACTGAAACAGAGACGAAATTATATTAACTTCAAAGCGTACTGTGAAAGAAGAAAACGAAGAGGTTCACCTTCAATACTGTCCAGCTACATTCCACTACATAATTTACCCATCGAAACAACGTCACAGCAAACACATCAGCCAATTTCAAATTCACCTCGAGTTTTGCGATCCCATAACAAAAGTCTTACTTTTACCGTTGAAGCTGCTCCTGCTGCTCCGATTGAAGAAACATTATCCATCGATGCTATTCAAAGAAGCACACCCGTTAATGAGATCGCTTCTCCATTTATAAGTCCCAACATAAGCTGCATACACTCTCCCAGTTCTATGTCTGGGCGAAACAGTCCACAGTCAGATATTTCTACAAGCACTAGCATCTTTAAACGAGAACTGAACGACCAACTTAGAAAATACCGAGAACAGAAAAAGTCCCAAATAAGATTACTTAAGAAAGCTCTTCTGAAGGAACAACAACAAAAGTTTTTGTACAGAAAAAGACTTGAGAGGTTGAAAAAAAAGATGAAGATAAGTCCAAAAAAGGTTGGGTGTAGCAAACGTATGGTAAGTCCTAAAACAATCAGTCCTAAACAAAAAAGACTACGCAATATTGTGAAAACTTCTTTAAAGATGATGAAAATAGTCGAATATGTTCGGGCAAGCAAGATTATATAACAAGAGGTGGTTTGAGAAAGCAAAAACGACATTGGAATGATTCTCTAAGAAATTTACATCGAAAATATCTTGAGAATGGGTACTCACCTATAAGCTATATTACTTTTACAAGAATGAGACCATTTTGGGTTATTAAGCCAAGAATCGAAAACTGTGAGACGTGTATGTGTAAAACGCATGCTAATATGGAGTTTGTGATATCATCTCTGAAGAACAACAAGATTATTCTTGAAAATTCCATAACAGAGGTCTTAAATACTTTGACTTGTGAAAAAACTACGGTTGCCTGTTTACTACGTAAATGTGAGGTTTGTTGTAATAAAATGTTAAGTTTCAAGGAATTTGACAACTCAAAAACCATTTCATACTATATATGGGAGAAAGCAGCCAAAAGCTATACTAAAAACAATAAAGAAAAATATATTAATACAATTGCAAAAGTTAACAAAGTGGACACTCCTAAAGATGTAATTAAATTGTTTTAAAAAACTATAACGCCCTTTATGGCTCATTGTGGAAGAATTAAGAATCATTATGCTTCTGTAAAGAAAATAAAAGAAGAACTATCTGAAAACGAATGCTTAATACACGTTGACTTCAGTGAGAATTATAACACAAAATATGGAGAAGAAGTTCAACCAGTTCATTTTTCTGGAGGCCGATCGCAAATAACTTTACACACTTCTGTTATTTATTGTAAACATGGAGATCAAACTATTCCCCAATCGTTCTGCACTATCAGCAAATCCTTGCGTCATGATGCGTCCGCAGTCCGGGCGCACTTAGTGCCAATTATGGATCAAATTAATGAAGACGCTCCTAATGTTAGTACGCTGCATGTTGTTTCTGATTCGCCATCCACTCAATATAGAAATAAAAAAATATTTTACATTATAACCCAACTAAAAATTTATCTCCCCAAATTAACAACTGTCGTTTGGCACTACTCAGAAAGTGGACACGGAAAAGGTGCTCCTGATGGGATCGGCGGAGTTCTCAAAAGAACAGCAGATCAACTAGTAGCCTTTGGTAAAGATATCCCTGACATGGAGACTCTTGTCGAAAAGTTACAGAGTGAAGTATCCGGAGTAAAGATTAAAACTGTAGAAGATTATGAAATATCAGTAAAAGATTGGCTTTTACCAAAACAACTCAAGCCATTCTCTGGTTCAATGAAAGTACACCAAATTGTATGGAATATTAAGTCAACAATCGGTTTAGCTATGCGTTCACTATCTTGTGTTGAGCCACTTTGTTTATACAATGCCATAGAATGCCCTCACGGTTGCCATCTAGGTTTCTATGAAATACCTAAAGAGAGTGAACTTGTTCCAGATAAAATTATTTCAAGTACGTAAAGTTCAAGTATTGTAAAAGACAATAGATTGAGCATAAACAAACCTGCTATACACTGCTTCAAAGCATCCGAGCCATTTTTCTTAAAAACGAAGAACATATCACAAAACAAAGTTAAGTTGTCAATAGATATGGATAACATCATAGATTGTGAAAATTTGCTTCCAAGCACTTCATTCTTTGAAAACATCAACTCCAATATACTTACACAGTTTGAACGATCGGCAAGTGATATTGCAGAGAATAAAAAAGGAGACAGATCAAGACTGTCTAGTAGTAGTAGTGGTGAGGAATCTTTTTTTAATAAAGTAATAAAAAACCATTTAGAAACTTCAAAAAATATTAAATCTTGTTTTTGAAAAATTGAAAGATACCAAAAGATCCAAAAAACCACTAAAGAAGCGCAAAATTATCAATATTGACAGCGATAAAGACTTAAACATGTATTTAAATACCAATAGAGCCAAAAAACTACCAAAGAAACTTAGCATCATCAATAGCGACAGCGATGAAGACTTAAATATATTTAAAATAAATAGTAAGAGAATCAAAAAACCGCCAAAAAAGCGCAGAATTGATAATAGTGAGAGTGATGAAGAAAATATATTTGTACATTGATTTTTTAATTTAAAATTTGAACATTTGATGTCATAAAAATAGGTAGAGTTATGGTCCTTTGTTTTTCAATATTATTAATGTAAAAGTTTGTTCTATGGATAAAAAGTCACAGTAATAATACTTAGGCATTTGATTTTTACAACTTTAAAGATTTTAGGATATAGTGAGTATGGTAAAGCGTACGTACTCGGCAAGTGTGCCATATTCCATTCTGCTGATGCTGCGCACTTTCCGGGTAGGCACGCTTTGCCACAATCACTGTAGTCTGTAACTTTATATTATCTAGAATTTATTCCTTGTCTGGAATGGTATAGAATATGTTTTGTTTAGTTATTTTAACTTCTTATGTTTGCGAAGATTTCTTAAGTCGTTAATACTTTGATATTGTTAATTTTTATACGTCTTAGCAGATGATTAGTTTGTAAGACAAGTGTTGATTGTTGATTAATAATTACCTTTATAATGAAAGTTTATTTAAAGTATAAGAAGTCCCAGTATTTCGTTATTCTTGTAATAAGAAATCTTTATATCTTTGTGTTATTTTAACAGTAGTAACAATGATACTGTGATTGATTCTTTGAAGAATTATATAAAATAATTAACATGTTTCCTATTAATTTTTAAGTAACTTACACTACACTCCTTACTCCGTTGTAAAAGAGCTTAAGGACTGTTGAAAATAAAAGACTGTAATTAGTTGTAACTTGTGGGAATAATTATTAATAAATGATAATTACAAATTATATGCCCAACATATTATATCATTCGGTTAGTATCACAAAAAGTTCTTTTATACTTTTATCACGAATAATAAAATGTTAGATTATTATTGGTACATTTTTTTTCTTAATAAAATATGTTGCCCAGTCATGGGATCATCTTTCAAACTAGACAATCATATTAAGATGATATTTTGTTAAAATATGCTACATATTCGGTTAGTCTTTAAAATATATAAGTAGGTACAGCCATTAGGATTCATCTTTATATTCTGTCCATCTTTAAAGCTGCACGCTAGCTTGACATGACATGAATTTTAAGGTAAAGTTATTCAGGCAGGCAAGGGCCAAGGCAGTCAGTAGATCTGTTACCAAAAGGCAATTTTTATTATTATTTTTTATTTTTTTATTGCAGTACAAGGTTTTTTCCATCCAAATATAATTTTGGTGGGGTGTAGCAATTTTGGTGGTATCATTTTCAATTTTGGTGTCAAAAAACCAATTTTGGTGGGAGGTCAATTTCGGTGTCAGGAATAACATGATTATTTAAGGGAATATTCTTATTCTTGTTGATAATTCAATTAAAAGATAGTACTCTCTAACACCTAAAATCAAATTGAATAAAAAAAAATCATAAACAAAAATTTCCACCAAAATTAGTAAAAAAATGCTAGTTGTTGAAATCCACTCACCTACATCATTTGTTTACTTACACCATATACGAAAACATTAAATGTGGTAAGTATGAACTTAAACTCACACATATCGGAGATATTTACAAATATATTCCTGCGGCCGTATACTTCATACACTTTAACCTAGGCGTGACGTCACAGCTAGGTACGACTTTAACATGAGCGTTTTCACAAGATTTGTGAAATTTCGTTTACAAATCGCTGTACCTTTGAAAATATTGACTTTTGATTTACTGTTTCTTCTGAGAAGTTACTCATATTTAAGAGTACTTAGTACTTGCTATTAATTTATGCAATAAAAAAAATCAGTCATCTAACCTGTTTTAGATATAAGGTTATAGATTCATAATTTTGAAAATATTGAGTAACAAATGTTATTTTTTGGTTTTAAAAGTGACCACAATCATTTGTAAAGGAATTTCTTAACAAGCAGTAAGCACCGGCCTTTCCGCTGCGTTAACTACGTAACCCGCAAAAACATTTGCATCAGACTCGAAATGGGTCGAGTGCCCATCCTCCCCTGTTCCCCTGCATGATGGATCCCAAACGCTATCTATATATTGTACTTTATATACATTGAATCGGCGAATATACAACAGGCGGAATACATCGGAGATAAAGGCGCGCGGCGAATTCCAGTTCACGAGATACGCGGATGTACGAGGGCTGCTGGTGACAGCTTGCTCGAAGAAGACTATGGGTACATTGGGTATTGATCTTTCAGGGCCATAAACTATTGATGTAAATTATTGTTGTTCACCAGAAACGATTGTTAAGGTCCGCTTTACAACCTGTTCCATTATGTCTGATTGTCCATATAATTATAATATTAATACGTGAAGAAAAAACTTTTTATACGAGCATTGTGCAACCGGTTGAGTATGAAATTAGGCCAGTAAATTAGAGTTTATGTGGAGCACAATCTACCGTGCGTTCGATGGATACAATTTTGTTACACATTATCGTTTGTCAATCTGTTTCCATCACAACGTTAACATTTTTTTAAATATTTTTTCTATCTAAAAGGCAAAAGAACTTTATGGCTTATAAAGTTCAAACTTAAAATATGGGTGAATTTCGATTGCAGGGCGACCTCAAGTAGAATGTTAAGTCATCATCATCATCAAAACGGTTGTAATATCATCTATTTAGAATTATTTAGCCTCCCTTGCTCCTAAATCCTAAATACCACATCGCTTTAGCAACAGCAATAAAAAAAATTTGTTACGTTTTGTCTGTTTCTTTAGTAATTTCCTGAAAATTTAATGAAAACTAGTTTATGTGTGTATTTTTTAAAAACAATAAATAATTTTGATTATTGTTTATGTTCAAATAATTTATTTACTTCACCTAAATAGAATATCTATCCGAAAAAAGATAAACATTAATACTTTTTGCTGACAGCCTAAAAACGATACGGTATTTTATTTTGAGGAGTTATCATGTAACTACCTATATAGTAGGTATATAAATTGTAGTCTAGTGTGGTATTACAATGACGTGGTGTTGGTAGACGTGGAAGGTTTACCATCGGGATTTAGGAACACGGCCAATTTCAGACGTACTCGTATGTTAATCAACTAAATATTTACCTAATCTCTTTAGCCGTATAATAATAGTATATTCCGATTGTTGAAACACAAAGGTCAAGCACGTGTCGTGTCGTGTCGTGTCGTGTCGTGGCCTGTCGTGTCGTGGCGTGTCGTGACGTCGAACACAGCGAACTCGCCTCAATACAGTTTCGAGATCTGTATCGGCGATACGGTCATTGCTTATACACGACTTACTTCTACGGCGACGCTTGTAGGTCGTGTGCTGGCGATAACTCGAAATTTATGTATAACTTACTATAATTTTTTGTATAAAACTGGCCAATTTAATGGTATTTCCTATACTACAATGGCCGAGTACTCAAAATTAAGTATAAAAATTAAGGGCTCCATAAATCACAGGATGTACCTGTATCTGCTGCTTAATTTTAAGAAGCGTTTGGGAATTAGGGCTTAACATTATCAATGTTACTTCTACTTTTACCTGTAAATATAACTTTCTAAAGTTATTATGTAAACAACGCTAATCTCCTTATAATATGCGAACGTTCACAAATGAAACGGAGACAGTTAAATTGGGTCGAGTTTGAAAAGATAATCTCTCATTTGCGTAAACGTAAGTCGCGGGCCGACGTGGAATGCTGATCAGGGGCGCCAATTTAAAATAAACTTTAACGAATTTCGATTTTTGTTAGAATGTAACACAGTTTGTGCATTTCCAGGACTATTCCTGGGAATGCACAAACTGTGCTCGAAATCTTTCGAGCACAAGTCGTGCTTCGTGTGCTCGTCCGCTGCGTCCTGTGCTCGTCGAGCACAGGACGCAGTGGTGACAGAGAGACGCTACCAGAAGTTGGAGCCCCAGTTCGTCCTCACCACGTGCTAGACTCCTGGACTAAGGATCTGGACTCCTCAGCTAAGTTCCCACGTGGTTAAAGCCCTCCGATCCCCACAAACACCAAGAGGCTTAACCAGATCCTTCGGCCTTCTGCCCACGACCCTTATTTTTCTTAATATATATTGTCACGGGAAATACATCTTTTATTTTACCCGTAACACTGTGCCGTGTTTTGTGACCGCAGTGACAGAATAAACACTTCACTCCATACTCCATATATACAGCGCACAGACATATACACATAGCTCACCGAACCAATACTTCACGACGCGGTGAAACAGTGCACAATTCCGACGTACTCGTATCTGCCGCCGCGCAAAGGTACAGTAAGTCGCGCACATATACGATCTTGCCTTCTTTATCTATTTATTCTGTGGTGGAGTGAATAACATGTGCTCCCTTATGCTCAATGAAGACAAATGTTCGAACGCCCTTACGAGCCTCCGGCGCCAGCTCCGGGGCGTTCGTGGGCGGCGAGAGACAATCTCCCCGACTCCCGAGCACATACAACATTCAGATACATGAGCAGAACAAACGCGTTTGACACTCAGCTCTCAAGTGTATTGAAGATTACACAGTTAGCTTAATAGCTTTTTGCTTTCATGTGACATTATATTTTAAACCCCGACGAAAAAAATGTGTGTTTCTGTCCATGGTATCGTAGCTCCCGATACGTGATCGTGATGGTTCTTAGTATTACTCGTAATCATCAGCTCGCTAACTGCTTGACAATGACGGGTGTTATTTTAAATTTAATTTTGTTTATAACTTATTAGATGTATGTAAGTATACTGAGACTGAACACAAACGAAAAGGTAGATAGTAGCAATTTTGAAGTTATATACTTAGATATAATGTACGTCTTGAGCTATGTACACAGAGCAGACACTCAGAATATGTAAGCAATAAGGAGCTGAGAAGCTGTCCTACACTACACCACACCACATTACCCAGCACTCGGCACGCGTGCGCCATGTTTTATGCATGATGTATGTCGCCGCTGATTGTGCCAGCTGCATCTCCGTGTAGCACTGCATAGTGTGTGTGTGTGTGTGTGTGTGTGTATGTAAATAATAAACAGGAACATAAATTGTTTACCGTGGTGTGTGTAACGCTTTGATGCTAGGAAACAGAATATTTAGAAAACTATTTTAACAGTTTCTAGAAATGGAACGAAAAATTACCTAAATGGATAAAATATTTATAAATGCAAATTGTACGACGGAAATCCGGAAAAGTTTATAAAATCTTGTCATTCCGCCGGTCGAGTTTACGACGGTACCTATACTTGCCGCCAAAGGTGCGGCAAAGGGTTCCGCGCGCCGCGCTGTTTCGGTATTTTTTTATCTGTTTCACTGTTTTACAGTGAAGCTACTTAGCGGCGTTGAGAATGAGATTTCAACATTGCGTCACGTCCGATTTTGACGCTATCTGTCAGAATCTACTTATACTTTCTACATAATGTCAACTTAACTTTCTAAAGTACGGCTCAATACACAAATGGCGCTAGTAAGAATAGAAAAATTACAAATTGTAATTTTTCTATTGTTTTTTGTAGTGATTATTAGGCACCATGAGAGTATTGTTTTAATTTTAAACGATGAATGAAGTTTCACTTTTGCCACGTGCGTGTAGTCTGTACTCGTCATATTTTTATACTCGTAGTCTCTCGATCACTGTGTCCTTTTCTCCTCCGACGCAAAAAGAGAGGTGTTACAAGTTTGACGTATCAGTGTGTATATCTGTCTGTGGCATCGTTTCTCCCTAACGAAAGGCTTATTTTATACTGTTTTTTATGTTTGATTGTTTGCAATTTATGCGACAGAGATGGGTCTTAGCTCGTCATCATCAGCAGCTCGCTTACTGCTTGACAATGTCACTTAATTTCTTTAATATTGCTTAATCCTTTTGCTTTTCACCGAGTCGACCGAGTCGGAACATTGGAGTTTCGCGTGCGTTGCGTGCCGCACCCCGCACCCCGCAGGCCGCAGGCAGCAGGCAGCCACACAGACAGCGCTAATGTTCGGTTCGCATATTCCGTGTCATTACATTTTTATCGTTTATAATGTCGTGCCAACTTTATAATGTTAGCTCGTCATTTGACTTTTAAATTAGTTCGGAACGGCTATTATTTCTTATAGCTGTTTGTTTGTTAGTTAGAAACGTAAACGTAATGTTTTGAAGGGAATACTGTTAATTTAGTTATTAGCTTTGTATATTGTATGTGTAAGTCTTTGGGTCGCTGACGCTTTACACTGCGGATCCAATTTCATGTAAAAGTTGACAAAAGAATATATTCCAACAAATCAACGTGTTTTTTTCATCATCAATCATTGTATTTCTTTCTGTACGGTAAAAAAGTGACATTTAAATGACGCTATAATTGTTATTTTTGTTTAGGTTTAGATTAAATTGGATTTAGGACTAAAGGAATATATGTATAATACTAACTTTAGCCCGCAGCTTCTCCCGCGAAGAATCCCACGGGAACACTATACTTTTTCGTGATAAAATGTAGCCTATGTTTTAACCCAGAGCCAAAATTACTACCATGTCAAATTTCATTAAAATCTGTTTAGTAGTTTTTGCGTGAAAGAGTAACAAATATCCATCCATCCATCCATACATACATCCATCCTCACAAACTTTCACATTTATAATAGTAGTAGGATATACGGACGCCCACGGGAAACCTAAATTCAAAATGGCCGCCGTATTAAATTGGCGGTCTTTATAATTATTTACAAACTTCTCGATATGGGTATCATCTGAAAGAGCATAAAAAGCAGAATATAGTTAGCTTTAAAAAATATCACCAACACATAAAATTTCTAAAACTTTAAATAAACTATCAATTTGACACAAAAATGCTCATAAAATAAATTGTAGAAAATTGTATCTAATTCATATTTGTAGAACATATTTTTATCGCAAAGTATGTCTGTAAAGAGATATAGCCAAAATATTGAAAAATATCGCCATTTTTTCAAGATGGTGGATCGTGTGGTAGCATTATGAAGTAGCAAATTTTAAATCCGGAAATAATACATATAATTATTTAACTACTAGTAAGCATCACAGGAGGTAACTTTATCCCGGTCTGGTTGAGTTTTGGCATGCCAGATTGACGGTTTTCGAAAGAGGATTAGGAGACGAACAGGTTGACGTATAACTTGACCTTCTTCCCTATGAGCTTTTTTTATTGAAAATTCTTACACCTTCAGGCGGTCTGGCTGGAAACTGGTCAAGAGTAGGACTGCCGGACGCGTTTCCGTCGGTTTCCAGTCGGCTCGCAGCCGCGTTTGAGTATCTAAACAGTTTTCTTGTTCCTTAAGAGCTTTTTTTACCAAAAAATCTTCACACATTTTGGTCAATAAAAAAATCTGTCAGGTTTAGAACCGCCAGATCGGCAGTTTATATCAAACTTTAGGGCCCGTAGCGATCTGCACTGGTCCAATGCATGTCCTTTTTCGACAGCGAGCTCTAGCTCTAGTTGGACGGGCGCAGAATGCTGGGAAACTTCAGCGACCTCGCGCGCGGCAACTACTTACCAACCTCAAAACTCACTTAAGCAACTCAATATATATATATATATATATCAGTCGTTTGTAAATTTTTCTATATATATAGAAAAATTTACAACCGACTTCCAAAGTAAAAATGCACAAAAAAGTATGAAATAAAACTTATTTTCTAAATGATTCCCCCTGTTGAAGCTAGTAACCACGAGTGTTCAAATTATAACTAAGTAGCTACCGATGCGTTGTATATGTATAGTCCATTGTAATTTGTAACGTCAGTAGAAAATACACCTCCGATTTAATTACACGTCTATTTTATTCAAAACCTCCCGTTAAACCAATATCAACCTTATTGAAATAAACACGCCTTTTAAACACGTCTAAAATTTTAACTTTTACTCTACTCAACCTTCATAATTTTGAAGTCGGCACCAGCCCAAACAACATCCTGATAAAACAATATTTTATACTTATTTTATATAACTAACGATCAAGTTGGCTGGCACCGACTTCAAAATTATGAAGATGAGTTGAAAAATAGTTAAAATTTCAGACGTATTTAAAAGGGGAGTTATGTAGAAAATAAGTTTTATATCATACTTTATTGTATTATATTGCGCATATTTACTTTGGAAGTCGGTTGAGACGTGTTTAAAAGGGGAGTTATGTAGAAAATAAGTTTTATATCATACTTTATTGTATTATATTGCGCATATTTACTTTGGAAGTCGGTTGAGACGTGTTTAGAAGGGGAGTTATGTAGAAAATAAGTTTTATATCATACTTTATTGTATTATATTGCGCATATTTACTTTGGAAGTCGGTTTTAATTTTTTGTTTATTTTTTTTTCTCTTTTTAGTTAAATTGATTATAATTATCTATATTATATGTACACATTTTAAGAAATATTTAAATATAAATACAAAACAAAAATGTATAAAACAAGCCTCCGCTATGAGTAGTGAGTACCTATGTCACAGAACAGATAATAGTACAAGGTACCTGTGTCATCATAATAATATGTTGGTGTTTCTTGTGAAGATGGTGGATGGTGGTGAATAATGATGATTATTGTAAGTGGTATGATGCATATACTTGCAGTTCTTTAAACAACGCCGGAATCCCCAAACATGTATCTATAAGGACTCAGGAGTTCTGTTTAGTTTTGGATCCAGGGATTACCTTGGTACAAAAGCTTACTTTTTGGTGGTATATACTTGGAATACTTCAGAAAAGTAGAAATTACTATATGTGTCTATATAAATTTCGAAGAGTTCCCTCGATTTATCATGGATCCACTTATCAGGTCTTCACTTTGGTGACTAAGGGACAAATTTCGTATTACAAGAACAAAATGATTTTGACAATAGGTTCACATACGGAAAAGTAATGACTAATGTTCGAAGATATCCGTGTCATAATGTGATGATATATGGTGTGATAATGATGTTGATGATGATGATTACCGTAATTGACATAGTGGCATGTATCTGTAAGGAGTCAGGAGTTCTGTTCAGTACTTTGGATCCAGGTATACCTTGGTGCAAAATCTTAATTTTTGGTAGCATATGCTTGGACTACTTTAGAAAAAGTCGAAATCACCATATGTGTCGATATAAATTTCGAGGAGTTCTCTCGATTGATCATGGATCCCATCAGCAGGTCACCACTTTGGTGAAAACGGGACTAACTTGGGATTATACCCTTTACATAAAAAAAATATTTTCAAAATCGGCCGACGGGAGAATTGTCGTTCAAAATACAAAAACAATATATATATGACAAATAAAAACAAAAAACCTTATTTTCTTTCTACAAATTTTGAAAAGTAGAGTTTTGCTACGTTTTATTTTTCACGGTTCCGTAGTAGTATACAGAACCCTTTTAGAGTCGCTCTGTCCGTCCGACGTCCATCCTTGCTATCTTCTGTAGTTACTAATGTGAATAGATACTCGTAGTTACAGATTACTTGACACAGACTTTGTACTTGTAGCAGTGATTATGTTATTAGATTGAGCTCGCATCATTTATATATTACATTTATTACGTAAATTATATAGCCTACTAGCTTTTGCCCGCGGCTTCGCCCGCGTAGTATAGTGTTCTTGGAGAAAAAACTACTTCGGCGAATAACTCTCTATTTACAGCAATATACCTACTTCTGATACAATATTGAAAATGTTTATATAGGTTTACCCAATGCAAATGGTTAAAAATGGGACCCTATCACCTCGACGGGACATGCGCGACCGCTTGATATACATTATAATATTATTATCTCTATCGCGCTTGAGTATAAAAAGACTATTTAAAAAAACCGCATCAAAATCCGTTGCGTAGATTTAAACATCTAAGCATACAATATAGGTACATAGGGACAGACAGATAAAGCGACTTGTTTTATACTACGTAGTGAATAATCATTTAATTTGCCATTCAAATATAATTTGACATTCCAACAAAACTGGCCAACTACCTCTATGGATATTCCATAAGAACTGCAGTACAGAATATTCGTTGAGCGAGCACCGAGTCGCGACTCGCGAGTGCCGCCGAGACATTGCGAGACCCTGCATTTTAAATCTGTAATATCTATGAAAATATTCATTTAAATTACATGCTATATTGATCTATATTAAATGCACAATGTATTTAAGTTACTAAATTGGATAAGGATTAATGCTGTATTGCTTAAAATCGCTTCGTAAATAAGCTATTAAATTTAAATCAAAGTAAAGGATAAAAAAATGGTTATTGTGGGTTATCCCTAAGAGATAGATATATGCTATCGCGGACTTTTTTGTAGGTTTTTTTATGATGAACAAAACTGTAGTACATTATTTTGAACTATCTCGTAGGGTTCAGCCACCGTTTGCAATGTAAGCGGAAAAAATTTAATTATTTAAGTACGACATCACATTAGAAACCTCAAAAATAACAGTATTTCTCCACTATTTAATGAATGATATTATACATATAAAGTATAAACCTACCTCTTCAATCACTCTATCTATAAAAAAAAACGCATCAAAATCCGTTGCGTAGTTTTAAAGATTGAAGCATACATAGGGATATAGGGACAGAGAAAGCGACTTTGTTATATACTATGTAGTGATGTTACCCGGGCTATTATTACGAATCTATTGACACCTAATTTATTGAAATCTGATCAGAGGTTCAGGCGCTACGGTGGAACAAACATACACACATACATACATTATACATACAAGACTGCCAAATATTTTTACGCTAATGATTGGCATTACGCATTTGGCTTCGCCGTAGTCGGGTAAAAAATAAATCATTTTATTTTAAGATAGGGGCAAGTGAGCAGGTATCGCCTGATGGAAAGTGATTACCGGCGCCCATGTCCACTCGCAAGTGCGTGACGGCCTTATAGTGTAAGCGTTCCTATAGGCTATAACGATCCAACATCCCACACCCGCTCTAAGTGTCAGGGTTCCCGCGGGACAGGTTCGGGCTGACGCGCCTTAACGACAGACTATATTTAACTTCCAACTAATATTTGTTCTCTATTTGTAGCTTGTTTTACCTGTAACGTAAAGAACATAATATAAATAAGCGCAAGTTGGTTAAGAAGTAGTTTAATGCACGTTCAACACGATTTTTCTTCAAACTCATGTTAGCAGAGCGCGCGATAAGCGCTTAATGTCCAGGCCCTTTAGCCAAGATACCAATGCTAATTACAATAACGAAGTCAGAAATCATAAATGTATGGTATTGAGTATTGACGATTGCGCGCTATGCCACTTAACGAACGTTATGTCAATCCCAGTTATTATTATCAATTTCGAAGATTGTCATTGTAATTAACGTCGGTAATCTGTAATCGGTAAGCCTAAGTAAGTAAGTCTGTAAGGCTAAGCCCTCCTTTTTTGCCCTTATTATTTTCTATTCGTTACAATAGCACATAATATGGTGTTTGTAACTCATCGTGTTTAGAAGTTAACAGCGTTAAGTTGTCGATCGTCAATACTTTAGCAAGTTTAATAAGAAGCCAAGTTCCCAGTTCAGCTAGTTGTTACTTGTTAGTGGGAGGCGAGGGCCAATTACGGCGGCGCACACCGCTAATGCGATAGAAGTCCAGGCGCACAATATAGCTTGCCTTTGTCTTCATAGTTACCGTACCAACATATTTGCGAAAAGTCTAGATTTTAAGAACCCTAGTTAAATAAAAATAATACTAAGTATGATAGGAGATAGTGACTACAGTAACCTCGTATTGACGCGGAGTCGCGAGCTCTCATCCCGCCTTCATTATTTAAAATATTGGTCGTGATCGAACGCACATGAACACCTACAGAAGAATCTAAACTAGGCCACGATTAAATATTTTGGATGGCGTATGATACTTTATACCTATTGAGATTATTTTTTAGTTTAATACTTATATTTTATATTATATTATATTAATTACTTTAATAGAGCTTCTTACTTCATGAATGAGATGAAACGTGTGTAGTGTTAACACATTAATTTTCATTGAAAATCATTCATATATAAGTTAAATACGAGAGCTGGGGTTCTGGTGCGAGCTAGTAACACGTGGTCTGAATCAGAATCAGAATCGTTTAATCCAAGAAATTGGTTACATAGATGTTACATTTTTATCACAATCTCGGCCCTTCTGGGCATGGAATAATATTCGTACATAGTTTTATAAAAAATTAAATAGAATCATATTAGTGAACAAAACATTTCAATTGTCATCAAAATCCCAGAACCATAAAAATCAATTAGTAACAATAATGTAGGTATGCAAATAATTAAACATTAAAATATTCCCCACCGGCCGACAGTCGTGAAATATAAGACTATACAAACATACAAAGTCCACTTATAAGCTACTTATACTTATAGCTATTATGTCTTATGAGATTCATTAAAAAATATTTAAAAAAAAAATCTTAGTGTGTAGCTGCTGTCAGTGTCAAAATAAAAAAGGAAAACTAAAAGAGGTTAAAGCATCGTGACTTATACTATATAAAATATGTGCACATGCCACGGCATATTTTAACTTTTTTACAATGGAGGAAGTCAATATAAATTATAAGCAATTGAGAAATCTATTAATCATCTTTTATTCGACGAGCTATTTTTCTGATTATCAAATATAAGATTTTAGCGAGAATCATGCTACGAGTACCTACCGCCTAAGGTGCATATGGTATAAGGTGGTCATATTGGTGTTTACCAATTTAAAATACTCACATACAAATTTAGTTAATTCTAATACATAGAAGAAAAATAAAATCATAATATTAAATCACAATCACATACTTATTAAATAAATTGGACATAAAATTAGATGTCCTACAATAATAATTTTTTTATCGTATTATTAATATATATATATATATATATATATATATATATATATATATATATATATATATATATATATATATATATATATATATATATATATATATATATATATATATATATATATATATATATATATATATATATATATATATATATATATATATATATATATAATATATATAATAAATATAATAATATAATATAATAAATATATAATATTAATATAATTAATTGATTTTTATTATTATTAATAATTAATTTAATTATTTTTAATTAATTTGTATATTATTATTTATTATATTAAATTTATAATATTATTTTTATTAAGTATTTGAATAGAGAGTTTTGCCGGGGAATTGGGTGACGTTGTGAATTTTGTATTTTTGTCTTAAATTTGTATTATTTCGGTTCTTAATGTGTAATATTGGTAGAATATTAACCATTAAATATTCGTTAACGTGCACAAGTCTGGGCAAGTGGTACAACTTCAAAAAACGTACTATTTTGTGTCCCTCCAAAACTCCCTAGAAACTTTCAGTAAAGCTTCTACCACTTTTCTGAAATCGACTGACATGACTCATTGACTGCACTGACTATCTATTTGGACTTTGACTAGACTTTAGACTTAACGATTTAGGAATATGGTGTTGAAAATTAAAACAAAAATACTATTTTCCGCCTTTTTAACACTGGCAAATTGTTTAAGCCGACCCCATATATATTTATAAAAAAAAGTACAGAATATAGATAAAATGTCAATTACAGTTATTAAATTAAAAATGTCATATAAGTTTATTAATTTTAATCCATTTTATGTATGTATGTCATTTATGTTTATAATAAATAGAAGAGGTCTATAAATAACGAGTGCTTCGACGTACACCGCCATCACTCACACGTACACAAACAGTACCGCAGCTCCACAGACAATACACCCCACGGACTGAACCGAGCTGAACACCGTATTCATTTCCTGTCGCCGCGAGTGCTCAGTGAAACATCTAAGCATTTATCTTGTTCGGAGCTCTACAAATAAAATACTTAGTATCGACGCTGGTTATCGATTGGGATTGAACGGATGAACGAATTCATTATGTGCACATTTATTTATGCTGCACTGACAAAATGGTGAATTGAACCTTAATAATTATTATTTTAATCATTTATTTGCCGGAATGGTTAATGTTTATACATGTAAGATAGTAATTTAATAGTATGCAAATGTAATGGTACTTGTAGTGTTTGTGGGTATTTGTATTATTTCGTGCATTGACATCACAAATGACAGTGACATTAAACGTCAGTTAGTCTTATTCACCTTATATGAAAGATTTGGACTTGTATGAAAGATTTGATGAAATATAAACTGTCTCTTATTTATATTTAAAATTTAATTTTAGTTAAAAATAAATTTAAAAGACGAGACCCTATAGAGTTTTATAATTTATATTTTAAAATTATCACATTAAAGATCTGAGTTTACTGTTTAAGACAATAGCTACAATTCAACTTACCAAATGGGGGACGTCATACATGTGACATATAGGTTTTAAGCAGTATAACTGATCATTAAATTCATACAGGAATAAAATTTATATAAGCAGCATAGCTGATCATTAAATTGATAATGTCACAAAAAGTGATATTATAGCAGTATAACTGATCATTAAATTGACAACGTTATGAAAGTTACATTCCAGCACAGCGCATCATTAAATTGATGACGGTTTTTAAAAAGATTAAAAGCAGCAAAGCTGATCATTAAATTGAAAACGTCATAAAAGTGACATTAAAGCAGTAAAGCTGATCAATAAATTGATAATGTCACAAAAGTGACATAAAACCAGTATAGCTGATTATTCAATTGATTACGTCACAAAAGTGACATAAAAGCAGTATAGCTGACCATCAAAAGGATACCAGTGTTTAATTGCTTATTTATGATGAGATTCATACTATAACTTGATCAATACTAAGTATGCTCTTATGTCCGTTGATCATCCTCCTAATGAAAAAATAAATGCATGGTTGTTACATTTTGGTTGCTAGAACTCACATTATATTGTTTAACATATTTTATAATATCGCCTGATAAAGTTGATTCGTATTTTGCATCAGAACTAGTTTCTGGTACACCTACTTAAGTAACATAACAAAACATTATGGACACAATAATCGATTTGAATTTATTTATGGAAGGGCAAATGAGTAGAAGCGAGGATCCTTCGAAGAGATTCACTTACATTAGGAAAATCGAGTTCAGGAAAAAAGATAAAAAATTAATAAATAATGTTAACAAACATTGTGAGGTTCGTCATTTTGTTTTGGCTTGAATCTGACAAATTTACCTTAAAACGGGTGGTTGTCAATAAGGTATATTCTATTAAATATATTTACTATTTTACCCCCCAATTTTATATTTCGTAAGTTTACAGTATGGAAATACATTTTTTGCACGCTCTACAATCTACAACCTTAACTTGATGTATTTAAAGTTGATAATGACGTCAAATATACAGGGTGACCTGAAATTCGATACATTCTTTTGAAAGATAGAAAGTAGACCTCATTTACAGTAATATTTTTCATGGCATCCCCTATCCGAAAGTTGATATTTACAAAGTTATTGAAATTTCAAAAAAATTTTCTTTATTTTCGACTTTTTGACTTTGACATGACGTATTTTTAAAAACCGTCAATGAGTCAAATAATATTTTTAAGGAATAAATAGGGACAAACTAAGCGAGAATTTTTCATTATGAGACATGAAACAGAATTTTCTTTTAAGAAAAATGTGCATTTTTCTGATGAAAAAGAGATGAAGAAGATGTGATTTTCTTAAAAAAATGTATGATACAATGCGTACAAATATTCTAAATAACTTCCTTATCTCATTAGCTTTCCAAAAAGGTGCAAATGTCTACATAAAAATATGACGTTGTAGTAAACATATTAGAAGTAAAATGAAATAATGTCTAAATCGATTTATTTGCGATAAGGTTAAAATAAAAGGAAAAACTTGAATTTAATTACGTTTATTGTGTTTAAAAAACATCAATGTTTAATTAAATTTAATAATAAATATTCTACTTTAGGTCTTGTTCAAAATGTGAACCTCTGTTTCTGATACAGGCCCGTAGTCTTCTCCGTACCTCTGTTTTTATTATTCTGGTAGTAAGACTAGTTTTGATTTCTTCTGCTGCATTTCTTATGCGGCTTCTGAGCTCCTCTACAGTAGTTATGGGTGTAGTATATACCAAAGCCTTCATATGACCCCAAAGATAAAAATCACACGGGGTCAAATCGGGACACCGTGCTGGCCAAGGAATTGGCCCGCCTCGACCTATCCAGCGATGTGGGTAAGTTTGGTCTAGCCACTGGCGTACGCCGAGGCGGAAGTGGTCCGGGCAAACATCATGCTAGAAAATCATATTATGATTTCCAGTATGATGGTTGCCCGGCCCACTTCATGAAAGAAGTGCAATAGCAACTCGTCGTATATTATTACGACGAGTTGCTATTGGCACGTCATCCATTAAACCAGTAATCTCCTCTCTTAGGAAATGTTCGTACATTTCACCATTTAAATTTTGAGGCAAAAAATGAGGTCCAACTAAATTATTATTAATTATACCCATCCAGACATTTAGACTGAATCTGGTTTGATGGGCCCTTTCTTTTTTCATCCTGGGGTTTTCTCCTTTTGGTGCCCAGTAATGTGTGTTGTGGAAATTGGTTATCCCGTCACGGTCAAATTTCGATTCATCCGTCCACAATATTCTTGAGAAGAAATTGCGATCCTCCATGTCTGCATTTATCATAAAACGGCAGAATTCCATTCTTCTAACCGGGTCTCCCTCTTCCATCGCTTGGACAGGTGTGTAGTGAAATGGATGTAGACGCGCTGTGTGTACTGTAAACCACACCTTCCATTGACTCAATCCAAGTCTTCTAGCTGCCGCTCTTGTAGAAATAGAAAAATCATTTTGAAAAAGTGTTAAAATTTCTTCTTCTTCTTCTGGAGCATACAAACGAGGTCTGCCTGAATCGCCACGTCTTCTATCAACACGGCCGCTTTCCCGAATTCGTCGAAATGTTGTTGAAAACACTCTAACGTTTGGCACTCGTCGATTCGGAAAACGTTCAACGTATGTTCTTCGTGCAGCAGCAGCATTACCATTACAAAGTCCGTAACAAAACAAGATGTCAGCGTATTCATCGTATCATCGTCATCATCAACGTTTAAAGCAACAATACGTCCGTACACGGCAATAGTTGACTTAAAACTTATATTAGCTACTAAATTTGCTCTCTAAGCCAGTCGGTAACTCATTGACAAAGGGCCGCGACGACAGTAGCCGAAACATCCCGAAGTTTGAACAAAGGAAACAATTGAAAAAAAAGGTCGCCTCAGGTAGAGTAATTCTTGAGATAACATTACCTGATGATTGTTTTGTGTTTGTTTATTACATGTTATATTTTTATGTACATATTTGTACCTTTTTTGGAAGCTTATGAGGTAAGAAAGTTATTTAAGGTATTTGTACGCATTGTATCATACAACTTTTTAAAGAAAATCACCTGTTTTTAAGAAAAATGTGCATTTTTCTTAAAAGAAAATTCTGTTTCATGTCTCATAATGAAAAATTCTCGCTTTTTTTGTCCCTATTTATTCCTTAAAAATATTATTTGACTCATTGACGATTAAAATACATAAAAAAAATCACTAAAAAGACAAACATTTTAAAAAATACGTCATGTCAAAGTCAAAAAGTCGAAAATAAAGAAAAAAAATTTGAAATTTCAATAACTTTGTAAATATCAACTTTCGGATAGGGGATGCCATGAAAAATATTACTGTAAATGAGGTCTACTTTCTGTCTTTCAAAGGAATGTATCGAATTTCAGGTCAATTCTGTATAATATTTGACGATTTATTATCATAGACGGTAATATTATCTTTAATAATAACATTATCATAATTATCAGTGGCTACGTACTTACCTACTGATAAATTAATTATATTAGTTATTTAAAAATGGCGTCTAGTGCGTCCATCAGTTGTGGTTTTAGAAAGCTAGATGTTATTTACGAAGATGAAAAGGTATATTATAATAACAAACTTATAAATTTAAGGGCTTGTTTCTCAATCTTATATTAAGTGTCAGTCTATTATTTTATTGAGGTAATACCTTACCTTAAGTAGGTTAGCTTAGTAGGTAGTAGTTGATAAATGTAAAACATACAAAAATGTATGTGTACACAGATGGTACACATGGTAGTTATGTAGTTTTGTATGGTTTTGTAAAGTTTTAATTTTTTTACTCATGCATGTGTTTCGAAAACCGTAATTAATTTGTTTTTTTCCTCTTTTGGTTTTTTCTTTGCGTCACTCAGTTTACAAAATGGAACACTTGAAATATCGTATTATTTTCGAGTACGAGTTCCACCGTGGCACCAGTGCCGCAAACATGACTCGAAGGATTAATGATGTGTATGGCGGCGGTGACGCAAAAGAAAACACAGTGCGTTTTTGGTTCCAACGTTTTCGTTCTGGAAATTTCGACCTGCAGAACAAGCCCCGTGGACGGCTGGAGACCAAAGTTGATAATGAAGAATTGAAGGCCTTTGTGGAAGCGGATCCATCGCTTACCACGTCCGAGTTAGCTGCAGGCTGCGGTGTTAGTGATAAAACTGTTTCAACTTTTAATCCACTTGAAGCAAATTGGGAAGGTGAAAAAGCTAGAAAAGGTGGGTACCTCATGAATTGAGTGCAGCAAACCGACAAACGCGCGTCGACTGCTGCGTTACATTACTCAACCGGCACAATAATGAAGGGATTCTAAATCGAATCATTACCTGTGATCAAAAGTTGATCCTGTACGATAAATGGAAACACTCATCGCAATGGCTGAACCCTGGCGAACCAGCCAAAGCCTGTCCCAAGCGAAAATTGACTTAAAAAAAGTTACTTATGAGCGTTTGGTGGAGTTTACTACAGCTTTCTTAAATCTGGTGAGATGATTACGGCAGATATCTATTGCCAGCAACTGCAAATCATGATGGTAAAGCTAGCTGCTAAACAACCGAGGTTGGTCATTCGCTCTAGGCCACTGCTGCTTCAGGACAACGCTAAACCACACACTGCACAACAGACGGCTACCAAATTAGAGGATTTACAATTGGAATGTCTAAGACATCGTCGACACGTACTCTCCGGACCTTGCTACAACAGATTTTCATTTTTTTTTTTAGAAATTTGGGTAACTTTTTGCAAGGTAAAAAAATTCAACTCCTCTGGGGCAGTCCAAAGCTTCCATCAAAGATTTTATTGATTCATGTCCGAATGGTTTTCTTAGTAAAGGAATCAATGAACTACCTATGAGATGGCAAAAGTGCATAGATAGTGTGGCGGACCAATTAGTGCCACAATCCTGAATCGCGCTATCGAAGTGTTATAATGTAATCGCGCTATCGCGTCAAGGATCGGCACTATATATACGATATTTGAAATTCATACAAGTGGGCTTCGTGGGATCTCTTGGGCTTGGATTTGGCTGGGATTTGGGGCTTACCATTATCTATTCCCACAATAGCAATGGAATATACTTAGATTAAATAAATATATTATGTTTTAAAAAATTCGACTTTATTGTCCTCCTTTGCAAAACGCCATTTTCATATGTAATGAGTAATCACCTAATATTATAATACCTACTATTTGTTCTGAGAACTTACAGAATTTGCATATTTTAGTATGCTATTATAATTAATTGCAGTAAAAAATCAGCTTGTTGGAAATATTATAATAGAAAACAAATACTTAAGAATTTTCGGTATCTTAAACTGCCCTGGGCAGAGCAGTCGAATAGCTATGGAAATATTCGAACGACTAACTAATAATACTATTCGGCTATTTCTGTACACATTCAGCTGCCCGGCTCCAGGGCAGTTTTGCCGAAATCGCCAATAATTGTTTAGGATTTTTTTTCAGTGTGTTGCTTATAATGATGAAGAAAATCCGGTGGCACTAATACATTTCCAGGTGGTGCCGAAATCTAAGATTTCCCGTATACATGAAAATACAAACAACGAAAAAAAGATACTAAGTATGTTCTTATTACCTAGGTACTAACAATATATTACTTTACTTCCTCTAAGTAGGTACATACTTACAACTAAAAATTATTTTTTAACTACGAAATAACATAGATCAATTGATATGAGGTAGGTAGATATATATTATTCTCATTAGCAAAAAATATTTTCTTTTCCAGATCACTTGTTATTAGTTGCAAATAACTTAGCCGTGGAAAAAGGATTACAAAGCTCTGGCTATCATGTCACCGTAGATCAAGATTTTAGACAGGATAAGTTGAAATCGATTCACATATTTGAGAGAACGCTGCAACACATGCTGTGGCCTATTGGTCCTGGTGGTCGACTAATATAATTTTTGTCTTGTCGATTATATAGAATGTTACTTTGTAAAGTAAATCCAGAGGACGATAAGAATAACAATGTTATAGGTAGTAGAAATAAATTATTATTTTGGCTTGTTTTTCTTGTACCTACCATATTGTATCTAGTCTAGAGACAATAAATCCGCCTGATATAAAAACTAACGCCAACTTTATATTTTTTTATTTTTTTTTATTTTTTTTTTGTTATATATGGCGTCGGCTTATCTTAAAACCATTTGCCAGTGTCAAGTAAAAAAGGCGGGAAATATAACTTTCGTTTCAATTTTCAACACTATATTCATATATCGTCAAGTCTAAAGTCTAGTCAAAGTCCAAATAAATAGTCAGTACAGTCAATGAGTCATGTCAGTCGATTCAGTAAAGTGGTAGACGCTTTACTGAAAGTTCCTAGGGAGTTTTGGCGGGAAACACACAGATAGCACGTTTTTAGAAGTTGTACCACTTGCCCACACTTGTGCACGTTAACGAATATTTAATGGTTAATATTCTACCAATATTACACATTAAAAACCGAGATAACACAAATTTATGAAATATTACAAATTCACAACGTCACCCATTGAACTCCCCGGCAAAACCACCCTAACGTCAACTTTGTAAGTTAAAAATGTTAACGTTGGAGTTATGCCGGGGAGTTCAATGGGTGATGTTGTGGATTTTGTATTTCCTTGTAAATTTGTTTTATTTCGGTTCTTAATGTGTAATATTCGTAGAATATTAACCATTAAATATTCGTTAACGTGTACAAGTGTGTGCAAGTGGTACAACTTCAAAAAACCTGCTATTTTGTGTTCCCTCCAAAACTCCCTAAAGCTTCTACCACTTTACTGAAGCGAATGACTTGACTCATTGACTGCACTTACTATCTATTTACTTTAGACTTGACGATTTAGGAATACGGTGTTGAAAATTGAAACGAAACTTCTATTTCTTGCCTTTTTAACTTGACACTGGCAAATGGTTTAAGCCGACGCCATATATTTAAATTAAAAAAAAATGTTAACGTCAAAGTCAAATACATATAAATCAAAAATATTTCAGCTTTTTTGTATACCTAGTTTTCTTTGATTTTAGTTAAGTTTATTTTATTAAAAAAAAGGTAACGATGTCTGGAGAAGTTGAGCTAGCTCAATCTGCTGCCCCTGGCGGAGATACTATTTTTGGAAAGATTATCAGGAAGGAAATCCCTGCTAAAATAGTATTTGAAGATGAGCAAGTATGTAGGTACCTATAACTTACAACCGCTAACGGCTAACATTCTGGCATCTACGAATTTTGAACACCGATAATTAAAGGGCATAATTGTGTTTACAAAACTACAAAATTCTTGCTACTATTGCATGTGCAAATACCTTGACTGATAGTTTTATTAGCTGCCTACTTTTTTTCTTTGTGGTTATCATAACCTCATTAGGAAATTAAAGCTTAAAACTTTTCCATTTTATGCTTTAAATGATAAATAAATTGATTAATTTTGCTTATTTGTATTCAAATTTAAATACGAGGACTTTCTGCTGTCAAAAATTTGAGTAAAGCTTTTTCAAAACATTTATAAATAATTTATAGACTTGAGAAAACAATATGATTTATCAAATAATTTATAAAAATCTACAGATAAACTCTATCGTCACTCAAATGATCAAGCATTTTTCGAAGTAGTAAATACTGTTTATTATAATATAGGAAAGAGCTAAAAATATTATTTTACTATTATTTAATAATATTATGTAATTATTTCATAAGTTTACAGTGACTATAAAGTCAAACATATGTTTACCAGTAGTTGCGAGTACCAGAGTAATACAGCGACTATAAAGTCAAACATATGTTTACCAGTAGTTGCGAGTACCAGAGTAATACAGCGACTATAAAGTCAAACATATGTTTACCAGTAGTTGCGAGTACCAGAGTAATACAGCGACTATAAAGTCAAACATATGTTTACCAGTAGTTGCGAGTACCAGAGTAATACAGCGACTATAAAGTCAAACATATGTTTACCAGTAGTTGCGAGTACCAGAGTAATACAGCGACTATAAAGTCAAACATATGTTTACCAGTAGTTGCGAGTACCAGAGTAATACAGCGACTATAAAGTCAAACATATGTTTACCAGTAGTTGCGAGTACCAGAATATTACAGCGACTATAGAGTCAAACATATGTTTACCAGTAGTTGCGAGTACCAGAGTAATACAGCGACTATAGAGTCAAACATATGTTTACCAGTAGTTGCGAGTACCAGAGTAATACAGCGACTATAAAGTCAAACATATGTTTACCAGTAGTTGCGAGTACCAGAGTAATACAGCGACTATAAAGTCAAACATATGTTTACCAGTAGTTGCGAGTACCAGAGTAATACAGCGACTATAAAGTCAAACATATGTTTACCAGTAGTTGCGAGTACCAGAGTAATACAGCGACTATAAAGTCAAACATATGTTTACCAGTAGTTGCGAGTACCAGAGTAATACAGCGACTATAAAGTCAAACATATGTTTACCAGTAGTTGCGAGTACCAGAGTAATACAGCGACTATAAAGTCAAACATATGTTTACCAGTAGTTGCGAGTACCAGAGTAATACAGCGACTATAAAGTCAAACATATGTTTACCAGTAGTTGCGAGTACCAGAGTAATACAGCGACTATAAAGTCAAACATATGTTTACCAGTAGTTGCGAGTACCAGAGTAATACAGCGACTATAAAGTCAAACATATGTTTACCAGTAGTTGCGAGTACCAGAGTAATACAGCGACTATAAAGTCAAACATATGTTTACCAGTAGTTGCGAGTACCAGAATATTACAGCGACTATAGAGTCAAACATATGTTTACCAGTAGTTGCGAGTACCAGAGTAATACAGCGACTATAAAGTCAAACATATGTTTACCAGTAGTTGCGAGTACCAGAGTAATACAGCGACTATAAAGTCAAACATATGTTTACCAGTAGTTGCGAGTACCAGAGTAATACAGCGACTATAAAGTCAAACATATGTTTACCAGTAGTTGCGAGTACCAGAGTAATACAGCGACTATAAAGTCAAACATATGTTTACCAGTAGTTGCGAGTACCAGAATATTACAGCGACTATAGAGTCAAACATATGTTTACCAGTAGTTGCGAGTACCAGAGTAATACAGCGACTATAAAGTCAAACATATGTTTACCAGTAGTTGCGAGTACCAGAGAATACAGCGACTATAAAGTCAAACATATGTTTACCAGTAGTTGCGAGTACCAGAGTAATACAGCGACTATAAAGTCAAACATATGTTTACCAGTAGTTGCGAGTACCAGAGTAATACAGCGACTATAAAGTCAAACATATGTTTACCAGTAGTTGCGAGTACCAGAGTAATACAGCGACTATAAAGTCAAACATATGTTTACCAGTAGCTGCGAGTACCAGAATAATACAGCGACTATAGAGTCAAACATATGTTTACCAGTAGTTGCGAGTACCAGAGTAATACAGCGACTATAAAGTCAAACATATGTTTACCAGTAGTTGCGAGTACCAGAGTAATACAGCGACTATAAAGTCAAACATATGTTTACCAGTAGCTGCGAGTACCAGAATAATACAGCGACTATAAAGTCAAACATATGTTTACCAGTAGCTGCGAGTACCAGAATAATACAGCGACTATAAAGTCAAACATATGTTTACCAGTAGTTGCGAGTACCAGAATATTTACTACATAACATTAAGTAAGTACATTACAAATAACAAAGTAATGTTCCATGTTACAGTGTCTGGCATTTCATGATGTAAACCCACAAGCGCCTACCCACATATTAGTTATCCCGAAAAAACCCATCCCACAACTATCCAATCTGAGGATGCAGATGAACAGCTTCTTGGTAATAGCTCTAGTTTAGTTTAGATATAGTTTTCATGGATATGGTTTTTTTGTTTTTGATAAATTAAGATTCACAAAAATAAGGACTTGTATTTCAATTATGTTAAAAGTAATAAATTAGAATTAATAACACTACTTTACAAGGTTTTTACCCATAGATAAAACTAATGTGAATCAGTAAAGTAATGAAGTGAAACAAAATAGGACATCAAGTTTTTCAAATATTTACTATACCAGTGGACGCTGATAAGCAATAATGTGTCAACCCACTAGATCGCCATTTTGAGAAAATCGTGTTTAATTAATTTTATTCTATAGAGAATTTCAACCATGTGTCAAAAGATTTCATCAGTTTTTCAGTACTTAAATGATTTAATTCACTTAACACTATTTTGAAAATTATAGTTTATCACCTGAAAAAGCGATTAGTATCAACGTCTTGATTGTAGTAATTTTGTGGGTTGACACAGTATTGCTTATCTGCGCCCACCTATTTGTTTTTAACAAGTTTTTGTGTGACCTTCAAAAAAATCAAAAATGATAGAGATTATTTCTTCTTTTATACTGATTAGCATCAGTTTATCTTAATATAGCTAATATTAATCACCTAATATATTAATCACCTAACATATTTTTATCTCAAAAACCTTGGTACCTCTCTTCATAAATCTTCAAATCTTGATGAAAACATTCACCATGTTCATCGCTTACACTTCCCAGGTTGTCAAGAAAAAGATCCAGGTGTGAATGTAAACATGAATTTTTAATGACATATTGAATGGGGGTGAACCCCATCTAATGGTAATTCTTCAATAAATTGGAAACAATTTCTTCATAATCTTCTGATTTATGGTTACCCAAGAAATTTTTACTACTGCTTGAAATGAATACCAAGCATCTTTTTCGACACTGGATAAATGACCGTCAAAATTGTCATCTTTAAATATCTTTCTTATTTGGGGGCCCACAAAGATTCCTTCTTTGACTTTGGCATCAGAAAGATAAGGAAAAATAGTTTTTAAGTATTTAAAAACTGAAGTACACTCTCTTCTAATCACACTACTGACTGTTACTTTTGCCTTACCAAAGTAAGGCAAAAGTTACAGTCAGTAGTGTGATTTGTTGGTTCCCTCCATAACATTGGGATGCCAAACTGCAAGTATGTCCTTTTTTCTGCAGACCAGTACAATAATATACTTCTACAATTTTCACATACTACTCGAGGAACACAATTTTATCAAGATTTGTCACCGAGATTTGGAAATATTGGAAAAAGGCTCATTTTACGGCTTCAGTAATATAATTTGACCACAAATATAGCAGAACTTATTTAGATTTAATTTACACTGTCTGAGGACATTTTAAAACTAATCAATAATTATAAGATTTAAGCTCATTTTAGACTACGCTATACTATTGTGCTATATAGTATAGCAAAGAAGGACCTAATGCTATACTATATAGCATGGCGTTCACATTACGCGATTTTATCGCAAGCATTTATAGTATATAGCAAGCTCATGATGGTTGTGTCGCTCGTTTCGCTTGCGGGACGGCCGGGGGTGAGGGAGGACGAAGAGGGCGGCGACATATATATAGCACAGCAAGAAGTCAGCGTATATAGTACGGTGCAGTGTTAACGTGTCCATAACAATGTATGGTGCGCGATATTGTTGTGCTATGAGCTATATACTATATGCTATCATATTATAGCGTAGTCTGAAAGCCGCTTTATACAACAAAAGCTAATATTCACTCAGCACCAGTACCAAGTTAGCGAAATAATGAGGGGACTGAGGGTGTATTAAAAAAACTTGACGTGTTATATAATAAGACATATATTTTTGTAATAAAGGGATAGGTAGAAACCACATACAGTATGTACAAACATAGTCTAGGGGTAAAAGAAACACTTTTTTGTAAAGTAGTGTATTGGTAACGTTATGCATAAATGAATTCTTATTCCACAACAGAATACAAATGTAATACTAAAATTATGTTAAAATCACACAGGACATCTACTGGTAGCTGCACGTAAAATTGCCACTCAAGAAGGCCTGGGCGAGACTGGTTTCCCGTTTAGTGGTGAATGATGGCAAGAATGGTGCTCAAAGTGTCTACCATCTACACATTCATATTCTAGGTGGACGTCAAATGCAATGGCCACCTGGCTAACCTATTTTTTTTAACCATAAATAAATTACGGTACTACATACTTTTGATTTTATCAACAAAAAAAATCGTCATAGACTGGACTACAAGATCCGGAAAACGGCGGGCTCGGGAAATATCAAACCACTGAAAATACAAACCTGCGCTAATTACATTCGAGTTGAAAATCGAACATACAAGTGTCGAGTCGAATGTCCGTCATATATGACAACTAATAAACGAGCTAATAAAAGCGTGTTAAAAATTAATAAATAATGTTAACAAACATTGTGAGGTTCGTAATTTTGTCATAGGCTTGAATAATAAATCTGACAAATTTACCTTAAAACGGGTGGTTGTCAATTCATATTATGTCAGACGCTAGATTACAATCGCATGGACTACAGTCCGTCCAGGTATAATCGCTAATTGTTTTCGTATGACACGTATTCTACTTGGGTTGAGTGATTTATATTTTTACAATTAAGTATTTTCACTTTGACAAATTATTATTATTTAATACGTGAAGAAATTACTTTTGGTGTAGTTTTACGAGAATTGTGTGAACGGAGGAGAAGTTTAGCCGGTAAAATAGGCTTATGTGGAGGAAGGTGTAAATAAATCTAATATTATTTGCTAAAAATGCTTAGAATACATACAATTAAGGAAAATAACAACAACACACACTACCTCAGATTGTTATTAACACACACTACCGTGCGCTTGATAGATCCGATTTTATTACACGTTGATGTTTGTCAACATCCACAAATCCATAGAGAATGTAAATGACTCTATACACAAGTTACAATATTTACATATTTCGACGACATGGTGACCTCTCGTATGATTAATAATTATTCTCTCTCTTAGTTATTGCTTCGATAATCTCTTTATCATTTACAGCCTCCGTGGTCCAGTGCTTTAGAGCTTGGCTCTCGACTCGGAGGTCGTGGGTTCGATTCCCACGAAAAATTGCTGTTTCCAAATTTGGTTAGGACGATGCAGGCTGATCACCTGATTGTCTAACAAGAAAAATGATCCATGCGTCGGATGGGCATGTGAAAAATCGGTCTTGCGCCTGATCTCTCGCCAGTCGTGTAGGTTATCTGGGCTATGAAAGTAAAGGAAGAGAGAGAGTGCTCTTGTGCACTGCGCATACACTTGGGCGCTATAAAATAACTCCTGCGTAACTAGCCTGGTTTCCATGAAACCAGCCATCGTCACCGAAATCGGCGTGGGGAGCTGAAGCATGTCATTTCTGAAGAAAGTCATGACAGAAGGGAAAGAAACAAACAACGGTTGTCTGTAAAGTCGGTTTATTGACGATAGTTGAACGTGACAACGTCAACAACAACAACAACAACAATAATAATAATAATAAAATGCGAGGTAACGCTAGTACTTGGTAACAGTACTTGGTAACGCATGAGTCATGTTCTTTCGTGTGTGCAGCTCCATCGAATTATAAGACGCTATCACGTCAAAAAAGAGGTTTGAGAGACATGGGAAGGTTTTGGAGGACAAAGAGTACTAAGACATGGGTAAAACACACGTGGGATCAAAGGGGAAAGGAAATAGTGAAGAAAGGTAAAGAGCGTAGTCGTGGAAATTATAAGGAGGGTGAATGTACTGATTTGAATTGAAAGCAGATTAATTGTGTTTTCTAAATTATGAATTAAATGCTAAGTATTGCGGATTAAATAATGATAACCAATAAAGACGTTACAACATTAATAAGGGGGATTATTGCTAATAATTTAATAATGACTGAATGCAAGTAGAATTTATGCATGCACAAAATAAATTAAAATAAAGAAGGGATGTAGTGAATGTGGGTATGTGTATTATCTCGTGCATTGACATCACAGATGACAGTGACATTAGACGTCAGTTAGACATCATGATGTCTAACTGACGTCACCCGTCAGTCCAACGGCTACATGTAGCCGTTGGACTGGCGGGTGTAGCGGAGTGCTGACGAGCTAATACGAGGGGTATTTCGTACGATTCGTCAAATTGTAAAAAAAATATTTATTTATATTATTGAATTTAATTATTATCAATTATTATTTAAATACTAAAGATCTATAAGGTCATTACAATATTATGCATCACATTTATTATATTTAAAAGTAATCTATGTAATAAAAATGTCCTAAGGTCATAATCAACCATATATTTTATCTTAGTCATGCAAATTATATATCATAGTTAGATACTTTTCTCTAATAGCCACTTATTAATATTTCTCTCAAAACATGACATTACGGTTGTATTTTTAAATTCGGCAGGTAGTTTACTTAATATTAGAAATGCGATGCGAATATTACGAATACGTCATCACACCTAAACCATATTTTCAAAAAATTCGACACAGATATAGTCTAGACATCGGGAAGGACCTAGGCTAGTTTGTTGCGGCCAGTGTACAGTTCATGCGTAATACAGATCTCTGTCCGGACGTAGACGCGGCCTGCGGGGCTCGGCCGGTCGCTGTGACAGCAGACAGCGGGGCTGATGAATGACTGCCGACGTCACTTCCAGCTGCTAATTGATCGCGCGGGGATTGTTAGTACAATCAAGTCTTTTGTCTTTTCTTACTGCTAAGCTTCCAGGTCAGAATATAATTGATGGTATCGCAGAATCTATCCACCTACTTGAAATATAATACCGTAGGGAGAAAGAAATCATCATATCCAACTCCTATTATTACAAATATTAATATTTATACACTAACCCCCTTACTAATAAAAATATTTACACAGTGGAAAAGCTATACAATGTTTTGTTCTTGTCTGTCAAGATACTTTTCCAACGTATAAGACAAGGACAAAACATTGTATAGCTTATTCACTGTGTAAATATATTTATTAGTAAGGGGGATATTCTATTATATCTATTTTACTTATTATTAGCTGCAACTTCGTTTGCATAGAACTAACGGAAACGGAACTCTATTTTTTTAAACTGAACCCTAAGATAAAGTAGCCTATGTTACACCTTATAACGTCAGCTATCTGCCAGTGAAATTCCCGTGAAAATCGGTCCAGCGGGCTTAGCATGGCGATCCGAAGAAATAAATTAATTAAGAAATATTCTATCCAAATAGTTCGTTGCAAAATAGTTCTTAATCCATGGTAACAAGGTAGTCAATAGAAGTCAATATTTCTAAACAGCCATATTTTTGCACAAAATGGTTGCCGGGAAATCTTCTGTCAAAAACGAACAAATATTCAAGTAAATGACTGAACGTAAAGAAACTATTTGTCTTGGACCGCCATGATGTGGAGTAGTTGACATTTTTGTAAGACTATTTGACATTGGAATAAGAAAACGTTTCTACTTTAGCTGTCAAAAGAGGCCATTTTGTGAGCTCATGCTCGGAAAGAAAAGACATGTTGTTTCTCATAACGACGATGCATCGACTTTGCAGCCTTACGATAAGACCTATTTTGCTCCGGATGGTATTAATGATTCTTCAATCTGTCATTTTCTCTATTCTTCGGTGTTTCTAGGGTGCAGCTGCAGCTGTTTTAGAGATTAGCCGGAACAAACTGACAGACAGACTGACAGACACACAGACGGACAGACACACAACAGAAACATTTTAAAAATTGTTTTTTTATTGTAAGTACCGTATATATACTTTCACATGTGTTAGTGTAAGTGAAAAACTGTTAATTTTAAATAACAAATAGACAATAGATGTATAGATTTTTTATTTTATTCATTATATAAAAATGAGAAAGTTTGTGAGGATGGATGAATTTTTGTTACTCCTTCGCGCAACAATTTTGATAATATTTAGTATGATAGTAAAGGCTTTGCATTAACACGATGACACGAAAAATCATGCAAAATCTTGATTTATAATGATGAATGTTTACAATTTTTTTAGCTCTCCGTAAACTCGGTTGAAAATAAAAAATATGAATGAAAAAATTATTACAATACGTCGTGTAGTTTCTGAGATATTTAATTACAAACCGACCGGCGCTCATCGCGATGACGTCACAGCACAACGCGACAGTCGCTCCGTCCACTCGCGCGTTCCGGTAACGCCGCGTCGCCCGTACCTTTCACTATTAAAGCTTAAAAATGTCTAATCTAGATGCTAGAAAATCATGTGTTGTGCTAAAATGTACAAATACAATCACCAAGACACTTGAAAAGTTGTTTTTTCACGTTTTTCAAATGCGGAAGAAATGGATAAAAGCTATGAAGAGGTTGGATTCATTTGGAGCTAAAAGTACAGTTTATTGTTGTGAGGATCATTACGAAAATATCATGAACGAAATCACTATACTTCGAAAAATAGTACTAGAACATAAGTCCATCTATTGTAGGTAGGTTATACGATTGCCCTTTTTCAAATCCGTCATCCATTGTACTGCACATAAATTACAATAGAGAGTACGTGCGAAACAATATAAAACACTGCAATAATAGCGAAAGCACCTGCCGAGTTACTTACTAGTATAGTAAGTAACTCGGCAGGCGCGGATTGTCAGCGAGCGGCGCGTTGTGTCGTGACGTCACACTCCACGCGCGCCTGCTACGGGCCGCGAAATTTACGAGAATTTGAAATGTCTGTAAATTCATCAATACTTAATCTTTTTCAATGCAACAAAAACTAGTGTATTTGTATAGAGTCAAGCTCTACTAGGACAATAGTTTTAAGCGATTTTGTATACATATTAACATTCTTCAAATTCCGGTCTAAGTACAATTAGGTGCTGTGTTAATAAACAATTCATTTAATAACACAATATGGTATTTCTCAGAGATAACGAGGTATGCGTCTGCATATTATTGTTATATTATGGAGTAGTATATTTTGAACACAGTGTTTATTTTAAGCGGTTACTATATTATTAAACTAGGTAATCTTAAGTTAGAACTCACCTGCGATGGCCCTCCCCAGCAGCAGCGTGCTGAAGATGATGGACAGCAGTCTCCTGTCCCGCTCGTACATCGTGTCTCTCGCTCTCGCATCAACTGCTCATCCTGTCAGATGGCCCGCGGCACTAGCGCTCCACACATCTCATAAGGTTCTAACTGATCTCATCGTGACTGTTAGTGTTGTTAGTTTTGTAAGGAAATCGAGAAATTAACATTAAATTATTATTTTAAGTAAGAAAAAAGTTCAAAAGTAACTAAAAAGTAAATATGGTACTCAAAAAAGTAAACAAATTAGAAATTAAGTAGAAAGTCCAAGCAAAATCAGTGTAAGCCTGAGAGCCACAGGCCTGTTGCCTGGGTGGCTTCTCAACATCAGTGTAAGCCTGAGAGCCACAGGCCTGTTGCCTGGGTGGCTTCTCAAAATCAGTGTAAGCCTGAGAGCAACAGGCCTGTCGCCTGGGAGGCTTCTCAAAATCAGTGTAAGCCTGAGAGCCACAGGCCTGTCGCCTGGTGGCTTCTCAAAATCAGTGTAAGCCTACTAACAGTAGCGCGACGCGTCGCACTTTTGTGTCCATAGACAGAGAGTAAAATCTCAAAAATGAATGTTATTATAATTACTGTACCATTTATTAAATATTATTGTAATTGTATCATTTATCAGTCGTTAAGAGGCTAGTTTTGTTCTAAATTATCTCGCGGCTCCGCCCGTGTGAATACAGTATCCCACTGGGAGACCGGACACTGTACTCTCTCGGGATAGAAAGTAGCCTTCGTGTTAATCCAGAGTCTACACTACCACCAATCACCACAGCAAGTTGTCAATAGTTTTAGCGTGAAAGAGTCGCAAACATCCATCCATCCGTCCATCCTCACAAACTGTCACTTGTATTATTATTATAAATGTGAACGTGAGTTTGTTTGTTCGCTACACTTTTACGTAAAAACTACTGAACCGATTACATGGAAATTGGCACAGATATAAAGTGGACCACGGGGAAGACTTTTTATCGCGGGAAAATATATGATTCCCGTGGGATAATGTATTTACGCGGACAAAGCCGTGTGCAAACGCCTATCTATTCTATACATAATAAATTTGTAACTGGTCGCTGTCTGTACATGGAAGATATATTATAAAAACTATTACAGGGGGCTTTGTGAACGATTTTGAGATTTTTTGTCTGTTTGAAGTACGTGGTACTCGCTAATCTCGGAATCTCCTGGACGGATTTTTATAAAATTTGGTATGGTAGTAGTTTAAACTCTGGATTAACATACAGGCTAATATTATTGCGGATAAATTTACGGTTTCCGCGATAATTGTTTTTGCACGTACGAAGTCAACGGGTTAACCGATTTGAATGCGGTTTTCACTAATACGTTTTGCTTTGCTCCACTTAAAATTTAATATTTGTTTCATTTCAATCGGTTCTTATATACTAGGGCGGGTCAATAAGTCCGTGACTTTTTGAATTTCTAACCTCCTTACTGAAAAAGCAACACTACTCCTGTCAACAGGCATCTGTCAGTTGACTCCTATCAAAATTTGAACTTGCTGCGTCAGTTAGTTTGTGTTTTACAGCTATCTTTATCAGACTATCCAGTAACTTAAGGAAACAATGGTTTCGTGTGCTTATTAAGCATTATTTTTTGCGAAAAAAAAACCATTACCGAGACCAAGGCTAAGCTTGATAAATACTATGGGGATTCTGCACCATCGATTTCAATGGTAAAAAAGTGGTTTACTGAATTTCGTTGTTGCCGTACAAGCACTGAAGATGCCGAACGTCCTGGACGCCCAGTTGAGGTCTCTACACCCGAAACAATCGAAAAAATTCACGATATGGTGTTGGCCGACCGAAGATTGAAAGTGCAAGAGATTGTGGAAGCCATAGGCATCTCGCATGGCTCAGTGGTTTCAATTTTGAATGATCACTTGGGCATGAGAAAGCTTTCCGCAAGTCGACCACAAACGCAATCGTGTAACAACTTCACAGGAAGGTTTGGCGTTGTTTAATCACAATATGGAGGAGTTTTTGCGCAGTTTTGTAACCGTGGACGAAACATGGATCCATCACAACACACCAGAGACCAAACAACAGTCAAAACAGTGGGTTTCTAAGGGTGAATCGGCGCCAAAGAAGGCCAAGGTGGGTTTGTCAGCCAATAAAGTTATGGCGACTGTTTTTTGGGATGCACGTGGGATAATCCACATTGACTATCTTCAAAAGGGAAGAACAATTAATGGGGAATATTATGCCAACTTATTGGACTGCTTCAATGAGAATTTGAAAAAAAATCGACCTCATTTGGCCAAGAAAAAAGTTCTTTTTCACCAAGACAATGCAAGGGTGCACACATGTGCAGTTGCCATGGCAAAAATCCATGAATTGGGCTATGAATTGCTCCCACATCCACCCTATTCTCTAGATTTGGCTCCGAGTGACTACTTCTTGTTCCCAAACCTGAAAAAATGGCTCGGTGGAAAAAGATTTGACTCCAATGATGAAGTCATCTCGCAAACAAAGGCCTATTTTGAGGACATCGACAAATCATATTTTTTGGAAGGGATAAAAAAAATGGAGAAGCGTTGGACAATGTGTATAGAGCTCAACGGGGACTACGTTGAAAAATAAAATGATTTATTTATCAAAAAATCTGTGTTTTATTCCAAAAGTCACGGACTTATTGACCCGCCCTCGTAATATACAAGTTAGGTGTGTCAGTCTAAATAATATAACATAACAAATCCTATTGAATAAGTGATAAGTTGAATTGGCTGAAAGTTTACGTAGGTATTACCTAATCATTGATGTATATTAATACTAGGAGGAATAAATGAGAAGTTCTATTATGTTAAGCAACGCTGGTCCTGGATTCAAATACGATGGGTGACCACAATCCTAAATATGTTTAATGCCCGAATGATATATGTTTTATGAATCCATCGGCGTTGGTTACACTTTTCTGCCTTTTGGAGTCGAAACTATGGGTCCTTGGGGCCTTTGGGTCCTAAAAAGTGCCAAGCATCTTTTTAGGGATTTGGCCAAAAGACTGGTCGACAAAACCAATGACCCTAAGGCTGGCGCTTACCTCGGCCAACGTATCAGTTTGGCCATACAGCGAGGCAATGCTGCCTCTTAGGTACTCTACCTGCAGCCTCCGACCTAGATTCAGTTTTTTACCTACAGCCCTTTTTAGGGTTCCGTAATACATAAGGACCCCTTATAGTTTCGCGTTGTCCATCCGTCTGTCTGTCTGTCTGTCTGTCTGTCCGTGCTTCTAGCTTCTGTAATTATGAATATAAATGGATGAAATTTGCTATAGTTATAGATTGTGTATAGATCTCAGTTTTAGCATCATAAAATAATAATATAATTTATATTTTAGAGATATAATTTATATTTTGCACCCCATATTCCCACTTCACATAGTGGGGATGAAAAATATTTTTTCATCCCACCCCATCGGTATCGTTGAATAGGTATTTTAAAATAAAGGCAAGGTTTCATACATGACTTTTTTACAAAGTCAACCATTTACGAGCAATCGGCCTCCAAAGTAGTTTGTAAGTTGGTCAGGGGCAATAAGTCCTGGCATTTCTAAAGTATAAGACTATGATTACTGAAATTTTCCATGCTGATTGATCATGCTAAAAATTCTTCAGGAAAATTATTTTGAACGAAATCGGACTGTAACTTTTAAAGTATTATATATATTTAAAAAAAACCATTTACACGGTTATAGTTACGGAACCCTCCTTATAATAATAATAATATCTATGGATGCTTTGACACTATGTCAATTTGGTACCCGTGGTATATATATATAAGATTTTTATTATATAATACACATATTAAATATATATCCATATAATCCAGGAACACAGAAAACTTTTTGTTCCCTGACGGGATTCGAATCCCGGCTTTAGCGACAACGTGCTAACCTCTGAGCCACGGAGGTCGCCCTTTGACATGACCTGACATGTTCTTGGTTAGGTTATTTATTTTTTATTTAGTCAATAACTTAAACTTATGTTGCAAGAAACCCTATTTCACGCCAAAGGACCAAAGAAACCTTATTTCACGCGGGCGGAGCCGCGGGCAAAAGCTAGTAATACTGTAAACGCGAAAGTTTTATGTATGTATGTTCGTTACTTTTTCACGTAATAACTACTAAACGAATTTTGATGAAATGGGATATGCTTGTAGTTTAGTCTCTGGATTACCACATAGGCTACTTTTATTCGCAGCAAATAGTACGGTTTCCAGGATTTCTTTTTCGCGTACGGTGTCGTGACTTACATTTGGACTATATTATTATAAGGAGGTAAAGTTTGTTTCTCTGTGAGTTTGTGACTTACCGAGATTGTAAGGGCTAATCTCTGGATCTACTTCAACCGATTGTTTAAATTATTTTACCAATAGAAAGCCACATTATCTGTGAGTGTCATTAACCCGAATAATGTTAAGTCTTTTCCGTGGTAGTCAGATTTGTAAAATAAATCGGAAATAACCTACCCAAGAGCGTGTCCGGACATGTGTAAGGTGGGTTCCGTAGCTATCAACGCGCAATAGGTTTTCTTTTAATTACTTCAAAAGTTATTGTCCGGACACTCAAAATAATTGTCCTAAATAGTTTTTAGCACGATCTATCAGCATGGAAACGTACAAGTTTCTAGCTCCTATAGTTTAGAAATGCCGGGGGGGGGGGGGGGGCAGACGGACGGACGGACAGTGCGAAACTATAAGGGTTCCTTATGTATAATGGAATCATAATGAAATCATAATGTTTATTTTCATTGAATATGGTATAATTTGATGTTAACAATTTACATATAATGGATGGCCATCCATCCTCAAAATCTTTCACTTACTTTTATAATACTGTAGTAGCTAATGAAATTTGGTACAGAGATAGACTAAAATATAGGGTATAAAAGGCGTGAGGCATTCCCGCGCGATAACGGAATTCTGCACAAAGTTGAAGGCAACATCTAGCTTATACTCCGCTCAGATTTGGTACTTCAGAATTGGTAGCACTCAAATGCTACCAATTTTAATCTCACTTATGTACTGTGCAATAAAGAAATATAATGGCACATCAATTTGGTCGATTTTTCTTTTTGTACGTTTAGATTTTTTACATTTATATCCATATAAACAGAGTATACGTGACTTTCGTCTCGGTGTCTTCGCCGAAACATAGGTATAACTACATGTGACATGCAGATTCAGCGAACACGACAACAGCTGGCGTCCTGGGTGTGTAGGTATATACAATATCGGCATAGGTCGACCAGTTTCTAAACATTTTCCAATGCACTAGGACGCCCCAAAAGATTTAAACACAAAGGAAGTGACCTCATCGACTGCAGACGTGGTTGAAGTCCGTATTTACATGTGAGTACGTATACACGATTCATCGGCGTACATTGTATGTCAGTGTGTGAATGAATGTGCTTGTGCGTGTATGTGTGTACATGTGTGGGTGACCTTGTGCGAGAGGTTGCGTGTATGGACAACATCATCAAAAACTCGTTACGACTTACGGCGGGGGGCGGGCGGCGGCTCCTGGCGGTTGACGGGGAATCTATAATTACACTTGTTCACCGCACAGGCGTGTACCTCGCCGCGGGACCACCAAGGTTGTGGCGCCACTTGACCTAGCGGCCGAATACTCAATACTTAAATTAGGAAGCTCTCGACTCACATATTCCTATCTTTCTGTCGAGCAGAGACAGTGAAAGCATGAGATTGTGTGGGGGGCCTAATTACCCGATATTGGGTATATATATTATTATGTATATATGTACCCGAGTCTATGTATGATGACCAGTAGTTAAGGCGGCTTGGAATATACAAGCCGCCTAAACTACTGATTGATCAGATTTCAATGAATGAGACAAGATCCGATTTTAAACAGTAGATGAGCAATAATGATATTGCTCATCTAATGATACGTTTAGTTTGACAAACTCATATTCCGCTCCGATACGTAAGGGTATATTCACGCTGACACGCGACGCGACTTGACGAAAATGAACTTTATTCACTATTTAAAATTGAACTCTTTTCACTTCACAAAAAGATACACGTTCATTGTAATTCGGCGCCGCGCTACGCAGGGCGGTGCGGTTTGAAATTCGAACAGCTGTGAAGTGAATAGAGTTCAATTTTAAATCGTTATCTTAAAAATGTAGCGCCGCGTCGCGACAAGTCGTCTGTAAATACGGGTGTAAGTGGAAAAAATATTATTTAAGACTTATGAAAATTCTAGCAAAAACGTCATCAACTTAAGCACAATCTCATTTATCTAGTCTTCTATCTCTTTCTACTTACTAGTCCCTAAGCGAGACCGCGATGAAGACAAACGCAATGGCGAACTAAAAACGCGCCTTAAAAGTTGTTCGGCAAACACTTGTTAGCGGATAAATACAATCAGGTAATTCAATTTCCCTCACCCCCCGCACCTCGCGCGCCCCCGCGGGTGCAGCAGAGAGGGGAACGAGAGGCGCCATTAAATTTGCATCCGCTGAATAGTAAATGGATTGTTCGGGAGAGGGTCTACTTCCGAAACTACGGCTCTTCTCCAGCTTTTCATGATTTTCAGTCACTACTGTATAATCTGTTTATATTTGTAAAATAGACAATATGTACACTTTAATGCGACCAGTTCTATTGCCACTTATTTACCGTTCAATAAACAAATACAATGATACTTCAGTTTGGTCGAGTTTAATCTTCTTGTCCACGTTTAGATTCCATTGGATTTGAAGAGAGTATAAATACACTAAATATGTTGTTGTTGTTGTTAGGCACTGTCGTTTATGTATGAGGTAGCACATTTGTTTTTCTTCTGTTGTTTAACTAGCAGAACCGACATGTAATTTATTATAAAGGTCCTTAAAATAAAATATAATAAAATAAATGTTGTTGTTGTTAAATATTATCGTCACATGCGGAAATATGAAACGAAGTTAATGAGTATCTAATGCTATGTAATGTAAGTATTGTGAGCATTAGTTTCAGTAATGTGCTAACGATTGCGATTGATGAAATTGCTCGCGTGACATACTCGCCCCGCCCGTAGCGCCCGCGAAGCTGCGGCGTAGAGGTGTCGTAGCGGTGTCGTAGCGTCGTAGCACAGCAGCTTAGTTTCGTTTTACTATTACAAAACAAAAATACAAAAAAAAACTACAAATTTTATTTAAAAAAACCAGACAACGTAATATATATATATTTCGGGCTATTATTTCGAATATATTGACACCTCATTTATTAAAATCGGACCAGTAGCTTAGACGCTACGTTGGAACAAACATACACATATACATCAACTGCCGAAATCATTACCCTTCCTTTTGGCTTCGCCGTAGATTTTTTTAAAAATACGACTACTACGAGATTAATTTAATAATAATTTACAACTAAAACGAACATTTTAGTTTTAAAATTTTAACATGTCGATGTAAATCGCCCAAGAATATAATATAACTACGAGTACAACTTATGTATCTGAAAAGTATATTTCTAAATGAAGCATTTTGTCGAACGTTACCGTTACAAATTCTTTATTCTCTGTTATAATTTACAATGCTGACTTTAGCCACGCACGCACTTTTCGGCGCGTCCTACATATACTGCACGTACGTGTGTGGGAGACGTAATACGACACGGTGTCGACGTAAGCCACACGCCGCGCGCCGCACGCCGCGCGCCGCACGCGCTGTTCAAACGACGCCACGTGCCGTACGTGCTCTGTATACAGCCTTACATGGGAAAGGTGAACAAATTGTAAGTAAAATTACATAAATATTCTTATTTACTCCCTCTATAATTTTCCAAGATGTTTATATCGCGTGAGCTACTTTGGTTTGTTGTAGCAGAAAAATTATATACGTTTCAATTCTGCAGATTAAACGTTTTTATTATAGTTAAATATTTTGACTATAGGACTTTGCAGTAGTGAAATAGTTTTGGAAATGATTAGAAGCTATCGTGTAAGCCGCACGCGCGCAGCACGTGTACTGTATAGATAGACCTAGATCCGTTCTGGATCTGTACGGAAACAACGATAGCGCGCTATTATGTTACCAAATTAAATGTCACTTATTTCACATTATTCGGTCGAGTTTAATTGCATTTGCATCTGTACAGAGCGTACACAAGTTCCACGTGTACCGTATGCTACATGACCCTGGGTGCTGGAGGCGGTGAAGGCGGTGGAGGCAGGTCGGTGTCAGCTGTAATCGTGTTTACGAGGCCCGGCGCCTCCAGCGGCGCTCGCACACTTTACGATGATCGCCGGGATTATGTCCGAGAGGACCCGCATTTGGCCGATGTCATTTGAATCCAATTGGATTCTGGTTCTGTTTTTGCGGAGGAACTAAAATGTCAAGAGCCCTGATGGTTGTAACAATATTTCGTCAGACTTGCACTCTCTGATTTAACAATTTTCAGTCCTCATAATTCATACAAGTACACCTTGGTACCAGATTGGTAAATCAAGAATTTTTGGTTTCCGTACCCGAAGGGTAAAAGAGGGACAGAATTTTTCACAGATGATGTATTTCGGTTGCCACTACATCAACATATACTATAAAACATATTACAATATATATTTAAGGGGGCTCCCATACATCACACGTGATTTATTTGCGGTTTGTTACGGCGCGTGAGTCCGACTCGCACTTGGCATGTTTTTATTAAAATTCAGCTGGTTTTAAATATGCCTAACCACCGTCAATAAAGTAGAGTTCGTATTCGTTGCCTTCAATAAGCAGACGGTTGAATTGAAATTACTAGAAATCTGTCTAATTATTTTTAAGTTTTCTTATAACGTAATACATACCTATTTCAAATATTTTTACCGAATTATTTTTGTGAATTATAACCTACTAATTATTAGTTTACTACTATTTAATTCGACTTATTAGCTTAACAATCGTACATATTGAACTGGAGAGAGACGATGTTAGATGCGACAACATGTTTTAATCTTTATACGCGACTTACTGAGTACATAAAATGAAACGCATCAAATAAAACTTTATTGAATGTCGTCCCTCCCCTCTCCCCCCCTGTATAAACCTCTCCCCCGGTCACTCCCTCCCCAGGAACAATATTCGAGACTGGCAATCTGTTTATTTATTTACATTTAACAGGCTTCGCTTCTGAGCCGGGTAACAAAAAAACTGTGTGTTAGCTCGCTAACGAAGCCGGCGAAGACAAATTATACAAGTCGCTAAAATTATGTTAGAGCAAGACTTTTCTTGAGACTTCGTACGAAGTCAATCATTTTTTGCGGAAGAACTCACATTGCAATAGCCCTGATGGCTGAATCGAAATTAATAAATGAATGATTCATCGTTCTCGCTGTTTGTGACACTTGCGTCTTCTGCACTAAGTACAAATTATTGCTTGTTTACCGTGCTGGCTCTTATATTGAGCGCATGGTATTCTCTGTTCAGATGCAATTTTATCTTAAAGTAAACAAACAGATTTAATATAGATGTTTCCGCTACAACGCGCGTGCACCAACGCGCGTGCACAAGGATACGTCGCGTGACCGTACATCAAAGTATATATCAAAATATTCCCAAAAGTAGCTTAGGTCCTTTCTACATCTGTGCGAAATTCAACAGAATTCGCTTCAGTAGTTTCGGAACGTATTCAATACAAACAAAATAATTTTAATAGCTATCTTAAAAATGCAGCGCCGCGTCGCATATTGTCGCGGGGTGAATTGAACCTATCTCACTGATAAGTATAAATAAGTGAAATTTGAATTAGTAGAATTACGTGATCTATTAATAGTTATCTTTGTATCTAACTCTTATATTAAATTGGATCTAAACAAAGTAAAGTGTTATTTTGAAAATGGTGACTATATTTAGCTGTGAATATTGCACGTAAATCCGTCTATTATTGTGCTGTGTCGTGTGTATATCTGACGCGTGTGCCTGTCACGTCGCATGCGATAACGTTTACGACTGCACTGCGCCCACACTGTCACCCCACGCCTAACGATCCACCAAATGACTGGCTTTCTGTCTTTTTCATAGACCTACAATCTACATAATATATATGGTTTGTGACACGAGTTTCTGTCTTCTTCCTGGAACTACATATTTAATATTACTAAGGCAACACACTCCTCTGGCGTTGCGGATGTTCTGCACGGATGGTCATAATCATTACTATCCCGCGCGTGTCATACTTACCGTGTTTGGTCATTTGCCGAACTTATTCCATAAATAAATCAGAATGCGTATTTTTCACTAGAGATGCTTCTGAATTTCAATTTTTAAGGAAATGAAGCCTGTTTTGTACTGCAAATAAATGTGTCTAATAACTTTGAAACACACTTTGGTGTTGTGGCTTCATGCGTGCTATGCAGTTTAAAGGACAATAACTATCTCGCTACGCTAGCACAGCTCAAAGTAAGCTGTCAAAGCGAGGGCGCCCGAGCGTTAGTAATTGTCTTTGCCGCCGCTCTGACATCAGACCTGCTACAGCTGTACCTCATTACTATAGAATATAACAACCTTTACCAAAAATATATTACTAACGTAAAGGATCGTCATTCAATCGACTAACACGAATGACAGGTCGCGGCTATGTATGCGCGGACAGATGTGCGGAAGCCGCGCGGCGCGCGCTAGGCGAGGGTTAATAGTCGTCGACTTGGGTTCACAGGTTTCACTATAATAATAAAAAGATTTGTCTGTCCCATTTTTGAAATTATATCGGTTTCAACCTTAGGCTTACGTCAACATGGCTGACATTCGCCGGTGTTCATGCTGTCATTCGTAGAGAGTGTCACCCTGTGCCTATACTCTATTCGCGCTAAGAATGTTAATCATATTATCTTTGAATGTGACAATTGCTTAAGCGTCATTAGTCAAATTTGACCTTCGCACTGATGACCCACAGCATTCCTAACGGGAATACAGTGTAGTTGGCATTGCGTTGTTTTTAAATAATTCTAATTATTTAGTAATTATACAATTTAAAATCATACTAAACTCTTGCCGATAAATCTGTCATACCGTAGCGCAGTGTAGAGAGTGTCGATTTTCATATGATTTATTTGGATGCTACTTTACCCACGATAGTTTAAGCTCATCAAATGATATAATGGATTTGCTTAAAAATTTGAGTCCAAAACTAATAATGATGTTAATACGTGCAGTTTACGAGCAGTAATTCTGGAATTTACGTCCGAATTGAAAGCGTTTAAATAAGCAATATAAAACTCCAGTTTATTGTTTTCGGCGTCAGTTTATAGCACCAGTTATCCACATAGATACACGAGCGTGTGCAGCACTTTACGACTTTTTGCTTTGCTGCATCCCTAAATTTAACAATGTTTTCACTTAATCCACTCATCGTAGGCTACAGATAACTTAATAATAAACCGTACGATTTGGGTCAATAAACGCGTATTACCTTCAATATAAAATACATAAATTTATTTGTTACGACGAGTCTAAGGTCTCGTACAGTGTACACAAACTATGCGAAGTCGCAACATGCATCACAAAAATGATGTCACATATTCACACAAACATATAATTAGTACGATAATTGTGTGGCTATGTGACATTAAAGCGTGTGTTATGTACAACCACACGTCTACAATTGTACAATCTATCTATCTATATCATATATAAAAGCTGACTGACTGTACAACAACTGATTGACTGATGTACAACGCACAGGGGCGTGCGCTCCTTGTAGGCAGAAATGCAGTGCTTTACTTGTCATTCACAGATATTTTAATAAAACGTTCGTACGTTTTAGATGACTTTAATTATTAGTAAATAAATTATTGATTTCTTAGGTTTACGCGAATATTGTTAATTATTTTAAACACTTACGGATTGTGTCGCGGTGCATTTTTCTTTTTCCCGACGTTTCGGCTACTTTCCAGCAGCCGTGGTCACGGGAGGACTTAGGTGTCAATTGTCCTATTTGTTGAAGTTATTTAAACTACCCGAAGATTCTTCAATTATTATTTGTTTTCCGATCCACGCAAAACATACTAACAGTATCTTGAAGCCGCGGTGATTTTAAATTACATTTTATTTTGTTCATTATTGGATCCCAACTAGATGGCAGCACCCAGCCATCTTCTCGGTTAAAATTACGGTACTTTTTAATATCTATAGCCTCGCGTATCATTCTTGGGCGATAACGGTGTTCCTTTGCCAGTACTTGTGGCTTATCAAATCTTATGTAATGGCGAGGTTGATCCAGTGTGTGTTCGCAAATTGCAGATTTATTGTTGCGACGGTGTTTAACATCTGCGATGTGTTCCTTTACGCGGGTGTTGATGGATCTTTTAGTTTGCCCTATATAGGAAAGACTGCAGTCACAGTCGAGCTTGTAGACTCCTGCATCTTGAAGGGGAATGTTACATTTCACTGGTGGTAAAAATTGACTTATCTTTTTGGGTGGCTTGAAATATGTTTTTATAGAAGCTTTCCTTAGAATATAGCCAACTTTATCAGTGACTCCTTTCATAAAAGGTAGAACTGCAGGTATTCGTTCGACAGTGGCTGGTTTCACTCAGTCACTGTGATGCAGGCGTGGGACTCGAAGCTTATTGTCACGTAGAACTTGTGTGACATGATGAAGCTCGGTTTCCAAATGCTGCTGATCACAGATTTCTCGTGCTCTTCAAAACAAAGTTTTGCCAGCGGTAGATAGCTGTGAAGGATGGTGGTGGGACTCACCATTTAAATATATTATTAATATATTATATAATAATATTAGTATGTGTAGGTTTGCGATACACAGTGTGACCTAAGGTGCCATTGGGATTCCTTATTACTAATACGTCCAAGAAAGCTGAAGAGTTATTGGTCCCTAACTCCATAGTGAATTGTATTTTGGGGTTGAGACTGTTCAAATGATTAAGGAATATGGTTACTTTGTCAGATGGTAAAATTGTGAAAGTATCATCCACGTACCGCTTGTGGAACCTGGGTTGTATAGGTGAGGTCTCAAGAGCAGTCTCCTCGAAGTCTTCCATGAATATGTCAGCAACAACGGGAGAAACTGGGGAGCCCATCGCTACACCATCTACTTGCTTGTAGAAGTCATAATTCCACAACATGTAGCAGAAGATGTAAGGCAGTGTTCTAATAATTCTGCATATTCAACAGGTAAGTTCTTTTCTCTAAGCTTTCTTGTTACAATTTCAATACATTCCTGTAATGGTAAGCAAGTGAATAAGGATTGTATATCAAAACTGACCAATTATTCATTGTCTGTGAGACATAGGTGTTTAATCTCATCAACAAAGTGGTAAGAATCCTTTACATGAGCTCTAGTGTGTCCACGTAGTGGTGAAAGTACATTAGCCACTAGCTGAGCCAATTTATAGGTTGGTGAGTCAATTTGGCTTACAATTGGGCGAAGTTGAGCGTTAGGTTTAATTATTTTTGGCAAACCATACAACTTAGGGAGTTTAGGACACGAAGGCAATAAAGACTTGGTGTCTAGATTCAGTGAGTCGGAGTATTTCTTTGAGTAGTCTTTAAAACGTTGTTAGTCGGGTCGGTTCTGACTTTTTTGTATGTGCTTTCGTCCGATAATAGATGTTGTATTCTATCACTGTAATCTGAGGTATCTATAATCACCGTGGCATTACCTTTATCCGCGAGGAGAATTGTCAAATCCGATCTGGTGCGCAAGTTTTGTAACGCTTTCATTTGTTCACGAGAAAGATTTGGAAAGTAGCCGAAACGTCGGGAAAAAGGAAAGTGCACCGCGATACAATCCGTAAGTTTTTAAAATAATAGTAAATAAATTAATTAAAAAAAAGTGCGTGTCAGCTCCAACGCACGACTGGAGTTTACTCTAAAAAGTAAAACACGTCCCTCAGAAGGAACAAAAACTTTAGCGATCGATTTGAGTTCAAAAATTCGCGTCATGTGAAAAAAAGTGACAGGTGCGCAGAATAGGTTGCGCACGAAAACGTAACGAGGTCATTCGTTCAGTAGATTTTACACCTCATATTTTTTTCATACCGGGGGCCTTATATGAAAATCAATTCTTAAGGAGTAAACTCCAAAAAAAAATATAATAACTTAAAAACGCCTAATATTTTATAAATTGCAACTCATCTCATGAGTTCTGCAGGACATATCATCGCATGTATGTGTTATTTTCATACTTCGCAAACGCACACACCCATGAATATCGACATGATTATATAGCGGTACCTCCCGCGGCAGGCGATGGCTCTCGGCTATCCGATCGCTTCCGAAAACCGCCGAACTGGCTTGTCGGAAATTATTCGTTGCCTATAATCCGAGTAAAAATAATAGACGGAAATCTAATAAATCAAGTATGCACATTATGCATTTTTGTTTCGTAAGGTTTTATTTGTTTAAATAAAATAAACGTTTTGTGTTTCGCAGGGGCCATATTGTATATTTCATGTGATAAGCATTGATAGCATCGAGTTTGGTGTTCAGCACATATATTAAATTTAGTTTTATCGAAATCGTTCGAACGAGTTGCTGAAACAAAACGCTTTTTTAGTATAATAAAATCAATCGCGGCATTTTTCATATCAGTACAAAGCGAATGGCCCATTACAACAACTTTGCCGATATGAAAAAGCTGTCTCGTGTCGCGGAAACAAGACATATCACTCGCGCACAGTTAATGTAATTAATAATGCGTCCACCCACCTCCTAGAATTGTTTGAAAATATGAACGAAAATACACAAGACTGGGATGGTGAAACACTGACACAAGTCAGTTCATTTTTATTTATTATGAAAGAATTTGAATTTAATTTTCTTTTAAAATCTTTCGCAGATATTTTTGCAGAAACGGATATTCTGTACAATATTTTGCAAAAAAAAACTAGTGACATCGCGTATTGTGTAACAAAGATAAAAGAGTCAGAGTCATTTTTAGAACGTTTCAGAGACAAGTTCGAGATCTATTATGATGCTGCCGTTCGCATTACCGGACCACCTAAAAGAAAGCGCAACGTCGATGATGTAAAAATACATTATCGGCGAATTTTTGTTGAAATAATTGATAATATAGTCAGTGAATTAACAAATCGCTATAAAAACATTAAAGATTGTTAAAGATTGTTAAAAGTTTATTGAGCTACTTTCTTGTGAGAATTTTAAAAAATATAGTGAACATTTCCCTGAAAATGAAATCAGAGAGTTCACTAACAATTATCAGGCAAATTTTAATTTTGATAAATTGAAAAATGAATTGCGCTGTATTTATAGATCACCTCAATTTGCAAATAGTTGTATATTTAGTATTATTCAAAATTTGTATAAGGACAATTTAAATAAAGTTTTTTCTGCAGTGTTACGATTAGCGAAATTCATTGTGACTATCCCAGCAAGCAGCGCATTGGCAGAGCGTTCATTTTCGTGTTTAAAATGTATCCACACATATTTGAGAAACACACAAAATCAACAACGACTCACAGAGCTTTCCATGATTTCTATAGAAAAGGCATTAATGATAGAATTAAAACGCAATCCAACTTTCTATGATGATATCCTAAAATCATATTTAAAAAAGGATAGGCGCATAGATTTAATCTATAAATGAATGAGTAGTTTATTTTTTTTACTAACCCGTAGTTTTATTATTAAGTTTATTCATATATTTTGCGAATCACATGAAAATCGGCCTTTTTAAAGGCCACATCGGATATCTTGCAAGGAACGTGTTCTGTAACTATCACTCACTTGGATAAGATATTTGAGGTGGCCGAAATCTTGCGTTTATTTACATCGGGATATAGTAATCTCAAGTAACCGGAACCTTGAATATGTGAAAATTGAAGCTGACTGACTGGTGAGTAGTTATAATATTTTAAAATATGCTTATTATTTTACTTATTAGAATTTCTTCCGCCGCGACGATCGATCGCTGTTTTGTCTGCGTTGCCTTAGAAGATGTACAAGAATAGTAGTACATCTAAGACTTCCTCTGTTGGCATGGTTTCGACTTAGAGATCCGTCGCTTGGCTGTAGCTATGCTAAAAATCTATAAACGAAAAAGTTTTTGTGACCGAGTACTTCGCCGCATACCCAGTGTCATAAACCTGTGCACGCCACTGTCAACGCACAACCCAAAGGTTAGAAATTTGAAATTTTGCACACGTAATTCTTATATGACGAAAGTATCCACTAAGGCAGGATTTTCAAAATTCAACCCGCAAGGTGAAATAGGGGATAAAAGTTTGTATGAGACTTTTTATACCTTGGACACATTTGCATGAAATGTCGTATGAATTGAGTACGGAAAAATAATGTGTTACGTATTTCAGCGTTTTCTAATATTTAACCCCTAAGAAAATAAAATACCCCGATTTATAATATCTATAAAATCTATAAAATCTATAAAAGTTTCAAATTATTATAAAGACGTCGTTTAAAACCCAATTACACGCGGGCGAAGCCGCGGGTAAATGCTAGTTGAAGATAATTCTACAAGTTGATATCGCCTCTACATCGCTACATAATCTTTGATGGATTTTACTGTCGCCGCTGCAACATTAATAATCGTTGGTAAAATAGAATCAAAATGAGGGTTCTTTAAGCTTAGCCTTGGTCTCGGTAATGGTTTTTTTTCGCAAAAAATAATGCTTAATAAGCACACGAAATTCACTTTTTTCCATTGTTTCCTAAGTTACTGGATAGTCTGATAAAGATAGCTGTAAAACACAAACTAACTGACGCAGCAAGTTCAAATTTTGATAGGAGTCAACTAACAGATGCCTGTTGACAGGAGTAGTGTTGCTTTTTCAGTAAGGAGGTTAGAAATTCAAAAAGTCACGGACTTATTGACCCGCCTTAGTATCTTCAATACTTTTATGATACTTATGTTTCAGATCATTGTTTTCACAATGACTGCCAAAAATTTCCGCGGCAGAAGCATGTTGGACATGGTGCTTTGAAAATCGGATCAACTTACGGAAGTACCTTATGCTTCAAATGTTGAAGTTTTTCCAGTCAGTGAAAATCAAATAATCGAAATTGAACCTAAATTGAACATCTGCAATTTCGACAGCCTTTGGGCTCACTCTTTTAGTTATGACCATTACTGTAAGCATATACTTACACCAGAATTCGAGTTTGCCTCAACATTGGCTTTAAGTAACACTGCCTTACAGATAGACAGACGCCAGACAGATACATATTGATTTATTAATTAATGAATTTGACTCAAACAATAAAGATAATGAATCATTTAGTTTGTTATGTAATGAAACGATCCCAAGCTCTTTGATGGATTTAACAGATTTAACATTAACAGATTTAACATATTTTGGATTAGAAAGACCTGTTAATAGCATAGCATCAGTGGAAAATACACCGGTAATGGCAGATAATTTGAAGAATTCGATAAATCAAGAGCCCCATCATAACAACTTGAACCACGATACATTTGAAGCTGAATCCAGTTTGCAGAATGTCCAACATATAGAGGCAGAAAAGAATATAGAACTAGTTAATACTACAAAGGGGAAAACAAAATCTGGCAAACCAAGGATCAGGCGTAAATTTGACGAACCGTTAGAAACAAGACTTGAAGAGAAGAAAAAAATTAAGTTGGAGAAAATGGCTGTCAAAACTGGATGTAACGAAACGTGTATTAAAAAATGCATGTCGTATTTAGAACGCAAACGTGTAAATGAAATATTTTGGAACTTTAGTTATGAAGCTCAAGGTTAGTATGTCAAGTCGCTGGTTACTGAAAAAGAAGTTCTAAGGCGTATTAAGGATAGCCAGTAGATGAGAAAGCACACTCATGTGTATAATTTAGAAATCGACAATAGAAAGAAGGAAGTTTGTAAGACATTCTTTCTCACGACTCTTGGATTCCATAAGAACAATGATAGACGTGTGCTTGATATTATGAAAAAGCTTCCAGAAGCTCAAGGGGATCGACGAGGGAAGCATGACAATTCGAAACAATTGGACAGATAAAAGCTCAAAGAGCATATCGAGAGTTTTAGACCAGCCATTGCACACTACAGAAGGGCACATGCACAAAACAGAAGATATTTACCAAGCAATTTAAATGCAACCATAATGTATACTGATTTTAATCTAAGAATCTAGATTTTAAAGTATCCTATGATCTCTACAGGAAATTTTAAAAAAAAGATATGAATATATCTTTTGCCCAGTTAGGTAACGAAGAGTGTGAGCACTTTGAATGTTACAAACTGCATCAAATTTCATGAAAAGATACAGAGAATTGTACCGATTGCACTTCATATCGCAACCATCGACAGAAATACGAAAAAGCACGAATTCATTATCAACTTGATGTAACGCAATCCATTAATGAATCAGTATCATCAAAATGCTACTACTCGGCTGATTTGCAAAAGGTAATTATGTTACCTAGGCTAGACATGCTTAAAATTGTTATGTTCTGTCCAAGAATCATAGCATTTAACGAAAGTTTTGTTCCTTTGGGCTCCAGTAAAGAAAAACCTTTCGCAGCGGTCTGACATGAAGTAATATCTGGTAGAAAACAGGAAGATATAATAAGTACAAATAGAGCTTTTTTTGAAAGTAAACGTGATTGCAATGAAATCATTGTTTGGACAGACAACTGCACTAGCCAAAATAAAAATTGGGCATTTTTCACATTTCTGGTACAGATTATAAACAGCCATGTAATCAGCGCAAACAAAGTTTTAATTAAATATCTCGAAACATGACATACGTTTATGTATCATCCTTTCCTTTCCATCAAGTCGAGAATCAACTTCAAAAAGCAAAGAAAGTGTACGATTTCTCCGATTTTATTGATTGTGTACAACTAGAAAATTCAGGAAAAGTCAATGTAAAACCTATGGAAATTTCTGATTTTTACAAATTCAAAGATCACTCATCGCAATATAAATTGAAAAAGTCTGAAGAAAGAGTCTACTTAAAAAATATTGTTTGTGTCGAGGTACATAGAAATAGTATGAAACTATATGCTAAGACAACGCATGACGGTGATATGATGGAAATAGATTTCCTGAAAACTAAATTAATAAAACAGTCAGCAATACCTGAGGCAGATAGAAATCAGAAGCCACGAGGAATAACTCAGGAGAGAAAGACTGGTATACTTAGGAAACTAGGAGACATAATACCGGAAAACAAACTGTTATTTTGGCAAAATCTTCCTGTAAACGATGACTCTGTAGATCTCATTGAAGTTAGAGAGACCGAAGAATAAATATTTTTGTACTTTTTAGATATTTAAATAGGATTTTTTTTTTTTTGTTGATTGTTTTTATGTTAGATATTGTTTGATAGGTATTAATTACCTAATGTTTTCAAGGTGTAATTTATGTTTTGTTAATATTATAGGATTTAAGATTAAGAACATTCCTGCGTGCACCGATGTGCCTTATGCAAATGTGATAAGTAGGTAAATAGTAGTACATTATCTCATGAAATAGGACAATTTGAAGTCTATTTCAAGATAAATATATATTATCTTTATGATAAAGTGTTACCAATTACTTCATTTTGATACTACATACTAAGAGACTGTTTATAATATGACTGAATGTGAAGTATAGAAGAAAGAGAATATGATTTGACATACGAGACTATTACTATTGCTTACCGTTACGTATTACAATTTTCATTTAATGTTTACGTATTTACCTGCCATAGTTAAGTTTAAAGTTATGCCAATGACTGAATAAAGACTGATTTAATTTATAAATTAAGAAAGAGCTTATTGTTTAATTCACAAAACCAATATTGTTCTTACTTAATGATTAAGCCAATATAGTTCCTACTTCGTTCCTAGTCCGACTGAATATTATAATTTTAACCGACTTTAGTAAAGGAGCAGGTTCTGAATTGAACTGTGTTTTTGTTTTAATAAACTTAATTTACACAAAAAATGTTTTATTTTTATTTCATCCCGATATTGCATAATAAAAGAACATGAAGAAGGCTTTCGTCAATTTTATAGAAAATCCTTAAAACGGACTTTAAAACTGTGTGCGAGGATATTTAACTCCACTTCCACTTAGTCCCGAACATAAAAAATGGTAATGAATACTAACAAATTACGCAGTAATCGACATGCCGTAGATCATAATGAAGTAATATGCGCAACTGCTGCATTTAGTTTACGTATACTGTGGTTCTTGCAAGACCTGATGCTAAGCCTAAACGCAGTAATGCGCATTATGTTTGCATATATTGATAAATGAAATAAAGGAAAATGATCTCGGGAGAGCTTAATTTTTTTCTCAAACAATTGATATATTTTATGACCAATAAAATATGAACTTCAATCCTCAGATGTTTAAAAACATGTTTGCCGCGTTTATCTCAAAACCGCCATTTTGCGATTACTGCATTCTTAATTATCACGGCAGCGTAAGAGAATCGAAATTATTGATATACATATTGTTGCACGTCGAAAAAACTGAAGAAGATGTGTGTGTCACGGCAGTTCTTCTTGAGATAAGATTGACAATAGAATGAATAATAATATTATTTTGTTTGTTTGTAACGTGTATTTGATTATATCAATTATTATAATAAATTCTAATCCTAATAAATAAGTCCTTCACCACGAGTTAATACTAATCCTAATGGAACATGTATTCAGCAAACTACTCTGATCACTGTGGACAGCTAGCATCATTTGATCTTAAATGTGATAATAATCCAATAGAAAATATTGAGTTTATTCCTGTAAATACAAAACGTATTGAGTAATTTAGAAGTAATTTAGAAGTAAATTACTTTCAAGTTTTGAAGTTTTGTTGTTTTGTTTTGTTTTGTTTTGAAATTTCATTTGGATTAATTGAATGGGTCAATTAATCCAAATGAAACTTTTAATAATTTATTTAAAGTAGTAAAAAACCAATTTGACTCTGTATTTACTTCTAAATCGGTCAGATTTAATAATAAAAGAAATAATTTTAGTAACTGGGCAACTGCAGGTATTATTGTTAGTAGACAAAGATTGTATGACTTGTATAACGAGAAGTCAATGAACAGGAGTGAAGCTTTTAAACTATATGTCAAGAAATACTCGAAGAAGATGTGTGTGTCACGGCAGTGCTTCTTGAGATAAGATTGACAATAGAATGAATAATAATATTATTTTGTTTGTTTGTAACGTGTATTTGATTATATCAATTATTATAATAAATTCTAATCCTAATAAATAAGTCCTTCACCACGAGTTAATACTAATCCTAATGGAACATGTATTCAGCAAACTACTCTGATCACTGTGGACAGCTAGCATCATTTGATCTTAAATGTGATAATAATCCGATAGAAAATATTGAGTTTATTCCTGTAAACACAAAACGTATTGAGTAATTTAGAAGTAATTTAGAAGTAAATTACTTTCAAGTTTTGAAGTTTTGTTGTTTTGTTTTGTTTTGTTTTGAAATTTCATTTGGATTAATTGAATAGGTCAATTAATCCAAATGAAACTTTTAATTATTTATTTAAAGTAGTAAAAAACCAATTTGACTCTGTATTTACTTCTAAATCGGTCAGATTTAATAATAAAAGAAATAATTTTAGTAACTGGGCAACTGCAGGTATTATTGTTAGTAGACAAAGATTGTATGACTTGTATAACGAGAAGTCAATGAACAGGAGTGAAGCTTTTAAACTATATGTCAAGAAATACTCGAAGATCTTCAAGAAGGTATGTCAAGCAGCGAAGGTTCTTCACATCAAAGAAAAAATTAAGAACTCTAAAAACAAAGTGAAAACCACATGGAAAATAATTGCAGATGAGACTGGAAGAGTCGCCATTTGCAACTCTAAATTTGAACTTTATATTAATGATAAAAAAGTTAGTTCTGACATTGAAGTTGCGACAGTATTTGACAAGTTTTTTGCAGACATTCCGATCTCAACTACAAAACACTTAAATTCATCACCTACAGTTGCCGAAAAATTACTTAGAGATAATGTGAGGGAATGTGATGTAAATTTTATTTTCAAAGAAATAGACTCTAGAGACATTATCAAGGCATTTAAATTACTTAATATTAAAAGTACAACTGATCTCTGGGGTATGTCCACAAAAGTTATAAACCCAGTAATTGACATCATTGCCCCTCACCTAGCAATAGTTTTTAATAATTGTATTAAAAGTGGCGTGTTCCCTGACTTGATGAAGCACAGCAAGGTGATGCCTCTCTTTAAAGCTGGGAATAAAGCAGACCCAGCTAACTATAGACCAATATCCATATTACCGATTTTAAGTAAAATTTTTGAGAAAATTATTCTAAATCAATTAATTTTTCACTTCAACTCGAATAATTTGTTACATAGTAATCAGTTTGGTTTTACTAAAGGTCGGTCCACAACAGATGCAGGCATTAGTCTTCTGTGCAGTATATTTGGAGCTTGGGAGAGGTCACAGGATGCACTTGGTATATTTTGTGATTTATCCAAAGCATTTGACTGTGTGGAGCATGATATGCTGTTCAGGAAATTATACCATTATGGTGTAAGGGGCACGGCTCTAAAGCTTCTAAGCTCTTATCTAATAAATAGAACACAGACTGTAGAAGTTAATTCCAAAAGGTCTAATGGTACTAAAATTAAACTAGGAGTACCACAGGGGTCTATTTTGGGCACTTTTCTATTTCTCATCTATATAAATGATCTACCTTATCTAGTTAATGATAAGCATGAGATTTTTGAGACATTTTTGCTGATGATACTTCACTAATTTTTAATGTGAAGCGACGACAATCTAACAATGACAAGGTAAATAGTGCTCTCTCAAAAATAGTACATTGGTTTAAGGCTAATAATTTACTGTTGAATTCTAATAAAACAAAATGTTTAAAGTTCAGCTTGCCAAATGTTACGCAGGCACAAACCAATATACTATTAAATAATGAGAAAATGAAATTAGTAGACACCACTGTTTTTCTAGGTATAACATTAGATAGTAAGTTACAGTGGGGACCACATATTGCTAAATTGGCAGATAAGCTGAGTTCTGCAGCATACGCTGTTAAAAAATTAGAGAAATTACCGACATAGAGACCGCGCGATTAGTTTACTTTAGCTATTTTCATAGCATAATGTCGTACGGCATCCTCTTGTGGGGAAACGCTGCGGACATTAATACAATATTTGTGCTGCAGAAACGTGCTATACGTTCTATTTATAAGATGTCGACTTTTGAATCTCTAAGGGAAAAGTTTAAAGAAATAAAAGTTCTGACCGTCGCATCTCAATACATTTTGGAAAATGTGTTATACGTAAGAAAGAATCTAAACAACTTCAAAAAGAAATGTGATAATCATTGTGTAAACACTAGGAATAAGAACAAGTTAGATATGCCAGTGTTCAGACTAAGCAAAGTTAGTAAATCCTTTAAAGGCCAATGTATACGCTTATACAATATAATCCCAAGGAAAAGGTTCAAAACCTTCCCATTAATAAGTTTAAAAAAGTAGTTAAAGAACGTTTGTGTGCCAAAGCGTATTATAAAATTAATGACTTCATTCAAGACGGCACACCTTGGGAATAAGGTGGCTCCTTATCTTATGTTATTATTTGTTACATAGACATAAGCAAACATTGTAATAATTTTGATTTTAAAAGAATAATTTTCCATCTTTTTGGTAAAAGATGGCCCCAGACGAGTTTCTTGCCGGCTCTTCTCGCTGGGCTAGTTCCCGAACCGGTGGTAGGCATCACGTAGTAACGACGTTCAAAAAGAGTATTTAAAAATACCAATTTTGAATAAAAAAAATTTGATTTGATTGATTTGATACGTTTATAATACACGCGTTGTATTAATTGATTTATTTTTTATTAAATAATACAATATTTATAATAAATATGATGTAGCCGAGGAGACCACACGGTTAAATCGTCTTAGAATGAAACGTCAATGCGTGTAATGTCTATTGTGTGATGTGTATGTTGTATTGCGTATATTCCGCAGTACTTCGACCGCATATTATAATAATATTATTTTTGCATTTTATTATTTAAACCATATATGAACAACAGCCAGCCCGCAGGCCGCATCCGGCCCGCGAGACATTATGAAAAAACCCAATTAAAAAATTATTACATTAGGTTATTTATATATTATTTAGTATTAGGTTAGGCGGCAAATATCAAATCCTTTGATGTTTGCCGCCTCACTCTTTGATAATCGCCGCCGCTCGGCTTGCTCGATCAAATTCTTTGAGGTTTGCTGCGGGCGACAATTAAGAACAGACAGCAACAGCAGCAGAAAAACAGCAACAAATGTTTCATAAACAAAGAACACAACTTGATAATGTTGTGAAAGCTAGTTTTATAGTTAGCTCAAAATTGGCAAAGGCATAAAACCATTTGCCGAAGGAGAATTTATCAAGGAGTGTATGTTAGAAGTTTGCGGTATTTTGTGTCCTGAAAAGAAAAATGAATTTGAAAAAATTAGTTTGTCAAGACGAATTGTTGTTCGACGTATAGAAATGATGGCTAATGATATAAAACAACATTGACTGACCGTATGGCTGGTTTTGAATTATCTTCCATAGCATTAGACGAGAGCACCGATTTGTCTGACACGGCTCAAGTGGCTATATTTATTCGAGGTGTTGATAAGGAGATCACTGTTACTGAAGAATTGCTTGCTTTACAGCCGCTTAAAGGAACCACTACAGGAGAGGATATTTTTATTGAAGTTCAAAAGGTATTCACAAGTTTTGGCTTGCCATGGTCAAATCCACCAACAGAATATATTTAATAAGTCCATTCGACTCCAGAATGTTATGAATGTGGTAGTAAAAACCATCAACTTTCTTCGATCCCGAGGGCTTAACCATCGTCAGTTCAAGGCGTTTTTGGATGAAATATCAGCTGAATATAACGACATAACATATTATTGTGAAGTCAGATGGCTCAGCAAAAGAAAAATGTTGAAACGGTTTTACGAGCTTAGAAATGAGATAGCAGACTTTATGAAAATAAAAGATAAAGCACTATCTGAATTAAGTGACCCAAAATGGATGTGACTTAGCATTTCTGGTCGATCTTATAGGCTATTTGAATGATTTAAATTTGAAACTTCAAAAACAAGGACAGTTAGTAAATGATTTGTACAGCCATTTGAAAGCATTTCAGATCAAACTACGCTTGTGGGAGTCACAGATGGTGTCTGGTAACAGTTACCATTTCAATAGGCTCTCTGTGTATGAAAATATTGCTTATGCTCAATATGCTGAAGAACTCAAGTTACTGTCGGAACAATTTTCGAACAGACTTAGCGACTTCAAAACATGGAAAACTGTTACAGTTTATTTGCTACTCCTACAAAATGTAATGTACTGAATGCTCGAATACACTTACAAATGATTGAGTTGATCGAGATTCAAGAAAACACACTCCTAAAATCCAAATTTGAAGACGTATAGTTGTGCGATTTCTACAAAAATACCTAGAAAAAGACAATTTTCCGCAGCTTAGAAAATTCGCAAGAAGATTTGTGCGTTTGGCAGTACTTATAAATGCGAACAGTTCTTTTCATTGATGAAAGTTAATGAATCAACACCGATGTGTTTGTACGATACAACACTGACTGACGATAATTTGGAAAATTCTTTACGTCTTTGTATCAGTGGAATTAATCCAAATATCGATGGATTAGTTCACCACCAGACCAAATTCAGGCTCAAGTGTCTCATTGATTTCGGTGTATTTAACTTTCGTAGTTTTGCTTGCAAATTTAACGATTTAATTATAATGTACCATTTTTATTTTATTTTATTTTGTTATTTTAATAAATTGAACTATAACAACATTGTCGTATTATTTCATGTCTAATATATAGATATTAGACATGAAATAATACGACAATGTTATTATAGTTCAATTAAAAAAAAAATATTATCACTATTTTAAAATGCACTAAGTACTTTTAAACGCGGCCCGCGAACGTATTTGCACGCTAAAGTTTGGCCCTCAACATGTCAAAGGTTGCCCATACCTGATTTAAACCATCCATAAAAAAGCCACAAATTTGGAATATAGATTCTTTATGACTTCACATTATTGAATAAGTGAACTTTATTTAACAATTATGTATTTTTGAGCGTTTTTAGCTTGGAGAAACTAAAAACCTTAGTTTCTAAATCGCAAATTTGGCACAATATTACGAATTACCTATTTTAGTGGTCTTAGATAGAAAAAAGTCATTTATCACACTTTAGAAGTCATTTTTTACTGTGCGAAAATGACGTAAATTATGTTTTCATACTCGGGAGGCTGTCCCTCCCAGATACGATACCATTCGTATTTTTTTTTAATTTTATGGCCATTTAAAAAAAATCAACCACAAATTATCGAATTGCTAGCAGCAGAATTGCAAGAGGCAGAAATGGTACGAACTTAATTATAAGCTCCCTAAGGACTACTCTACGCACGCAAAAATTCAGCGACTTTAGAATTTTTTCCACTTACCACCTCAAAAGCGGCTAGCGCGACCCTTCTAAGTATTTGTTTTACGTTATGATTAGTTTCCCGAAATTGTATTTATGTCTATTATGTATATTAGTGCAGATTATAAAATAACCTAACCAAGAGCATGTCAGGACATGTCTACGGAGGGTTCCGTAACTATAACCGCGTAAAAGGTTATTTTGAAATTACTTTTACAAAAGATACTGTCCGATTTCGTTCAATATAATTTTCCAAAAGAGTTTTTAGCATGAGTCAGCATGGAAATTTGAAAGTTTGTAAGTCTCATAGTTTAGAAATGCCAGGGGGGGGGGGGACCAACTTATAAACCATTTTGGAGGCCGATTTCTCGTAAATGGTTGACTTTGTAAATTAATTATGTATGAAAACTTGGCTTTATTTTAAAAGACCTATTCAACGATACCCCACACGATGGGGTACGATGAAAAAATATTTTTTATCCCCACCCAGCGGCCAACCCCTACAGGGTTGGCCGCTCTTCAGATTAGAAAATATATATACTTACGTACTGGAAACAGCTTTCATACGAACGATCCAAATGGAATCAAATATTTTCCACAATCGTGGACACATGGTGGACGTGGTATGCTTGTAATAGTGCAATCAAATCGAAAGCTACCTATGTAGCTGTCGACTGGTGCTCAATCTTTAACCTGTGCCCGCAGTACAAGAGACTCCTGGTGTAGGGGTTGCGCACATTTGGTAAGTAGCGTTATTGTACTAATTTGTGTTGCTTAAACTAGTAAGATATGAAATAATTAACGTTATTTATTTACGGTAATTGCGTATGTACGTAGGAAAACGTATTTCGGGGAGTATGTTTTGATAAAATAAGATTTATATTATTTGGCCAAAAAGGTACAATTTTAAGATTTTATAATTATTAGTATCACAAATGTAGTAACCGCTACGAACGATTCACAACCACTAGACGGGTGAGGGGGCCAGCGCTGACGACCCGTACTATACTTACGTACCTGCACTGTGGACGGTCAGGTCAGGCGGCGCGCGTGTGTGTGTGTGTGTGTGTGTGTGTGTGTGTGTGTGTGTGTGTGTGTGTAGTGTAGCGTTGACCAACACAATATAATATGATCAATTGTTGTTTGTGTGCACTATCAGTGAATATAAATTGGAATAATAATACCTTTATACTCGATTATGATCCAATTTAATCTTCAGTACTTGGCAGTAATCAGCTTTGCTCGGAGCTCTAGAAGATAAAAAGTAAGAATCACAAAAATATTTTACCGGGGTTGGAACCCACTAACTACATTTAGAATTTCCGAACAACGCAAAAATTAACCAAACTGCCAATCGGAGTGACATTATAGAGTCGAAATTATTAATATATTGTTGCACAACGAAAGCATATATAACTTAAAAATGCGCAGTTTCCCAGGGATAAAACTTAGCTAGACCGATTTATCTCCCCCAAAACTACCTACCAATGCATACTAAATTTCATGTATATACTTGCAGTCGTTGCCGAGATTATGATTATATATTGTCTTGTTTAAAGAATTATATAAGAAAGATATAATAGGTCTTTGAAACCTATGAAATTGCCGTTCTGCAGTACTGGCCATTTCAATTCAAAATATTTTTTGTTTGGCTAAGAATTCTAATTTCAAATTAATTTTATTTTAAAAACATGGAATTCTTTTTCCAAAAGTAGTCATTTGTTTATTGATTAGTGTTACATTTGCATCCCATTTCAATCTTTTTCGTCATCATGGATACGTTAAACATTCGAGTAATTATTAAATATGAGTACCGTCGTGGCAGCAAAGCGGCACAAGCGACACGCAACATCAACGACGTTTACGGAGCTAACACTACAAACCAACGCACCACCTGTTATTGGTTTGCTCACTCCCGTTCTGGAAATGTTGACCTGAAAGATTAACCTCGCGGTCGTCCAAAGACTTTGGTCGACAATGACGAATTAAAGGCGATTGTGGAAGCTGATGATACACAATCTACGGCTGAATTAGCAGCAGCTTTCGACGTTAGCGTCAAAACAATATTGGTCCATTTGCGTCAAATTGGCAAGGTAAAAAAGCTTGACAAATGAGTGCCCCACGAACTCAATGATCGCCAGCGCGAAGTACGCGTCGAGACGTGCCTTGCACTGCTCAACAGACAGACAAATGAAGGAATTTTGAACCGCATTGTTACCTGCGATGAAAAATGGATTCTGTTTTATAACCGCAAGCGCTCATCAAGTTGGTTAGATCCTGGTTCAGCACCTAAACAGTGCCCTAAACGAAAACTTACCTCTAGAAAAGTGATGGTAACTGTTTGGTTAGCGCCGGTTTGATTCATCACAGCTTCTTACCAAACAGGGTAAGCATTACTGCAGAAGTGTACTGTGAAGAACTGAATACAATGATGGAGAAGCTAGCACATCTCCAACCAGAATTGGTCAATCGCTGTTCTCGGCTGCTCCTGCACGACAACGCGCGACCGCATACTGCACAGCAGACGGTCTCCAAGTTGCAAGAACTGGGGTTGGAAGCTCTCCGTCATCCACCCTACTCACCAGACCTTGCGCCTACAGACTACTACTTTTTCCAGAATTTGGATAATTTCTTGGCGGGAAAAAAATTCAATACCCGAGAGGCAGTACAAAATGCCTTTGAAGAATTTGTTGCCTCCCTTCCAACTGATTTCTTTAAGAAGGGAATCAATAAACTGCCACTGCGTTGCCAAAGATCCATTGATTGCATGGATGAATACTTCGATTAATACACATAAAAAATACATGAAAAAAATTCGTTTAAATTTTTTCATACAAAACGGCAATTTCATAGGTAATATAAATAAAAACACAGCAGCTCGCTAGAACTCTCACTTACTGAGCAATAATTAAATACAATGACACATTTGTTTATTAAATCTTCTGTTCCACTGTACGTACACGAATACGTTTCAATTTAATTGGATCTGAAAGGAAGCTTTCGTTAGCAACAAAAATGTTTCACAAATATTCACTTTACGAAATCAGACCCAGTATTACGTAAGCCCGGAGTGGCACAGCTCTGCGCTTAATATCACAGAATACATAATAGTTTTAATATCTGGAAATATTCATCGCGATATTAGTATAAATAGATCTTAAAATCATCACCACAGTCTCTGGTCTTAGTTTTTCTCACGGTCCGTATTTTTGTTCGTTAAGTTTCTCTCTTTGTCATATTTCATTAGCTAAAAAGGAATGTCGCGTCTAGAGAATGTCAAGCAAGCTGTGTGTTTTAGGTTTCCCTTATAAGATCATTCTGTCGGTCCGTCTGTTCCTCCGTCCGTACATCCGTTCGTCCGTCTGTCTCTCTAGAGACTCTAGATGCTTAATTTCGGGAAAACGTGGAAGTATCTAGTTGAAATTAAAACCATGGGTTGGTGGAGGGATTTGTCCCTAAGCATGGCTCGCCCACGGTCACTTTCTGTCTGAAATGAAATGTTTTTTTTTTATTTCCAAATGAAACTTAACAAGCTTTTTTCGGAAAGTCAACAGAAAAAGCTACCACCGGTTCAACCCTAAGCCGCCGAGAAGAACCGGCGTAAGAAACTCGCAAGTGTCTTGTTTCATTAGGTCCTGAGACCAGAAGACTCTTGTGTCTGGAGAATGTTAGGTAAGCTGCTCGTTATTTACTGGCAAAAAGTACATGGTGTAATATACAGCGGTGAGGCACGCCAGCGGGTTCACATCGGGTATACATTACTAAACACCTTACTTTATGATTCAATTGAGGCCATTTCAAACTTTTACGTAATAACTAATGTACATATATTATGCAAATACAGTTTAATAACATATTTGCTTTTTATTTATGTCAGTAAAATATTAACTCTGCACTTCTAAACTATATAGAAAAATAGTGACGCAATTTAAAAGTACCCATACAACTAGTGTTTTGACAACATAACTTAACAAGTAATAATGTTACAATTATAGAGCTTTAATCTACTGTAATTACTTTTAAAACATTATGACTTACTATCACAGTTGATCCTACTATCCTAGTACTATTATAAATATGAATGTTTGTGAGGATGGATTGATGGATGGATGGATGTTTGTTCCTCTTTCACGCAAAAACTACTGAACTGTTTTCAATGAAGTTTGGTATAGTAGTAGTTTACTACTACTATACCAAACTTCATTGAAATCCTAATTGAAACAAATTAAAAAACTTAATTTTATAATTAATAAATTTATAATTAATAAACTTCGTTGAAATCCCAATTGAAACAAATTAAAAAAGTAGCCTGTGTGGATTAAAACTTAGGCTACTTTTTATCCCCAAAAAGTAGTGTCTCTGTGGGATACTTACGCGAGCCGAAGGGAACCGCGAGCTCGTTTATTAACGCGAGCGGAGCCGCGGGGAAGAAGCTAGTTGTTTATAATCTGACACGTAAACCTTTTAATATTGCTCATAATAATAGCTCCCCACACCGATTTTGGTGACAGTGGCCGGTTTCATTGAAACCAGGCCAGCTACGCACGAGTTATTTTACAGTGCCCAAGTGTGTGCGCAGTACACAAGAGCACTTTCTCTTTCTTTACTCTCATAACCCAGTGTGACGGATAACCGACACGACTGGCGAGAGATCAGGCGCAGGTCCAACTTTTTACATGCCCATCCGAAGCATGTATCATCTTTCTTGTGAGGTGATCAGCCGGCATTGTCCTAACCAAACTTGCAAACAAAATTTTTTGTTGTTGCAATGCGGGAATCTTACACACGACCTCCGAGTCGAGAGCCAAGCTCTAAACCACTGGACCACGGAGGCTGGTGCGCTCTGTAGCTGTCGCTGTAGTGCTCATACTTAGTACATAAGAGGTATTGTTTCACCGCAGTTCTAGATGCTCGCTAATCGCAATCAGCTTATGGCCGCTGCGGCTACACACTTGTCTGCTCGACTGTATCATGAGCAAGCTATGTCTCATGTTGAGGTGTGCCCGACTGTACATCTCGTCTCATTTGTATCCCACTTTTTGTTTGTTATTTAGAGTGCGCTGCGGCGTGTGCTTTTGAATTTTAGTACTTAAATTATTCTATATTTTTTCTTAGTGCAAGGAATACCGCAAAAGTTAATTATAAAAGTGCAGACAGCGCTCGTGCGGGCTCATTTAAATGCAAAGGACAGCCATAACTCAGCTCGCGTGGCGGTTTTTTGCCAACCCATTATATAAACAGAGCCTTGTGACATCCACTAATTATTTTATACAATTTTATACGTCACGAAAAACAAACTAATTCATCACGCGTTACTGTGTTTAAATTATATACTATTACACCCCATGACGTTTATTTACCACGAAATATTATATCACAATATGTATGTATTAATAATGTTAAGGTAAATTGTTATAGCGCGACATCGACGTCAGCTGTCGTAACTTATAGAGTGTAATGTGGACATTGTAATGTATTCAGTATTACTGTAGTCGAAGTCACATACGTCACGAAAACACTAAAAACTATTTCAACTATTAAACAAAACAATTGTTAAATATGTCGTACGTATGCAAAGATAGGCGCCGGTGAAATGTACTAAAGCTTTCCATTGGTAATTTTATTTTAGAGATTTCCATTTATTTGAGAGACTTTCAGTTCGCTAAGCGGATATTGTGCGACAACGACATTTCAACAAATAAATGCTTAATATCGTTTTCGTGCAGAGCAATTAAAATTCAAAAGCTTAGTGTTAACATCAGCTCACACCGAGACGCGACGCGGAGCGCGTTTTTAAGATAGCGATTAAAAATTGAACTTTATTTACTACATAAAAAGAAACACGTTTAACTGCAAGAGCGGTGGTGCGCTGCTTATCTTGACGCCGCTCGCAATTCGAACTCTTCCCGAAAAGTGTATATTTTTGTGTAGTGAATGAAATTTGATAATGAATCGCTATCTTAAAAAGTGCGCGCCTTATCGCGTATCGGTGTGAGCTGACCATTATCGCCGGATGACTCGCCGCTCCAACGCCCATAACAATAACGTCAGTATTTATTTGTTTGATTAAAAAGGTACAAAATCCTTTAATTAATCGTGTAAGTACAAATAATCATAATTGTATAAACAGTGGTTGTTATTGAAGTATAGAACTAATGAACAACTGAACACGAACCTAACCAGTTGGTTCTTCAACACATGTATAGCTTCTGCCAGCTTTATGTGTGCAGCAATTAGTTCTTTACTACACGCATAGCTTGTACCAGCGTTATGTGTGCAGCAATTGGTTCATCACTACACGCATAGCTTGTACTATCTTTATGTGTACAGCAATTGGTTCTTCACTACACGCATAGCTTCTGCCAGCTTTATGTGTACAGCAATTGGTTCTTCACTACACACATAGCTTCTGCCAGCTTTATGTGTGCAGCAATTGGTTCTTCACTACACGCATAGCTTGTGCCAGCTTTATGTCTACAGCAATTGATTCTTCACTACACGCAGAGCTTCTGCCAGCATTATGTGTGCAGCAATTGGTTCTTCACTACACGCATAGCTTGTGCCAGCTTTATGTGTACAGCAATTGGTTCTTTACTACACGCAGAGCTTCTGCCAGCTTTATGTGTACAGCAATTGGTTCTTCACTACACGCATAGCTTCTGCTAGCTTTATGTGTACAGCAATTGGTTCTTTACTACACACATAGCTTCTGCCAGCTTCACGTGTAGAGCAATTGGTCCTTCACTACACACATAGCTTCTGCCAGCTTTATGTGTGCAGCAATTGGTTCTTCACTACACACATAGCTTGTGCCAGCTTTATGTGTACAGCAATTGGTTCTTCACTACACGCAGAGCTGTCAGCTTTATGTGTACAGTAATTGGTTCTTTACTACACGCATAGCTTCTGCCAGCTTTATGTGTACAGCAATTGGTTCTTTACTACACACATAGCTTCTGCTAGCTTTAGGTGTACAGCAATGAGGGTTTTTAAATTCATGACATTTGACAGCTTTTCGACACGACAAGGACCGTCGGGCTACCAAGCGCCTGGTGACAGAAAAAGAATCGAAAATTCTTATTGACCGTTTTTGATACCACTTACGCCACCAGATGACGCTTTGTGTGCGTTGGGTCTGCCCCCTAGCGGCAGAAATCAAATCAAATCAAATCAAAAATAATTTTTTCAAAATAGGTTTACAAAACACTTTTTGACGTCAATAAAGATTAAAATACAATTCAAGTCGGCAAGAAAATAAATTTTGTGGGGTTAGTAAGCTTAACATATTTTCTATAAAACCTTACGTACCTACTATCTTATTATTAGAAACACCGTTACATTAACACATAACAAGACAATTTGTAATATATAACAAGTCAATCAGTGTCTGAAGAGCATGAGCAGAACTACACTCAAATATATTTACAATTCAGATCCAAACATCTTTGTCATTTATGAAATGATCAATTTTGTCGTAAGCTTTTTCGATTAGCACTTCTTTGATACGTCTTTTAAATTTTGTTTCTGGCAATCAAACTATTTGTTCGTGTATTTTATTATAAAATCTTACACAGTTGCCCATAAAAGACTTATTTGTTTGGCTCAATCTAAATATAGGAATTTGTAGTTTATTTTTATTTCTAGTGTTTTTATTATGGAAGTCGAAGTTACGGAAATTCATTTCATATCACCCATTTGTACTAATGACCCTGACGATATAGCGTCTTCAATACCTATACATTGTTTCCTATTAGATAAGTAAGATTTTATTACTTCTAATGCTGAGACACGTATTCCATAAAAACTAAGTTTCTTGAGTAGTGTTTGATGGTCAACACAATCATAGGCTTTAGAAAGATCACAGAATATACCAGTGGCATCCTGTGAGCCATCCCATGCCTGTAGTATCAATGATATGAGCGTGGCTCCGGCGTGAGTTGTAGATCTCCCTTTTGTAAAGCCAAACTGTCGGTTATGCAGAATTTTAAATTTGGTGAAATGTGCTAATAACTGGACGAGCAATATTTTTTCAAATATTTTACTGAGCGAGGGCAATATAGAAACCGGCCTGTAGTTTGAAGGATCTTCTCTACAACCTGTTTTATAGAAGGGAATAATTTTACTTATCTTCAGTGGATCCGGAAAATGCCCTTTTACAATATTGTCGTTGAAGACAACCGCCAATAAAGGCGCAATAATATCAATAACTGATTCCAATACTTTGACAGATATACCCCATAGATCCTCAGTTGTTTTTATATTCAGTGATTTGAAAGCTTTTTTAATGTCATTTTGATTAACTTGCTTAAAATTTAAATCTTCTGGTACTTTAATATTAATATTATTTTCTAATAACTCTAGTGCATGTTTAGGTGACGCCTGAAGACTTTCGGTTGTTTTGAGGGGTATTTTAGTGAAATACTCCTCAAAGTATTCTGCCACTTCTAATTTATCTGAAATAATGGTATTATCAATTTTCAAGCAAATAGTTTCATTACTATATTGTGATTTGCCTGTTTCAGTGTTTATAGTTTTCCACGTTGCTTTAATTTTATTAGAAGATTTTAATATATTTTGTCGAATATAATTAGCTTTAGCTTCTAAAGAACTTTTTAATTTGAGAATTTTTAAAAAAATTTCGAATACCTTTTAACATAATCAGCAAACACCTTATCTGTCCTATATTCTTTTTCACTGTAAAGTTCATACATCCTGTCACGACTTTTCCTCAATCCTTTAGTTGCCCAATCACTGAAAACTCTTTTTCGAAAGGTGTGTATATTTCTTTTTGTAAATATTGTTTGGAATTCACTATTAATACTATTCCATAAATTATTAAATAATTCGTCAGGATCATTGGCCAAATTGACAATCGAAGAAACATTATCCTCAATAGAAGATTTAAATCTTTTTAATCTTGTTTCAGTTAAGGGTCTTACGCTATGTGTAGATTGCTTCTGACTTATTGTAAACGGTAATTCAATTTTTAGACCTTTGTGGTCTTAAATTACACCGTTCATTACTTCTTTTGTAATACCTTACGGTCCAAAAGTTCAAAAGTCCAAAAGTTGTCGATACAGGTAGCTGATGTTGGTGTAATTCTTGTTGGCTCTTTGAATACATAATCTAGATTAAAAGTATTAAAAAGTGACAATAGATTATTCCTATGCGTAGATTTTACCAGAATGTCTATATTGATATCTCCACATATGATTAAAGATTTATTACTTATAAAAATTTTACCTAATATATCGTCCATCACAGTCAAAAAATTTAGATGGTCAGCTGATGGAGGTCTGTAAACACATAAAAATAAATAGTCACTAATCTCTGCACATGCTACCTCACACACCCTCTCTACCGAATAATTAACTATGTCATAACGTTCTTTGTATTTAATATTATTTTTAATTAGTATTAAGCAACCCCCACCCTCTGATGAGACCCTATTTTATACACTAGCAATCTTGTAACCACATACATTAAAATTCATTCTATCTTGCTTGAGTCACGTCACCGTAATACACATTAAATCAATATTATATTTATCAATCAACAATTTCAAGAATTTTGCCAGAGAAGCGGTTAACATTTTGATGAAAAACAACTAATCGATTCTGCTGCTTCCCTGTTGTCCCATTTATTAGTCTAGAATCATCATTTTTTACTTCTATGACTTGCCGTCTTAGTTTGTTTGTTGTTGAAAAATTGTTTATGTATCTTCCGATGCCGACTGTTAGTTTTTTGATGTTGATGCTGAAGGTGATGGAATTGATCCACTTCGAGTTACATATTCTAGTATGTTAAGTTTCTTTGGAGCTGATCTGTGTGTTTGGTTCGGTAATTTAGTAGGCGACTCCATGCTATCTCTTTTTCTTTTATTCTTGTCTTCATGTGGCTCTCTTATAATCAATTTATCTTTAAAAAAGTAGCAGATCTTTCCCTTCGCTCTTTCTTTCTGTAACTACGGTAGAAGCTGCTTCCTTTTTTCTAATATTTCCTTGCTAAAATCTTCTTTCAAATACACACCAGCTGTTAGTTTCTTTTTGTTTGTAAGGATTTCAGTTTTTTTCCAGTTTGTAGTAAATGAAACTAATATTGGACGTGGTTTTTTGTCTTTATCGCCAAGTCTGTAAGCCTTATCAATTTCGTTAAGTTCAATTTTAATCCCCATGTCTTCTGGATTACATTGGCAATTAATTCAATTGTGCGTTCCTTGTGACTCACTTCCTCTATACCGAAGAATATAACATTGTTTTTTTCTTTTGTAATCTTTAATTATTTTTAATTTATCTTGCAAGTCTTTGATGTTTGTTTTTAAATTGTATTTTCTTCGATGAGGGTAGTTAGCTTTTCATTTATGTTTTCAGATACTCTCATAGTAACAACTTCAGTTATTGTCTTGGTCTGCGCCGACATCTCATTTTTTAGTTTTTGCCAGAAAAGTTCCATTTGTGTATCCATATTTATTTGTAACTTTTATTTGTATCAGTATGTGTCAGTAATCAATTTGTTTGTATCAATTTGTATTTTTATCACTAGATTTATGCTGGTGACAATTCACAACATTATGAGCAAAACACTCGTATCTATATCTTAATAAATTATCTGTTGTAATGAGTTGGCAACCCTATTTGTCTATGGTCTTTAAATATTTAAGTTGTCAGACTTGTCTGTCAGTGTCACATCCAGACAAAAATGGTTTAAACTTGTGGGTGCATAATAAAATAATATGAAATCTTCTAACCTCGTCAAGAGATGCAATTGTGGATGAAAATGTTACTTTTCTTGACTTCGTGGTCTGATTTATATTTTACTTCACTAGGTAACAGCTTGATGAATGTTTGTGCGGGTCGCAAACGGTTAAAGTTGGTTTTTAAACACTAGATTATTAATGTTTTTTAGAGAGACATAGCCACTATTGTTTACTATTCAACGCCGGAACCGGAAAAGTGAAAATATCAAACACCCTCATTGATACTTCACTGCACGCATAGCTTCTGCCAGCATTATTTTCAAATTAATTATATAGTACTCCTAGTGGAGCCAAACTCGGTAGTCCCAATCAATTAATATTTAAAGTTGAAAGTATGCAGAAGTTAAGACATACCTTGCCTTGAGTCTTGAAGTCTAACGAATGAACCTAAGAGAACTCATATTTTAAGTTAGTCCTATTGAAGTAGTCAGTAAAAGTGCGTGGAAAATATTCTCACCTCCGAGTGTCCAAGTAATTCGGTTCATCAGAGGCTTTCGGACAATTACGACGAAACCATTAGGTAGCTCATCCCGTCTCTATTTTTAAATTTTATTCCAAGGAACCACTCATAATTCAAGGCAATAGTTTAATACTGACTCTTTAGTCTCTCGAAGGAAACTCTCGGTGAAGGAAAACATCGTGAGGAAACCCGCACATGGTTGGTCCCAGACGTATTGACCAGTCATTCATCTGGACTAGGCTGACCATGTTGTGAGAATGCCGTATGTGCTTCGGCAACCATACGACATTCAAAAACTAACTGTCCCAGGCACTACAGTATTTCAAGAGTGGTTACTTCGCTCGGAGAATACTGTATAAATCATCCAATAACTGATGAAAGTTAGTAAGTTAGTTAGTATCTAGATAGGAGACTGAACATCGTGGGCCCAAATATAATGGCTTGAGATATGGTTTAAAAAAATCGTATTTTTTTGTCCTAAAATATAGAAAATCAGCTCAATTCGCAATCTCCAAATGATGATGTTATTTAGGTCAACAGAACTTTTTTTGGGTTGTAGTACCAGCTATGTAGGCTATAAAAATTTTTGGAAATTCAGGATTTGCAAAAAAAAAAAACTCATCATAAAGAAAATACGTGGTTACGGGGTGGGGTTACTTGGGGGGAGGAAATTGTCATTATTTTTTCAGTAGGATGCACCGTTTGTGAGATAGAAGCGATTATAGAAAGAAATAGGGCAATGCCTATTTTGAAATACGAGCGATGTATAAAGCTATAGAAGTGTTGAAAATTCAGGATATTTCTTTTTCTCCCATCATGAAGAAAATACGTGGTTACGAGGTTACTTGGGGGGGGAGGAAATTGTCATAATTTTTTCAGTAGGATGCACTGTTTGTGAGATAGAAGCGATTATAGAAAGAAATATGGCAATGCCTATTTTGAGATACGAGCGATGTATAAAGCTATAGAAATGTTGAAAATTCAGGATATTTCTTTTTCTCCCATCATGAAGAAAATATGTGTTGCGGGGTTACTAAGGTGGAGGAAATTGTCATAATTTTTTCAGTAGGATGCACCGTTTGTGAGATAGAAGCGATTATAGAAAGAAATATGGCAATGCCTATTTTGAGATACCAGCGATGTATAAAGCTATAGAAATGTTGAAAATTCAGGATATTTCTTTTTCTCCCATCATGAAGAAATTATGTGGTTGCGGGGTTACTAAGGGGGAGGAAATTGACATAATTTTTTAGTAGGATGCACCGTTTGTGAGATAGAAGCGATTATAGAAAGAAATATGGCAATGCCTATTTTGAGATACGAGCGATGTATAAAGCTATAGAAATGTTGGAAAATTCAGGATATTTCTTTTTCTCCCATCATGAAGAAATTATGTGGTTGCGGGGTTACTAAGGGGGAGGAAATTGACATAATTTTTTCAGTAGGATGCACCGTTTGTGAGATAGAAGCGATTATAGAAAGAAATATGGCAATGCCTATTTTGAGATACGAGCGATGTATAAAGCTATAGAAATGTTGGAAAATTCAGGATATTTCTTTTTCTCCCATCATGAAGAAATTATGTGGTTGCGGGGTTACTAAGGGGGAGGAAATTGACATAATTTTTTTAAGTAGGATGCACTGTTTGTGAGATAGAAGCGATTATAGAAAGAAATATAGCAATGCCTATTTTGCGTTACGAGCGATGTATAAAGCTATAGAAATGTTGAAAATTCAGGATATTTCTTTTTCTCCCATCATGAAGAAAATATGTGTTGTGGGGTTACTAAGGTGGAGGAAATTTTCATAATTTTTTCAGTAGCATGCACCGTTTGTGAGATAGAAGCGATTATAGAAAGAAATATGGCAATGCCTATTTTGAGATACGAGCGATGTATAAAGCTATAGAAATGTTGGAAAATTCAGGATTTTCAAATTTCTTTTTCTCCCGTCATGAAGAAAATGTGTTTGCGGGGCTACTAAGAGGGAAAAGTTTATATTATTTTTTTAGTAGGTAGCACCATTTTGGAGATAGAAGAATTTTACAGAAATTAAAATATATCCACCATTTTGAAATTTCAAAATATTTTTTTTATTTGTAATTAACATCCCCTACCTAGAAAAGGACACCTTCCTTCATTTTATTAAAAATAAATGTCCGTCATTTTTCAATTTCAAAACGAATCTACACAATATCTACGCCCACGAAACCGAGAAAAATTAAAAATTAACGCTCCTTTACGTTTTTTTATGTGCGCTCGTTTTGCTGCTACAAAAAAAAACTTAGGCCTTTTTCATCCATTATTGGATGATTTATACAGTATTCTCCGAGCTTTTATATTAGATTGGTTTTTAAATGTCGTATGGTGGTCCAAGCACATACGGCATTCTCACGATGTTTTCCTTCACCGTTAGAGCGTCCGTATAATGTACTTGAGATCTGAAAAAGTCTCATTGGTACACGCCACAACCTGGGAATCGAACCTACACTCTCTCGAGTGCGAATCAAACGGTCTACCCATTAGGCCACGGAGCTCTTTTACCTACATCAGGGAAAATATATGTACTGTTTAAGTATGTATTCTTAAATTAAAATGTGTACTATTAAATTGTCGCCAAGATGATTATTTGTTCGCTAAAATAATATCTGTCTGCCAGTTTGGAATATATATATGTCAGTAATAAATCTGGTATTAATTAATCACTGCAGATTTGAAATTTTTTGTTCCTTATATTCTTTCGCCAACTTGGTAATTTAGTATTTAATATTCGGTTTTTTCACACCCAAAATTTGATTGTTTTGTCTAATCATAAGAATCATTAATAATCGCCTATTATTATGAATTTTCACGCATTCTACACATAATATACTGTGTTAAAAAGTTTCTTTCATTGGTATTGACACATTACCTCACTTTCACTAAACAGCTCATAACTTCGTTCTCAAATTGCCAAGAGTTAGAGAAATTTCTACAAGGGTCTTATTGCTCTAAATCTATCACAGTAAAAGTTACGAACTGCAACGCCCATTTGTATGATATTATTATTATTATATTTAAATGTTTCCGTTTATGTAATCTACTGACAAAATATTAGATATACTTAGTTTTATAAAATTTACCTAACGAAACTTTTCGGTATAAAATCTTAAAAAGTTCAGAAGATGAGTCATGATTCTGAAAGATTTGATAAGAAAAGTTTGGTAAACAAAAATGACTTAAATAAATAATAAATTGATTAAAATTAAATTAAGAACCCTTTCAAAAAAACTTCCAAGGAAAAAAAACATTTTTAAACACGAACAAAACTTTCAGCGAAAAAGTTTCAAACTTTTTACACTTTACTCACAACATAATATTTAAATATCAGTGCATTGCAACCACAGATTAACACTACATAAAGTTCGGGCGTTACTTGTTGCGGCGCGTGGCGGCGCGGGGTGGGGCGCGGGCGGCGGGCTGTGCGCTCGACAGTCGCGCGCGGCGGAGCGTGGCCGACTGCGCTGCGACGCCATTCATGCCGCTGATTCTCCCGTACCACGGTTACTCGAACTCATGCTAAGCTCACATACTTTTCGATAAGCCTAAGGAGGTTCTCCTTGGGTGAAATGGGTGACTTTATGCATATATTGTTTCTAATGAAGTTATTGGTTCTAGGTAGATTTTATCGGCTTTAAGACACTTAATATCGCTTCTTAAATTCAACTAATTACTAACTTGAATTATGTGTGAAAAACTGACTTCTAAACTCCAATTCTCGTATTTAACTTAAGACTTTCAGTTTACTTTCAATGAATTATAAACTGATTTTGGAATTCGGAAGAACCAACGTCAAACGCGATTTGATTAGTCCAAACACCAAAATCAGTGTACCCATACTCCAAAATCAAAACGATTCATTTATAATTCATTGAAAGTCTAAGTTAAATACAAATTGGGGTTCCGAACTGCAGTGCAATCAATATGTTTAACCCGTCTAACCTCATTATTTGTGGGCTAATCGTTCAATATTTGGATGAGCTTTCTAAAATTAGCCTAAATACAAAATTAAAAGCTATTTAAAAAGTTACTACTTATTTACAATACAATCGCTGAAAATCGAAAAGCTTAAACTTTTCTTCAAGCAAAAAATAATAATTCAGAGTCCTTTCGAGAACTAGTGGTTGCTCGATTTTGCGACAAAAGCGCGATTTTGGACATGCTGTAGCTTCCGTCAGTTCCGGTCTCGGGCGGGCGGCCAGGGCGGGCGGCGTAGGCGGCGGTAATTTTGCACGTTTCTCGAATATTTAGAATAATGCGGGGTAATTTAAAACGAATTACGCAAACGTCGTTTAAGGCTTTGGGAAAAATAATTTGCAATAATTGAAAAAGTATTTTTAACTTTGTTTTAATTTTACCTTTAAAATAAGGAACGGTTCGACTCTCGATATATAAGATATCAGACACTTGAGACAGCTCCTATTGACTCGAACATAGATTGAGGTCGGTGGCTAATAACTGGCTATAACTGCACATACAGCCATTGGACATGCAGTGCCACTGAAATGTCCCGGCTTTAACAGTTGGCCGAAATTATAAATGTTTATAACCAGAAAGTTGATAGTGCGGTTATTAAAATGTATTGAATATAATTGAATGTAGATTTTAATTAATTTTGAATATAATGTCGCGTGGGAAATTGATTACATGTCAAACTTATATAAACACTAGCATTTGCTCGCGGCTTCGCCCGAATGAAAATGCATTTCATATTCATATTAATTTATTTGCATCAAAAGTGGTACATGTTGTTACAGTTTTTTTTTATTCATAAGGTCTAATACTCTTCACTATTATTATCATGCAAATAGGTATAATAGTCATACATTAAAACTTTATAGTATTGTCATCTTCATCACTGCTGTCAGCACTCAGAGATATTATTAATTCATTTACAATATTATTGTCTATTCTCACATCTCGTTCAAAATCTTGTAAAATGATTTTCTTTCTTTTCTTTACAACTTTTCTCCAGTCTTCTGTAGTGACTCCTGCACACGCAGTTTGTAGCAGAGTCATCATTTTAGCAGTACTGAAGGGTGGTTCAGTATTGTTCCGCGCTGCATGACCCTTTATTTGTGCCCAAATAAGCTCGATGGCGTTATACTGGCAATGGTAGGGAGGCAATCGAATAACTTCGTGTCCATGCTCTAGGGCTACTTCATCGATTACATAGCGGAGCTTAGTTAGGCTTAGTTGATTTTTCCAGATTTAACAACTCGACTTTTAATAAAGTTGGACTTGCATCCACGACATTTCTTACCAGCCACGAGACAATTTCTTGCTTTTTACATACGTGGTTATTAATTTATGGTGATATTTCTTTACAAGTAATCATTGCATTCGATTCTACTTATCAGCTTTCGATTTTTAGAGTAACATCCCTAGTGTTTGAAAAGAAAAAGGGTTAACTGACGCAACATTGTAACGACGTTCAGTTCTTTAGATCAGAAATTGTTTATTATGTTTAAAATAGTTTATTTATAAAAGCAAATTGTAAAATTACTCGTATCGGTCATTATTACAATAAATATGTAATCATAATTGAAAAAAGTTAAACAATTGTGCAGTTCTAACAAAACGAAAAAATATATTATTTTATGCCCGCCGTTACAAGGTTACGTTGTTGAATTTTGATGATTTGTCAAATGTTACCTATTGAAATGACTCCACTTTAGTAGGTAATAGTTGTACTATGTATTCTGAGGTAAAAGGTATCTTATAGAGTCATTATTTCTTACAAGTCATTCTTACAATCTAACAATTTCATTTTATCAATATTTTAATCTCTATCTTGTGAATTGATAATAGTTTAAAACTTTCATCCCCTATTATACCCTCTTAGGGGCTGAATATTATTCATTATTTTTTCCGTACTCAATTCATACGAAATATGTCCTAGGAATAAAAAGTTTCATATAAAATTCCCTATTTTACCCCCCTTGGAAGTTGAATTTTGATTTTTTTTTAAAGTTTAGCGTCAGTTCACACCGCAACGCGGCGCGTCGCGACCAAACATACGGAAAGCGATGCGCGCGCACCTTTTCTCGAAGCGTTTCGTCGATATGTTTCCAGTAGTGGACCTATTCAACTTGTAAAGTTTTGATTACATAAGTCTTATACTTTAGAGTTTATTGATATCTGAAAACCCCTGAGTTCGTCACTGACTCACTGATGATCAACAAAATTCTATGGTACTTCCGAATGTCCTAGAAAGCTGAAATTTGGTACGTAAGGTAGTATTAGTATACAACCAACATAAAAATTATCAAACTTGAAACTTCTATCCCCCAAGCCCTTAAACTAGGGGATGAAAGTTAAGTATTTTTAAAATCGCCATCTATTGCGTATATTATGAACTATGTTAGTTATGTCGTCGTTCTTCGCTTGGATTGGAAACTAATTGACGTAATATTGAAATAACTGTTTCCCGACTATTCTGTAGTAAATCAACGGAAAATTAAACATAAAGGTAACAATCTAATTACTAAACGAAAGTCTCATATAAACTTTTATCCTCCAACCCCTTAAACTAGGAGATGGAAGTTTGTATGAGATTTCACAAATTTTGATGCTAGAGGTCTGAAAATTATTGTAGATATCCGATAATAACAATAAAATGTAATAAAATAACCATGTGACCCTTTATTGACAACAAAAAGCACTAAGTATTTTTAATCTTTATCGACATATTACTTATGAAAACATAGATTCTGTAAATGTGTTTTTTTCACTAAATTATTCGGACAATATTAATAAGTACTTGGGTGACCGACCTCCGCTCGGAGTTATATTATTAGTACGAAAAAAATAATTATTATGACATGAACCAGAAAACGAGCAGACGGATCGCTTGATGGTAAGCGAATACCGCCGCCTAGGGACACGCGCAACACCAGAGGAATTACACTTGTAACTCCTCTGGTGTTGCGACTTGCGTTCCAAGTTCATAAAATCTCCAACACCCCTTGGGCCTCCGATAAACTTCACTCACTCGGCGAAATACAACGCAAGCGTTATTTCACGCTGAATCTCTGTGAGGCCGTGGTATTAACCCGGTCGAGCCTACCCATTCATGTCGAAGCGTGGCTCTCCCACATTTTGATATAAAAAAAAACGTCCGATCGGGATTCAACCCTCGACCAATTTGCCAACAACGCAAAGTCTGATGTTTAGTAGCTGAAATATCCGAGATTCTCAATATTATAATATCATATATTACATATTTACAAGATTTGCCCATTTTTAAATGGGTATGTAATGGTATGGGTATTTTGTATTGTTATGTAATACGTTATATGATAGGTGATATTATTGTTCCAGTGTAATGTGTATGAAAATACCGTTAAATTATTGTTCATTACGATAAGAGGGGGCAAACGTAAAACCAGCAGTGTTATTTAATGGATGTAGAATTCCAGTTTAGTTAATGTTGCCGATAGATGTCCTGCTGAATCGCGCTACCACTTTATCATTACCTGTATGGGAAAATTTAACTTAACAGATCAAATAACTTATCGGGTCATTTACGTTCTCTTGTGGGCAGGATTACGTAGCCGGTAGCACTCTATATAGTTTGCAAGGTGTTCACCATATAAATGTGGTGACATATAACTAAAGTAGTATTAAAGCACAACAGTTAGCTGTAGTCGAAGAGCCAATAATCGCCCTGATCTGTCATTTATTATAAATAGGAAGCCAAAAAGAAAAAAGGGGAAAGATAAGAAAGTGGGCAGTAAAAAGGCGCCTCTGTTGTGCAAGAATAGTGTCATAACAACTTACAAAAAGAAGTGAAATCCCACCAAAAACATTTTTATGTAAAGTGATGCCAAGATCGCACTGTTCAAAAAGTTATCAGATCTCATGTGAAACCAAGCTTCTGACTCTACACGCCTTAACTCTACAAGCCTGACTTTACAAACTCTACACCTTAGTCAAGTTATTTCACTTGGCCGTTTCGTTCCTACAAGAATAGTATAACAGAAAAACAGTCAGTAAATTTTTCACCTCACGCCCAAGCGAATGTATATAAATACAGCTCCGTGAGATCCGGTGTGAGGCGTCAACGCTGACTGCTGAATCACAGCGCCCCAATACGTATTCAGCGGGATAATGTTAGGTACCTACTACATTCAGCAGCGAACGGAACTCCTTCCCAAATGGATCCTGTGTGTGAACCATTAATTTTATACCGACGTACCCGCTCGCCCGCGGCCATCAACAAATGAATTACAGCGTGACTCGAGCAAAACGTTTATTGAAACACCAACGTGTTCACCTCGCCACCACCACATAGCGCGATCAGATACAAATATCGAACGAGGTTTTGTTTTCCATAACATTATTTCTCCGCCACTAAAGGCTAATTAAATACTTATATAATACAAAATTTAAATACTAGTGGCAGATAAGTACGACAAATCACGAGTACAACTATGGCTTGTACGGTCTCACCGCGCCACGACATTGTCCCACGCACTACTGAGCATGTCTGCGGCGCGCTCGGCGACGGCGACAGTGGCGGCGGTCGGGTCGGCGGCCAGCGGGCGCGGTAGCACGCTGCTGTCGGCCACGCGCAGCCCGCCCACCCCGCGCACCCGCAGCTCGGGGTCCACTACGGCCTCCGCGTCCCCAACCGGCCCCATGCGGCACGCACCCACCTGTCGCCGCATGGACACCAGCAGCGTGCGGATCGCGCATTCCCAGTACGCATCCGAGCCCTGCACCTGCGCGGTGCACTGCGGCAGCGGCGGCAGGTGCAGCCGCGCGCCGTACTTGCGGAACGCGGCCGACTCGCCCAGCGCGATGACGTATCGTACCGCCTCCCGCAGCGTTGCTAGGTCCTGGGGGTCCGTCAGGTAGTTCCCGTGCAGTTTTGGGGCGGAGAACGGGTTGACATCGCGCAGCTCCAGGTACCCGCGCGACCGCGGCTTCAGCAGCACGGGGATCGCCTGCCACGTGTCCGCGCCGCTCAGCGAGCCGAACGCGGGGAAGTACGTCTTGTCCGTAATCCTCCAGCTTTTCCTCATGGCATTGCCCGAGTCCGACGCGAGCGACCCCCCCAAGCTTATCAACTCTATGTCCGGGATCTGGTCTAGATCCTCCGACGCGATGATCTTGACATACCCGAGGGCTTCGACCAGGCCTGGCGTGGTGAGCAGCCCGTCGCCGAACTGCAGCCACTGCACGAGGTTGGGCAGCGTGGCCACCTTAGGCTCGAGCAGGCTAGCGTTGGTGCTGTTGAGACGGAACACGACGCCGGGGAAGGCGACGTGGTCGTACAGCGTGCGGCCGACCGGCACGTCGGCGACCACGGGGATGCCGAGCTTACCCAGATCCTCGGCCGGGCCGACACCGGACAGCAGTAGCAGCTGCGCGGAGCCGACCGGGCCGGCGGATAGCACAGCCTCGCGCCGGAACCGTGCGGTGTGGCGCACGTTGTTCCGCAGGTACTCGACGGCGTAGGCCCTGTTAGTCGTGGGCTCGATGAGGATCCTGGTCGCGCGAGCCTCGGTGAGGATGTGTAGGTTCCGCCGCCGCTTGTTGGGGTGCAGGAAGGCCTTGGCGGTGCTGAGCCGGTGGCCGCGGCTGGTGATGGTTTGCACGTAGCCGAAGCCGAGCCGGTCGGGCGCGTTGTAGTCTACGGTGGGGCTACCGAGCTCCCGCCCCGCCGCCAGGAACGCCTCCACCAGACCCGTCCTGAAATTATTGGAAATACATTTTAATAAGGAAAGTTAGTAGATATGTAAAATCAGTTGAAACAGCTGTTATGTGCAGTGTGTGTTATGAGATTTAAATAGCCGATACGAGACTTAATTTTAGTGACAAAACATCTCCCTTTACCAATTGGCAGCGTCATGCCTATTAGGTAAAGCCATACACACCAGTATATATCTGTATAATCTATGCCATACACCATACATATGGGCAGTAAAGTGTATGGGCTTTATAAATGAAGGGAGAGTATAAGCGCGATCTAGCCAAACGTCAGAGCCATCTCTTGGCTAAAGCAATAGTACTAACTATAATTAACACAGCCCGGAATATCATGGACGGGGCAAAACCTTGACCGTTTTAGTAACATACTCGTTCTATATAATATGACGATGCTTCATCCCAAGCTTCATGGTTCTAGGTCTATGGGTTCCATATAGGTTCTGGTTCCGTACCAGTGCCAAAATATGCGGCATAAATAGAGTATAAAACCGTGATATTTTGATAGCTAGAGATTGTACACCTGAGTTTTTTTAAATAATTTCAACTTGATGCGTTCGGCGTTCCTGATAAAAAGGTTATCGACAGACTAACGAAATATTACTCATGTGGTATGGACTACGGGTTATGGAGTCCCGAGCCTAAAGTAGTAAGTTCACCAAAATACTAAGTCTTTTTATTTCGAGAACACTTTATTTACCAACTTTTACTCATATACTTTTTAACCGAGTCATATCCTTATATTTGGTGTGTATAAGATTATTATATGGTGTGGAAAGGCTTGGACTGAAGCTACTAATATATGTATTTTTTAAAACGCTGTCAATTTATAATTATACTCAATGTGTATAATATATGTAGTATGTTATATGTCTGTATACTCCGTTGAAATACAATTTAATCTAAACGTAAGCAAAACCATCAAATTCGACTAAATTAATACGTCATTTGCTCTATTCTACGGTAAATAAGTGGCATTTATTTTGGTAGCATCATAGATCGCTCTTGTTTCTTTGTTTACGTTCATATTAAATTGTATCCGAACAGAGTATAGAGGCGCAGGCGTCAGGCGCGTACTTGAAGGGCACGTTCTCCACCGTGAGCTCGCCGTCGCGACCGCGGTAGGTGGCGTTGCGATACTTGCGCAGCTCCGCCCGCTCCGAGCGCATGAAGTACGGCAGCATCTCGCTGTACGACCTGAAATGTCGCCAACTTCACTTTAGAATCGTCATTGAAAAGTTCATAAATCTAATGGTAATTTATTTATTTTTTAAATATATTGAGCCGGTCCATTCGTGCCGAAGCATGAGCCATACCCATCCCACGGCAAATTGTAGATTTACTCGTTAGGAAAACAGCTCGGAAAGCTCCCCAACCTCACCCCTTGACAACTGCTTGCTTAGAACATACATGAATATCTGAGAAAGCTTAATATACCGACCAGCCGTAGTTGCCATCCTTGGCGAGGCGGTCCCAGTCCTGTGGCCTGCCCCGGGCGTAGATCATGTTATTGGTGACGGAGTGGCCGCCCAGAGCTCGCCCGCGCGGCGCGTAGCAGCGCTGGCCCTCGCTGCCTACAACAGAAACACATGAAATACAAGCAACAACCACCGGTATTGAAACAGTTCATGAGCATTAGCTCGCTGTTAATACCAAAGCAAAACAAAACTGTCGTCAACAATATGGACATCTGTGATCTGACGCCATCAACAGACACAAAACTTTTTTTAAAACTAAAAGCACGTTTAATAAATGGACTGAGATCCCAGGCCCGCCAGACTCCCCTTATGTTCTTAGTGATAGAATGTATATCCTATTTTAGTATTAGTGGGTACAGTGAACGTATGCACGCCCGCTAGTTTCTTGGTACATACAAAATGTTCTAAAACGTGCAACTCCCCGCTTAGGCCGGAGCTCGTTGAACCAGAGAGCTGCCAGTAGGTTAGGTCAATTAGGGCCCGCCGGGTAACGGGCCATGTAGTGTTTACGTAAAGAGTGGGAGACTGAGACTATGGAAGTCTTCGTATGGTGAGTTGATGTGTCGATTATATGAAGGATTTATTTGTCTTCCCCCACATCGCGATCAGATCAATGGTATTTTACGCCGACAAAAACCTACAAAGAAGCTTGTAATACATTTATAGTGACGCAGAAATCTTCTAATGTCTTGTATCTTTAAGATACGACAAGTGCTAGCTGCTAGGATAAATAACTGCATTTATTTTTATGACTAGAGTACAAAGCGTCAAAACAAAAATGTATTAGTAACAAATAGTTTACCTAGCTCTATTTATATATTGACTGAGCTGTGACTGAGCTGTGACTGAGCTGTGTAAACAACAGTTGTTTTGCGATACATAACACACCGCTGTATTGCACACACGCCGCCACAGAACGTGTCCGTATAAGGCAAACAATAATTTACACATTACAGTTACAACTGATAGCTGAATCGGATCTAATTTGCGCAAATAAAGAACACAGCACACCCAATCCATTCTACGTGTAACGTGACTGCACTGTACTGCTTAATGTTCAACTTCTAATATTAGTTAGTTCATTTTGCAAAGCCTTTAGTTACTTCAATATTTTCGTAGGATATTTTTGTACAGTATTTGAAATCGGCAAAATTTGATATATATATGTTAAACCTGAGCTATATATAAAGATAAATAGGATTGATTTTTGTGGTTTTGCGAGCCATTTCCATACGATCACTGTATCAAAACTTAACACCGTAACATTAACGACTCGCTTTCGTGTAGAGTCGCAACAAAATTTTATTTCAATTATGAATTTTAGTTAAAAAAAAGTTTTTTAATAAAACTTTGTTTTTGTTATGCTTTTGTTAAACATTGTTATGAGCAATAACCATAGCTGCACACCTGCCACAGCAGGCTTGAGGCCGTATGACTGGATCAGTGCGTGGTACAACTCATCGCAATTACGAAGTTATTTTAATTCTCTCGGCTAGACCTGTTCCCTGCCCCCAAGGACGACCACTACTATCATTCCTCACACCTTAATATAATTTTATTATCATTTCTCTTTTTATTCCATTCATCAAATCATAACTTTTCTTTTTTAAAGATATTAGTGATTTTTATATACATTTGATTTCGTGACTTAAAAGTGTTATATTTATTGATTCATTATGTTTACGTGAATATTACTTTAAGTTGTAAATAAAAGTAACCAAAACGTCGGTATAAACTTAAATGAAAATTAGCCACGAAGGCGTATAAATAATTAGCTATTTAAATAAAAAACTATTGGCAACCTATTAAATATACTTATGTTACTTATAATTAAAAAAAAACTATACTGGACGTCGTAGGCTCTAACGTTCCTGTCTCTACATGGGTAGAGGCTACACGTGCAAAACAATGGCCTCTGATTATGTCTCCCTAATGAAATATTACGACGTCTCCGAATCCTCGAACTAATTCAATACACAGCGGAGAAAGGCCAAAGTGGGCAAATCTGGGTAATAGCCGCCGCCGCGCCGTGACGGTTGGCGGCCCTCCAGCTGCCAGAATGGATTGAAATCCGCCGTTTAGGGGACTTTCACTGTTTACTGCTGTATTTATTACATTACATACACAATAATAACTTACTTGTCCAATGTAAATACTTAGCTGAAAATTTAAGTAGCCCCCGAAACGTCAAGCAGTGAGCGAGCTGATGTTGATGAATTATAACTCAGAACACTCTCGATCATGTCAGCTTTCAAACAAAAAACCGCATCTTTATCGGACCTTTCCTTTAGGAGCTACGATGCCACGGACAGACACGTCAATCTTATAACACCCCTCTTTTTGCATCGCGGGTTGAAAATAGGTCTTTTAGTCTATCATTAGGCAAAAATGTTAAAAAAAAAAAAATATCGTACTATGATAGAGTTTTAAAGTTCAAACCATATCGGTATAATCTATGATTAAAACCGTTGGAAAGAGCTTAACTAGGCGACACGGATATCGACGTTTACAGTTAAGTCGCCTGTACTCGTCAGAGCTCCATCATCCTTTCACCCAGCAACTAGCATTAAGTTGAGGAGTAGCACACTTTATATTGAGCTTAAACTACTTACAAACAATTGCACTTTGAAGTAAGCTGCTGCCGTCTGCAGCTGGGTGACTCACCGAGACATACGCCGGGCTGATGCTCCATACTGTAGGGCTGCACGAGATCGGAGTCCTGCAGGTAGGGCGCGAGGTAGGGCACGTCGGACAGCAGCATCTCGGGCCGGCCGGCCTCCAGCAGCAGAACGGCCGCGCGCCGCGACAGCCGCGCCGCCAGCGCCGCGCCCGCAGCGCCGCCGCCCACCACCACATAGTCGTACTCGTCCAGCGGTGCAGTCAAACCTTGTCGTGACAAACGATACGAAATAATTTAAAAGAACAGTAAGTATTCAAAACAGAGTAGTTTTTATGTATGAGTAAATAATGAATGTGAGGTCGTTAAGGTTTTCGTGCAAAATTAAATACATCATTGATATGATATATGACGTATCGCATGCATAGGGGCCTATAGCCTCGTAACAGTGCATGCAGTGGACGAATAATTGATAAACTTACCCTTAGGCAGCGGATACGAGTCCCGCAGGAAGTCAAACGGGTCGTCTGCGCTTTGTGTGCCGTAGGGGGCATTGCTGGTGGGCGACTTGTGCAGCATGAAGTCCATGAGCGGGCTAGTCAGACCCCAGTTGATGAAGCGCGCCTTCTTGCCCTTTCCCTTAGTGCTGTTGCTGGGGTAGGGCCACAGGATGCGCGCTTCCCGGAGATCCTCGATGTCTATGACGTCGTCGTCTATGTGCGCCCGCGCCGCTCCCAGCGCACACAGTATTGTCAGTAGATAAACTAAGTACTTCATGATTGCTGTAACAAATATAATTTACTTTAAAAAATACAAGACACTAGCAAATATAGATAATAGGTCTTTACTTATGAAATTGCCGTTCTGCAGTACTGGCCATTTCAAATCAAAATAATTTTTGTTTGGCTAAGAATTCTAATTTCAAATTAATTTTATTTTAAAAACATGGAATTCTTTTTCCAAAAGTAGTAATTTGTTTATTGATTAGTGTTACATTTTCATCGCATTTCAATCTTTTTCGTCATCATGGGTACGTTAAAATTCGAGTAATTATGGAATATGAGTACCGTCGTGGCAGCAACGCGGCACAAGCGGCACGCAACATCGTCGACGTTTACGGAGCTAACACTACAAACCAACGCACCACCTGTTATTGGTTTGCTCGCTTCCGTTCTGGAAATTTCGACCTGAAAAATAAACCTCGCGGTCGTCCGAAGACTTTGGTCGACAATGACGAATTAAAGGCGATTGTGGAAGCTGATGATACACAATCTACGGCTGAATTAGCAGCAGCTTTCGACGTTAGCGTCAAAACAATATTGGTCCATTTGCGTCAAATTGGCAAGGTAAAAAAGCTTGACAAATGGGTGCCCCACGAACTCAATGATCGCCAGCGCGAAGTACGCGTCGAGACGTGCCTTGCACTGCTCAACAGACACACAAATGAACGAATTTTGAACCGCATTGCTACCTGCGATGAAAATTGTATTCTGTTTGATAACCGCAACCGCTCAGAAAGTTGGTGGGATCCTGGTTCAGCGCCTAAACAATGCCCTAAACGAAAACTTATCCCTAGAAAAGTGATGGTCACTGTTTGGTGGTCTAGCGCCGGTGTGATTCATCACAGCTTCTTACCAAACGGGGTGAGCATTACTGCAGATGTGTACTGTGAAGAACTGAACACAATGATGGAGAAGCTGGCACATCTCCAACCAGCATTGGTCAATCGCTCGTCTCCGCTGTTCCTGCACGACAACGCGCGATCTCATACTGCACAGCAGACGGTCTCCAAGTTGCAAGAACTGGGGTTGGAAGCTCTCCGTCATCCGCCCTACTCACCAGACCTTGCGCCTACAGACTACTAAGATGATGATACTAAGATGCATTGATTGCATGGGTGATTACTTCGATTAATACAAATAAACAATACATGAAAAAAATTCGTTTAAATTTTTTCATACAAAACGGCAATTTCATAGGCAAAGTCCTAATATTAAGAATTATTTCAAGATCGGTATAAAAAATTTATTGAAGTCCCATTTTAAATTTAATTTGTAAATGAAATAATGATATCTGATTTCTGACAAATCTACGTTTAAGAATAGCTCACAATACCTATTAATTGTTATAAGTATGTATTTAAAATATTATCTTTCAGCAATCATCGGTCAATGCAGTGAGCGTGCGAAACTCCTTAGCGAGGCATTGCTAGTTAGTGTTTGTCTAATGCGTGTCGAATTGAGAATTGTTACTGTGAACTGAGATATCATCTGTTCCCTAATTATAATTCCAATTAAGATAAATTAAGGTTCCCTTCCTCATACAACTCATAAACACTTTGGAGGCCGATTTCTCGAAAATGGTTGACTTAAAAAAAAAAGTCATATATGAAAATTTATTTTAAAAATTAAGCCTTTATTTTAAAAATCATATTCAACGTAAGACGTGCCCACTTCACATGGAGGGAGGGAGGGAGAGCCACCCCTAAAATGTCAAATTATTAATATAGTACCAAATTTAATCCATTTATATTCAAAATTACAGAAGCTATAAGCGCGGACAGACAGACAGACAGACGGACAGAGCGAAACTATAAGAGTTCCTTGAGTATTACGGAACCCTTAAAAATGATTATTAGGTACCCGGCCGCTGCTCCCGTTTAAGTCTTAGAGCTTTTTTGCCACACTATTAAAAACTTGCCAAAAAAAATTTAAAAAAATTCTCATAATTTAGGGTATGGTATGGAATTGTCTATTTATAGTATTTACACATTAAAGCTCTCTGAGCAAAGGTTACGATTCATTACAATTTTTCGAAAAAAATAGTAGTTCTCTTCAACTTACCAACATGAACTCTTCGACCCACAAGGAACCCTCGGCTGGTACCTAGTACGCACAGTTGCTCCTGCAGAGCCGGTGGTCGCAGGCAGCGTCAGCGACAGCCGCGAGCAGAGTGACTGGTGTTGGCTGGGTTGTGTAGACGAGCCGGGTCGCACAGTTATGTCCACGCACTTGCGGTCGCCGGGAAAGTTAAGGTCACGATCGCGGACCATCACAAACACAGTATCGTCATCATTACATGATTATCACCATAATAACACATCGGTCATGGCAGATAAGCTATTATATTGCCGAGCCGTATTGGCTCAGCACCATTGTCTTTAACTAATGCCAGTAGGAACGATATGGGAAAAAAAACTCCAAATAGAGCCCGATCCTTTCTAGAGTACCTGTTCAATATCTCTCACTCTTCTTCTTAAACAAGCTATTCCAGTTCCTACTATAGTAGTTTAGAGTCAGTACTCAGTGTAGTAATGTAGTAACTTCTACCTTATTGAACTTCATATTGCGTGCCTTCACGTGGCGCGACGTACACTCATGAGCGGACGTAGATCTCAATACAGTCAACACAATAGTCTCGAATTGTAATTTACACCTAGGTATAGTATATAAAGAACCCTAACGGTACTTTCGATCTGATGGTAGGTCAGCGCGTGAACTAGTTCGCCGGTCTACAGGCTGAGGTGAAAGGTCCTTCCATCGCGTGCCACGCTAATTTTCTTCTAACAGTTATTTTATTATTAATAATTATAACTTTCTTCTATATGGTCCAACATCATGAAATTAGATGTCTATTTGTTTAAAATCTGTTTAGTAAATACTTTAAGTACGGGTCTTAGCTCTACTGTATTGTAAATTAGAAAGTACGTAATAATGAGCGTTACAAGCTACGAGTATTATCACAGAGTTATCATTGTATTCACTGTACAGGCCACTCGCCAACGGTGACCGGTGAGTCTGGTGACCTGGTGAACTAATAGATCAGTCCACCAGGAGGCTTACCACACCATAGCTAATACGTCATCAGCGGCGGCTGCGGCTACATCAGCAGATCAGAAAACGAAATGACTGCTGTGAATGTAATTGAATACAAAACAAGTCGTTGGAACATTAACATTCATTGCGCAAAAAGTGCACAAATTATAATTGGCAGAAGCGGGTGCGCAAATAGAACAGGCTGCTTATATGTGAGGATGATAAACATTCCTCTGTAGATGCTTATATGTACCCAGCAGCCAGGACTTACGTTCTTTATTTTTTACATGACTTACTGCGCATAGGCTTGTGCGGAGTTGCGCGCTCCCACGATGGACGTTTCCATTTTATATTTATAGTTGATTACTATATAAGATATATTTATTGAAATATTATTTAAATATGTAGAGTTAAATTTTAATTATAAAGCGAAAAATTTGTTGAAAATTTACAATTATTATATAACACAACTTTTCGCGGTTTTATATAATTATATATAAAATATAATAATAATATATAAAAATATAACAGATATAATTTTAAATAGGCTTGAGAACAGGTTTTAAATTATTTTTCAACGAAGTGGCCTCCATTTTTTAAATACTTTTGATCATCTTCAACCCTCAGTGGTCGATAACTTTTATAATGTGTATACTCTTTCACACATCGCCTGTAGGTTGTACGGGTAGGTGGTATAATAATTATGTAGATGTAGGTCTAGGTGTAAGTGATCTAAATTCCAGATCCTACTTAAAGCTTTAGCTAAGTTTAACAAAAAACTTATGTACTTATGAATATACGCACTAAAATATAAATGGTACAGACTACTCGTATAGTGTAACAACGCCCTAACGTACATGACTCCGTAGTTTCATCGCGTACCAGAGCAAGTTCTTTGTAGATCAAATTAAAATAGTTTTCTCATGATTATAATTTCATTTCATTTTCATTCATTTCATTCATCGGTATATATGTACAGATACCGATGAACCTAGGCTCATCTCACAAGTTAATTAGCTTAAGAATTCTTCAAACAGCATCTTGTTTGAACGCGCGACGTATGCGAACAACGCTATAACCACGGAGCCGGATGTTTTGGCGCCTATCCACTTCGACACAGTGCAAGCGTTGACCTGTGAAGGTGCTGATGGTGTGGTTATTAGTTCGTTGGTCAGTGAGTGAGCGCTCCCGTTACACGGGTCGATTTTCGCTGTGTGGCGAGTCGCTTGATAAATCGCCTTGTCATTTTTGTTAACCCTATTGCCTTACAGCCTATCCATTTAAACGTTTAGTACAAAGATAGTAATTTATACGATCGATTATAGCCTTGCGGCGAAAATCGTGTGGTGAAAATCGACCCATGTAATCTCACGTTATGGGGGTTTACACGCGTGAGTGACTAAAACCTTACGATTTCTACCGCACGGCGAAAATCGACCTACTAAATGGCCATTCGGCGAGGGCGCAAGTGACTAAAGCCGCAAGTCCCCAAGTTGGGTAGCACTTTACTTTGCCCGCACGGCGACCGGCCGCATGCGGCGGGTGACCAAAATCGGTCGTGTGACCGATCAGTTGCAGACCACCCTCCCGCCACATGAAGAAATGTTTCGCACAATGGACTTGCGATGGGGCTTGGTGTCGCGATTTGTGACTAGTAGACGACTAGCCGCACGCCGGAATTCGACCCGTGTATATCCACCAGTAGAGGATTTATCTAAGGTTTCGCCAAAATTTGCTGTCTCCTTAATATCACCGTAATTTATCATCTGACTTTCTTCTGCATTCTGCTCCTTTCTTTTTATAATAGGCATTAAGCTGTTTATAGAATTACATATTTTTTATTATTATTCAGAGATCGCTATTCGAATTGAGTTTCGAGGTTTAAATATTATAAAAAATAGTTGTTTTTAAGTTTTTTTTACTATTTACCGAGTTCGCAATAAAGCTCATTGGAATATTTTTTAAATCGGAGGGCAATAAAGTGTCACCGACGCGGAAGCGCTGAGTTTATATTTCCTGCGTGATGACTGATGAGGCTCACACCTCACGGTGCCTGACCCCACCCCGAGAATCAAAGCTCGAATATCGGTAGCGCACTACGGCTATTATATTAAGTCAAATTCAAAAATTCAAACAAATCATTCAAATCATTTTATTCAAACTTAGTATTATCATACACTTTCTGAACGTCGATCTAAATGATACCTACCTCCGGTTCGGGAACTAGCCCGGCGAGAAGAACCGGCGTAAGAAACTCGCACGGGGCCATCTTTTACCAAAATTGTTATTTTAGAATAAAAAAGGTATATAACAATGTTCTGACTAGAACTACTTAACAAGAGTACAATATTACATAGAAATAGCCGTGCAGGTGGCCGTCCTATTCCCACGGCGTGCGATCGTCAATAAAATAATTGTCCCTGTAGTAAGCTTTAGCACACAAACGTTCATTAACTACTTTGTTTAATTAATTAATAGACAGATTTTGAACGTTTTCTGGGATTCTATTGTATAGGCGTATACATTGTAGAACACCTTTAAAAGATTTATGTACCAAGTAAAGTTATTACTTGGTCTGATCACCGGTATATCTAGTTTGTTATTTCTAGTGTTCATACAGTGATTATTGCTTTTCGTATTGAACATGAGTATACTTGATTTTTTTCTTGCATAAAACACAAAATGTATTGAGAAGCGACGGTCAGAATTTCTATTTCAATAAGCTTTTCTCTCCGAGATTCAAAGCAGCACATTTTGTAAATCGAACGTATTGCTCGCTTCTACAATCGCTGCAGCACAAATATTGTATAAATGTCGGCGGCGTTTCCCCGTAAAATAATGTAGACGTAAGACATTCTACTATGAAAATAACTAAAATAAACTCGTCGCGCCGTATCTTCGTCAGAAATTTCCCTAATTGTTCTGACTGCATTTGCTGCAGACTGCATTTGCTGCAGACTGCATTTGCTGCAGACTGCATTATGTTCACAACATACAGTTATAATACTTATTTACTTCGCAGCTATAAAATAATAACATCTTGCAATCTGAGGTTTCCCGGCGCGGAGTTGATGAGTCGCCAGTCAACAGGCTTACATTTAGCTCTACATGAGTTCATTATTTCTTCCTAGCTTTTTCCCGCAGCTAGAAGTAGTTTAATCCAGGGCCTGAACTAAGTACTTTAATACAATTTTTTATCGATATCCGTTCAGCAGTTTTTGTGTGAAAGAGTAACAAACGTCCATCCATCCATCCTCACAACCTTCATATTTATAATAGTACTTCTACTTTATAATTCTCATGGCAAATAAAGCGCAAACAAGCATCTTTTGTAGTATAATATTATAATGAATAGAGCTCCATCTAGCGGCGCGCGGGCGAACTGTTTCCGTCAATGTCCGCGCAGGAGAGAAGAGCGACGAGCCTCCGAGCTCCATGCAGTACCTCCACTTTCACTACGATCACAGTACACACACGGCACGTGTGTCTTGACTCTCGGTAGACGTTGATCGTTGGTTCATGCATGTGTTAATAGATGTCGCTCATTGTAATAGAACTTACTTTTCCTGTATGTAACTTTAAAATCTAAGATTTGAATCATGGATTACTTCACCTCGTTATTTTATAATTAACTTCGTTCGACTTCGTATTTAATATTCAAACTTGAAGTTACACGAGTGTAACTATAATGAGAATAATTATACTCCTTCAATTTACTCTAGGATATCTTCGTTTGCGTTTTACCAAGTTACTCGAAGAGTATACTATGCTCGGTATTATTATTCAATGAATAATGAACGAATGTATAAACCGACAAAAATTATTGTACTATTGTTTGTATTAGAATGACTTGTACGCCATAACAATTTAATTTCGTAGAGTAATACAGTAAAATGTCAATGTCAAATTATAACACTTCACAATGACATTGATCGTGACAATTGACAGCCAGCTGTGCGACTATCCACTATTCTCAGTTTAATACTTTACTCCGTCAAAATTGCCCGTGTAAATATTTACTCCCGTGTAATTACCTTATTCTTGGATTAGTAGTTGGAAAAACGCAAAACCAGCTTACTCTTAGATTAGGAAACATTTATACTCGAGTAAAATTTTACTCCAGTTTGGTCGAATCCGCCCTAAATGTAATAAAGTCTGTGCTCGGTTTCTCGTTGCTATGGAAAGTGTTTCTTTTCTTTGTCTACATATTTAGAAACACAACTCTAGCGTCGTGCCATGCTCGGGAAGAAGAAATGTTGACATAGAAATAGCTATTTTTATTCTTCGAATAATAGACTAGACATCCGGGTCAGATTCCTCCATAACCTAAATTTTGTTCAACTAAGTACATAATATTATATTTAATTACTTAATATACATACGATGATAGTTAGACAAATGGCGATATTACAATGGCGTGCGGTGAGCAGTGATGTCCGGGGAGCCCCGGCAGTCGGCGGCGCGCGGCGGAGCAACACGGCACGGCGCCTGGGGCTCGCGATCACACGTGACGGCCAGACTATACTATACAGCTCCATGGCATACTGTCATGTGCTCAACTGTGATATTTAAAATTAAACTGTAATAACAAACTGACTATGATCCTTTTGAAGATTTGAAGGCCACAAATCTTCAAAAAAGAGCATACTCCTTTCTAATAGATCGCATCGCGCGGAAATGCGGTTGTTTATTTGCTTGTTCTTCTCTAGCATAAAAACCGGCGGAAACAAAAGCCGGGAAAAGTGAGAGGCAGACACGCGCACGAAGGATTCAATAAAAACGGAAAAATACACTTATCACGTCAAAACTTACCATGGATTTGACTTTCAGATTGACTTTTTTTTAACGGGCAATTGGCCCACCACACTTACCCACCACTGCAACTCCTGTGTAGCCAGGATCGACAGTGGTAACCAACCGCAAAAACCCTTTGATATGATCTCAGGGACATGCTAAATCTGTCTTGGAACCCGCAACGAAATTAATCAGAAGATTGTAGGAGGAGTAGGAAGTATTCCAGTTTCCCTCCCCAAGCAAAGCGGGAGACAGCAAAAATTGTGATGACAAAAATCAGAATTAAAGGGAAAGCACCACGGGAATAACATGTTTTTTTTATGACTACAAGACAGAATGTAATTAAATGTTTTAATTTATAATATGACAATTAATTACAATGCATTTATAATGACAAAAAAGGTTTTCTTGTTTCCAATAGTACTTATTACAAAAACGTTTGAAAGCTCGGAAGTTCTTCGCGCAGCCCACGAGATCTTCATAGTACACAACCCTAGAAACACAATGGAACCAGATTGACTTTGCCGCTACACGTTAATCGAATTACAAGCGCATACGTAATTGGCTCGTTAATTAAATTTTAACCCCCGACACAAAAAGAGGCACCCCACTTTCTGTATCTGTCACGTGGCTCGTAGTAGACTCGTAGCTCCTAAACGAAAGGTCCGATTAAGATGCGGTTTTTTGTTTGAAAGCTGACATGATCGATAGTGATAGTATGATGAAATATAAATTCATCATCATCAGCACGCTCACTGCTTGATAATTTAGGGGTTACTCAAACTGTTTAATTTTGTTTCTATTAGACTGTCATTAGATTGTCATGGGAGAGGTATGCTAGCACGAGCAGAAAACCGACGACAAATTTACGTTCACTTTCTGTTTGTCGAGTGGTAATAAGATACCGGAGGTCCAAGGTTGGGGTTGGGGCATTTATAGACGAAAACCGAAATGCACTTTTAACTCCTCGTATATTGCGGATGTCCATGGGTGGCTATATTACCTTTCTGCCAGGCAAACTATCAGTTCGTCTCTCGGTGTATTCCATACTAATATTTGTTTTAAAATAGGTAAAAAAAGTGGAGAAAAGTTCGGATCTAAGCGAAGCGCAATTCGCAAATCGCGTTTCGTCGATTTCTTGAACCCTCATAACTCAGGTTTGAATTATAGCAGATAAATATATTTCAGTTTCACAGAGAACAGATTTCAGGATATGTTCCCAGTAGCAGACTTATTAAACATTTAAAAGTTTTGATAACATAGGTCTTATTCTTTAGATTTTATTGATATCTAAAAACCCCTGATGTCGTCACTGACTCACTGATGATCAACAAAATTCTATGGTACTTCCGAATGTCCTAGAAAGCTGAAATTTGGTATGTACGCTAGTATTAGCACATAAACAACAAAAAAACTCAAACTTAGGACTTTGGGAAGGAAAACCTTAAACTAGGGGATGGGATGGGGAATGGGATTTCTTGGGATGAAAATTTGTAAGAGACCTACACACATTTTTACTCTAGAGGAGTGAAAAAATATTATAGGGATCCGTGTAATAGACAGTAACAATAAATTTAAAAAAATTCATAACTTTAAAAAAGAAGTTAAATCCCACCATAACATTTTCATGTAAAGTGATGCCAAGACGATACCATATAATAATAATAATAAATAGGCTTGTAGAGTTAAGGCGTGTAGATTTAGAAGTTTGGTAGTGTCAGAAGCTTGGTTTTACATGCGATATGATAGCTTTTTGACAGTGCGAGACATATGGTATCGTCTTGGCATCACTTTACATGAAAATGTTTTGGTGGGATTCTAGACTTCCGAGTTAAGATAGACTCCTTGACACGCGAGAAGCCTGCGAGCCAATATTTAAACTTGGCCAGTCTAGCCACGTATAGCATTTTGAAAGTTCCGATCTCTGCGCGTATTGACCCCCCTCCACCCCCTATACGTGCACCCCCTCCCCCCTAGTTCTTCCTGTTTCAGCGCGGGTTCCTGGGAAAATTAGGCAAATACAGGAACACCGGAAAATATTTAATATGACGTTTTGGATGTTGTAGCAAAATTTACTCTGAGGGTCAATTCTGCTAAACAAAATCTGCAATAATACAATTACAATCGAGTCCCGATGCGCTCAAACTGCCAAACCGGTATTCTCGTCAACGGTAAACCAACGTGAAAGCGTTCTGATTGGCCCAAACTTCACAAAATTAGTTTGTGATGACATGTCGCTTCACTTATAATACAATCGTAGTAAAATGCAAGTCGACTTTGAATACGAGAATTGAGGTTCTGGTCCCTGTTGAATACGGTTCTTATAAAAAGTTTATGGCTTATTCAGGATTCGGCTATACTAATGTGATGATACCGCTCAAGTCCTTGTCGTTTGGGCTAACAGAGACAGCGACAGCCTGTAAATCTTAATTTTGATTAGCGTTTCAGTATTCAGCCATAACAACCACAAAATTTTCCGTAAAATTAGTGATGTGTCTGAGTGTCTAATTACATCTACCCACCTGAATACTAAACAATAATAATACATAACACGATGATCATTGATAATTTATTGTTATGTAGAATATTGCTTGTATTTGCAGGTAAGACATAGATTTCAGTAGTGCCGTGCTTTGTAATCCGATTATGTGAGATGTGAGTAAGTACATAACAACATAGTTATGTACTATGCAATCAGTGTGTTATCATGAATCAATCGCGCCTCCTTTGTGCGGAACCCGCGACAAACGGAATATTGTGTCTATGTATGATGTCGGTACCTCCATTATGTACAGACACATTTGAACCTTATTGCTCAGTAGTAAGGTCGAAAGGTGGTACACCGGATGTGTCAGCGTCCGGACATTGTACAAACATTATATTGACGAGAGCGTTGTCTGCCGAAATGTTGCTTCTTGCTGTTTCGAAATCCGTTCCACCCGTAGTTAAAAAAATTATAAAACCCATTTCAATGAGAATAGACAGGAAGTTAAATGTAAGGAATTAAACAATATAATATTAAGATAATGTGTAATTACAAACAATTAAATAAGAATATTGCACCTTGAACAATCGTTTACCTATAGTAGGTATAAGAGTAGAAAAACTTAGATCAAGCTTAAAGTTTACTGTCCGCAGTGCCCAGTGCCCACGCGTGTGCTGCTGAATGCGAGCGCACGGAGGCTGAACAGTTGACTATAGTATATTCGCGTTGAGATGACAGTGAACCATGCGTATATAATATTATGACAAAATTAACCAATGACGCATAAGCCGTGTTCACATGAACCATTAAGTCAGCAAATTTGTCATATTATGTACGTATGATTCACTGTCTTCCTAACGCGAATAGACTATAGTTAATAATATTGCTAAACTGAAGAATTCCTCTTAAGTATTTTAATTATCGTTAATGTTGTAAAGTTGGTTGAAGGCCGCTGCCTTCAGAGAGCTGCGGACACTTACGACTTTTATTACAAATTGGAAATACTTTCCACGCGAAATACTGATACTATTACGACCAGCCGACAGCTGTTATACCAGCTACTGCCAAGACCTAAATACTGTAATACTAGCTACAGCTGCCCAGGGCCTCCACCCGCGCAAATACAGTATCCCACGGGAACACTGTACTTTTGCGGTTAAAAACCCTGTATTAATCAAGCGCTTAGGCTACTACCATACTGAATGTCATCAAAATCTGTTTAGTAGTCTTTGCGTGAAAGAGTAACAAACATCCGTCTATCCTCACAAACTTTCACGTTTATAGTTAGTAGTAGGATAAAATATATAAAACACATTTAATTACCACCATCGGCAATAAAATGAAAATCTTTGGTATGGATATGTCTTGTGTGTAGTGATGCTAATCATATTATAATCTTTTAAAGTGATAGGCCAGCGCAAATCGTACATTTCATGTGTTGTAGGTACCTAGTATTGTACACGGCAAGCTCTCCTTGTGCAATACTCTGGGCTGTGTGGTCTCATTGTGTCAAGATTGATTTGGTATCAATGATTTTTAAACATTCGGAAAAGCTACATCAGCGTTTTTATTACTTTTCGAGACTTGGGGACTAACACCTGTTACACAACCTTCTGACGAGTGTCGGATAGCTTATTCAGAAGTATTCATTGTGCTAACTTTATATCGAGCGACACAGATAAAACATGCATAAGGCGATGTGACACGCATCTGTAGATTTACTTATATGCTAAGTATAAACATCCCCAAAAGTGAGGAAATAGCTGGCGTTCTCGTACGAGCTCGCGTTGCCGCACCTGTAAACAAAGTAAACCGGACAATGTAATACAATTACAAATTATCAAAATATGTAATGCAGTTAAATATTCTAAAATAAATTTTAAATAAAAAATTATAGGTACACTATTTGTTGGTATATTATAAAGTTTAATCCACGTAATTTATAATAAGTGTGTGTTCAAAAATTATTTACTGCTCTGGAAGTGAAGACGGAAAATAAATTATGCCGAAAATTTAAAAAAAATAAAAACCCGACAGCAATTAAATAATTTTGATGTATCCAGTGTCACTCTCACGACGACGAAACTAATGATCCTCAAGCTGCTCAAGCTCAAATACGACAACCCGTTGAGCCCAGAGCGTGCCAAACACATATAGGTACATGCGTACACACACTCGACAAACATAACCCTCCTTCTGGCACAGTCGGGTAATAAAGTATACGCGAATATTTACTCATTGCGAATATAACTACTTCTACGGGTGTTATCGTGAAGTTATGAAGACGAGAAAGCGTCACGAGTACAAGAAAGAATAGTTGATAGAGAGTACAAGAGTACAGGCGCTACTTCGCGGAAATCCATAGCACACAATTGAATTAATATTATATCTAGAGGTGCTTAGTGCTTGACGCATGCTTATGCGTGCACTCATATTTGCTTGCAGGTTGTGGGTATTATTTCGTGGGGTATTGCTAGAGTAGATATAATATCATTTAAATTGTACACAAAACAGAATAGAACAAGACAATCATAAAAATACGTGATTAATATCAGTTGTAAGAGCCTACCAAAAATATTACATTGTACTGAAAAAGTTTGGGAAAGTTGTCAGCACAGCGGAGTATTCTCACAGTCGCGCCCACAGCTCGGGCAATTTCATATTGGAGCGGGTCGAGTGTTGTTGCTTTGAAGCGGCTAACTTCAAGTGGTGCGATAACTTCAAATATTTTTATCCGATCTTTGGCTACGAATTTCTTGATTAATGTGCTGGTAATTCTTTGTGTGCGGATTATCATTAATGTTTTGAAACAGTGCCTTTAACCATGTTGGTTTGTCAATAAGCATGAATGTAAATTGTAATTGTATTAGTTTTATTAAATTTAAGATGATGTCATAAATTTATCACAATGGCTTTCTTTGGCGGAAAAAAGCGCTCGGGTGCGCTCGTAAGCAAAATGGCGATCCCTAAGCGGTAAGCGCTGTAAATGCTAAATGCTATTTTCCTCTAGGACGCTAAGTAAGCGTTAAGCGGGAACCTAACCTAACAAAAAATATGTTTATAAAGTATTCAATTCAATTTATATATTTATTACATACAAATATATTTCACTATTTTTTGGGCTGACATTATTGTTAATTTTAATAATACTTTTATTAAATTAATTGCACAAAACACTTTTATCTTATTTTAAAACAAACAAAATAAATAAGCAAAATGGCGATAGTGTCAGCGCTATGAAAGTTAGTAAACGTGTCCTGGCCAACATCTGTAATTTTTTTTAGTCCTAGCAAGCGTTTTTTTTCCTCCAAACACAGCCATTGTCTACACAATTTAGATATTATAATAACCATTACTATGACTGTGACATAATATACTAAATGTCTGAGTTCAGCTGTAGTGAGTTAGTCGGTACCTGGGTAGGTACAAACTGAACGTGGCATCGTAAGAGGACGGTGCTACTGACTACGCGACTACCACCCCGGCCAGACTTTACGTACGAGGCGAGAGGGAGCTAGTGTGTACTGACTACCGATGCTACGATCAGGTACATACCGCTAGCCTGTCGCTCCTGCGGCCGCTGTACGTCGCCGTAGTCGTCCTGCGCGCGACCTGCCACAACACGTGTTGTTACGTCACAAGCAACAGATCACAGGTCACAACCCACTAACACAACGTGCAAATTCAATTTAAAGTGAAGATTAAATCCGACCAAATTTATATTTTATGGCATGTTAAATAAGTGACATTTAAATCGGTAGCATTATAGTTCGCTTTTGTCTCTTTGTTAACGTTTAGATTAGGGAAATGGAATCTGAAGGCGAGTACCGACTATTAATTACCTGGATAGTACGCGGTGGTCCGCGTGACGGTGTAGTTGGCGTGCGGCAGCGTGATGCTGCACACGAACGCCTGCGCGCGCGCATCGGGCGGCAGCGCGGCGCGGGCCATGGCGCTGTACTGCCCGTACGAGTCCATGGTCACTTCCAGTGTTGCCGGCGCCGGGGCGTCTCTGGGCAGCCAAGTATAATACGATAACTACGTTGTGGCCACGACCAACGAGTTGTAGAGGTATGCAAAGACAGAAAACTTCTCCACACACTAAAAACGAACACTAAAGCGCCTAACGATGCAGCGCCTTCGAAGTTACCTTTGTCTTCAACTAAAATATAGTTTTTACAACAAAATGCGTCCAGACTTCTGCGTTCTGCACGTCTGTACAATTTTCATACGCCAATTTTGTACGTCCTATTTTCAAAGGAAATAACTCGCAAGTATTTTCCGATAGCGACAGTCAATTATGTTTTGACGTGGGTGCCGGTGCGGACGACGGCCACGAGCTACGTGCCACCTTCACTACAAGTATTTAACAAAAATATATTGCTCGCTTTTTCGCGCTGACGAACGCACACTATTTGCTAAATATAGCTTGCGTTGTTCTTCCGGCACCCCGGACTCGCCTGTAGCTAGTCAAGTAGGTACTAGGTCCGGTCTGGACGCGCGCGGCCCAATTAACACCACACTGCCCGGGGATTATCCGGCCCCGGCGTCCGGCTGTCCGCCGTATGTGTGACGTGACCGGTCGCCCTCCTGAATTATTTACATATAGGTACCTAATACCTGTAGGTATATACCTATATACCCTATGTCCGGCGGTAGACCGAACGTTGAGAGATGATGTTGTACTATAATATTATATATTTTTCCGGAGGGACTAACGGCCGCACTCAGAGACATAATTATTACCTAAGCATTAAATGTCTCTGATTGCAGCCGTAAGATTGCAAAAATAGTGGCCGTAACAATATACTAGATTTGTTAACGTAACAATGTTAGACTCACTCCTCCGTCAATATGGTGAGCTCCGGGCGCGGGTACATGTCCTCGGCGGAGCACACCAGCGTCACGGAGCCGTTCGCTCTCTCCTGGTAGAACTGGAAGTGGCGCGGTACACCTGCGAACAGTCGTGTACTGTCGTAACCGCTGTACTTACAACAGTGAAACGTCAACTACATATTCGTTATCGAATGTCAGCTGTCAATGGTACCAGCTAACACCGCAGGTCGCATTCAGTTAGCTGATCACGACTCAGAAGTGTTTTGACCTCCGGCCCCGACGCAAATAGAGGGGTGTTTAAAGTTTTATTTTATGTTATTTATTGTATATGTTTAATATGTGTATGAGTAGGTACGTCTATGGCATCGTAGCTCCCAAACGGATTTTGATCTAGATTTTTTGTTTGATTATTGATAGGTGACGTAATCGAGATAAGCTGATGATAATTAGCTATAACTCATCATCATCAGCTCATTTGACAATATCGGGGGTCACTTATATTTTTATTTCGGTGATTATACTGGCGAGCTAGTGCGACGTGCTAGGCTAGGCTAGGCTAGGTGAATTGATTACTGTAGACGAGCATGGGCTTGGTTTTGCGGTCCTCGGCGGTGAGCGTGGACACCACGCAAGTGTAGCGGCCGCTGAGCTCGGGCGCGGCGCTTCGCACGAACACGGCGCGATGCCGCTGCAGCGGGTCCGCAGCCGCGGTGTGGTTGAGCTCCACGCGCCCCTTCAGCAGCCCCACCGCTTGCGGCCGCAGCGGGGGGATCCACTGGTACACCAGGCCGGCGGCGCCGTTGAACAGCCACTGCAGCACCAGGCCGCGCGGCTCCGGCGCTCGGAACTCGCAGTCCAGCAGCACCGGCGATCCCGCCGCCACCGCGCCCGGCACCGACAGCCGGCTGATCTCCACCGCGCAGCACTCTGCAGAGTGAAGATGACATGCTTGTTATTGTTATATCACAGCAACGAGTGGAATTATTAGTGGAAAAAATTATTCATAAAAAATTATTTGTCTCATTCCCTTGACAGTTGACATTCATTGTCAAGTCTAAAAAGTATATCAAAGAGAAGCAATGAGGTTACATCTCCCCCTCCAGATCAGACTCCGACTGCTGCAGCTGTAGGAGCTGGAACCATTTTCGTAATGTGATAGAAATTTGATTCACACTTCTTGTGACCAGTGTCTACTCTGTATATAGAGTGAGATATCTTTTCCAAAACATCAAAAGGTCCAGTCTTTAGTTTATCTAACTTTCTTCTATTAGGTTTATTTCCATTTTCAATATATACAAAATCACTAACGTTCAAATCTGAATCTCTCCTCTTTCTATCAAATTTTTGCTTATTGTATATTAATAATAAACATTCTAAGTAAACAGCTTTTTTCTTTGTCTGAGTGTCATTCAGATTTCTTGAACAATATGCACACGGCTTTTCCTCTCCATTAACCTGTGGTTGTTTCATGACAGCGCCAATTCCCAGTATGCTGGCGTCAGTATAAATATGTATTGGTAAAAAAATAGATCAAAAATAGTTAATATAGGCTTCTGGCACATTAAGTTTCTAATCAACTGAAAAGATTCTTCACACTTTTTTGACCAAACAAATTGTTGCCCTTTTCTCAATAAATGATGTAAAGGGTCTAAAATAATTGATATATTTGGTATGTATTTACCATAAAAATTGATTTTTCCTAAAAATTGACGTACGTTCTTTTGCGTCTTTGGTACAGGAAAATCTTTTATTGCAATTAAATTGTCTTTCAAAGGAGCAATCGTGTTGTTCTTAATTATATGACCAAGGTACTTTACTAAATCTATGCAAAGTTACGTTTTGAAAATTTTAATCTGAATCCTTCTTTTGATATTACTTCCAGTAGTAATGATAAATGTGTAATATATTCTTGAAACGTCTTAGAAAAAATCAAAATGCCATCAATATAATTTACAGTATAGTTCGATAGTTTGTGCTTCCTTATTATATTGCTTAATACTCTTTGAAAAATTGCTGGTGAAGTTTTTAATCCAAAGGGTAGGCAGGTCCATTGAAAATGTCCATCTTGAGTTACAAAAGCTGTTTTAGGTCTGTCTTCAATTTTGAGCGGGATTAACCAAAATGCCGAATTAACATCAAGTGTTTTAAGTATTTACAATTTCGAGTTTTCACCATTAAGTCTTCTATTATGGAAAACGGTTGTGACTGAGGTATTACAATTTTATTTTAATCTCGGAAATCAATGCATAATCTGGATTTCCATCCGACTTCTTTTTTATATGCCAGAGTAACAGGTGCTGCAAAAGGATTATACGATTCTTCGATCAAATTTTCTTCTAATAATTTTGCCACCTGCATTTCTATCTCTTTTTTATCTTCTATACAACATCTATATGGTCTTTTAGCACAGTACTTATCGACCAATAAATCAATATGGGCTTCGTAATATTTTACTCTACCAACATCGTACTTGCCTATTGCGAAAAGTGATTTATATTTTGACATAAGGTTATCAATCTCATTCCGTTGATACATATTAAGCTGATTCACCATAATAGTAAAGTCTTTTTCCTCTAGATGTTCGTTAAAATTAATTTCATATTCCTTGTTTGCTTTGTCAAAGTTTTTTATTCTATAAAATGTCTTTGTTTTATAATATTATGTCTTATTCTCCTTAAACGGAATACTTTGTTTTATTTCTAAGTATTCATCTTGAACAAGATGATTTTTTTAATTATGTCTAATCCAATCAAAAAATCGTAATCGAAGTTTTTATTTTGTATCTCTGATTCTTTGTCAACATTCCTTCTAAAGTTGTTTTCAAAATTCTTTCTGGTAACTAAATATTCTAGACCTCTTATTTGGTTAAATAAATCTTCTGTTGTTCTTAAAATATTTCTGTCGATTTTATTTATCACAAACGTAGGTAGTCCCGTTGCAATCAAATCAATAAATGTACAAACATCAATGTTTTTGTTCACTTCCAATAAAAGTCTCTCCTTTTTCAAGGCATAGTCTAATAAATAACCTTGTCTGTATTGAAATAAAATTGTATACTGGACTGGTGACCAACCTTTGTCAGCATAAATTTCACAGAAACATTCCTTCCATGTTTCCATTCCGAATTAATTGTATATTTAATCATCATGGAGGTATATCAGTCTAGGTCCTCTAAAAATGCTCTTATAATCTCAATTTTCTTTGCATCTTTAACAATTGATAATTGTGAACATTCCTCTTCAAATATATTCATCCATTGAGATGCATTAGATGTCCTCCTGTTAAACTTCCCCAATATAAATTTGTCTACTATATTTCCCGAAATTTGTGGTTTATTTGATTCCATGCATTTATTTAATAATTCTGTCAAATACTCTTCCGAAATTCCTATATGCTGTGGTGCTCTTAAAATTTTTGAAGTTATTTCCTCTAAAAAATATCCGTTAAATTGAATGTTTCCATCGTCATCTATATAGGTATCTTGCATTTCTAGTGTCATTGTAATCCATACTTGTCTTCTCTCATGCATTTTCATCAATGTTTTTTTATATTATCATATACTTGCGTCTTAAGAATAGCATCATGTAATTTAGCCGGCTGAAGTTCTTGCGGAATCAAGTATATTCGTTTATCAGTATCAGTAATCGAAGTTTTTCACAAAGACCACAAATTCAAATCTCAGTTTTTCCATTGTTCATAAGTTATAGCGAAAATGTTGTTTTATAATAAGATTGTTTAACAATATGGAGATAAAAGATAATGTGTTGCTTTACAACTAAAGAAACAACATTTAATGCTAATATTTCACAATTTAAATAATATTTTCAAACAAATTATTCATAAGAAATAAGTTTCATTCCCTTGACAGTTGACATTTATTGTCAAGTCTAAAAAGTATATCAAAGAGAAGCAATGAGGTTACATATATACTGTATTATCTATGGACTACATTATACATGATGAGATGGATTAAACTTTTCCGATAAAAACAAAAAATACATAAACCAACGCAATTTACTGTACTACCTACGGATATACGTGTTAGTTATTACCCTCACCGTTTTTCATCAAAACAACGGGGAAAATAGCTGACGACAACAGCGGAGCTCCGTATCTTATTTGCCTGCGAAGTGCATAATCAGGGGGTACTGGGTATCGCGATATTAATCCGCCTCGTCCGCCAAACTCTCATGAATAATGCAGCGCAGTGGGACAATAACTTTATAGGCTTTCACAGATATTGGATTAATATAATATTATGAGACGAGCCGAGCGGCGCCGGGCCGTGACGTGGAGCGCCCTAGCGGTGACTAAGGCGGGTACGGTCGCCGACAAGCCGCTGTACCACTTGACGACCTTACTACTACGGTCACAAGGTTCACATGTGGTATGTGCGGCTTGTCGGGGACCGTACATAAGTCATGATCACAAGAATACACACAAAACTCATGTATATGGAACAGTTGTAGATAGATACAGATAGATACTCTGTTCAGATCTATAATGCTATCAATTCAAATATTACCTATTTATAGCGCAATACAGAAATACAATGTCACATTAACTTCTAACGTTTACGTTTAGATGACATTGGTCCTGAAAGGGGATAGTGAATATTCTGGCGCCTGGGACTCTACACTCTCCACTGTACCATAATATGACATTGGACCCGAACAGGGATAATGAATATTCTGGCGCCTGGGCGCCAGTGTAGAGTCACTCTGCGCTGTACAGTGTACTGCCCCCCCGAGCCCCGTGGCCCGCGCTCCATATCATACTCTGCTGTCGCTGTATCATTCCCGATTCCATATAAACTAACCGCGGAGCATGTTCTGGTCAGTCACCAGTAGTTTCAGGACATCTGTTCTAGTCTTTTCACTTTAGTATAACATGAGATTTACAATTAATAAGTATCGATCGTAAATATTATTCAGTTGTTGGAACGAAGTTCCTTATCGCGCGTTGCGAAAGGGGGCTAGACGGAAAAAATTAAGACTGTAACGACACTACAGTTAGTACAGACTGCTATAGTTGTAAGCCGTGCGGCGTGCGCGTGTTTCTCTGTCTGTCTGTCTCTCTCTCTCTCTCTCTTTCAATTATTACTAAAATTGAGCCTATTGATTAAGTTTATATTACATTATATTTGTTAATAATAATAAAAAAATTATTATAACTTAAAAAAAAAAAAAATATTACAATTCCTCCACTAATTAATCGAAAGAAACTTTGTTCCATCCGGGTGTCCCTTGACAGCTCTCAAGTTTGTATTATAATATTAAATTAAATATCTTTTATTTAAAACTGCATAGGCCCATATTACATGTAGCGAATTTTAGCAGTTATACTAAAATTCACTACATATTTATAGTAATATATAGTAACATCCTCCGTGGTCTAGTGGTTAGAGCTTGGCTCTCGACTCGGAGGTCGTGGGTTCGATTCCCGCATTGGAACAAAAAAAAAAAAAAAAAAGTTGTTTCCAAGTTTGGTTAGGACAATTCAGGCTGATCACCTGATTGTCTGACAAGAAAGATGATCCATGCGTCGGATGGGCATGTAAAAAGTCGGACCTGCGCCTAATCTCTCGCCAGTCGTGGCGGTTATCCGTCCCACTGGGTTACGAGAGTAAAAGGAGGAGAGAGTGCTCTTGTGTACTGCGCACACACTTGGGCACTATAACATAACTCCTGCGTAGCTGGCCTGGTTTCAATGAAACAGGCCACCGTCACCGAAATCGGTGTGGGAGCTATTATTATTATTATTAATATTATATAGTATGTAGCGAATTTTAGTAGATGTATAATACTCGAAGAAATAATGATGATTTATTGAAAGATTTTGTTTGGTTTTGACTTGTGAGTCTAAAAGAAAAGCGAACTTTAGGATAATAATTATGTACTAAAGATAATTGTGATTTACTTAAAAACTAACTTACTTATATAAATTATGAACACGTAATACGACCGACATACAATGAACAGAGCGCGATAATCTCTATATTCCGTTTCGAGGTCTTTTGCCTCGGAGAGTCTACGAGAGTGATCCGTAAGTCGTTAGCATAGAGGTCCTGTCAGAGGTAAAATAACTCTGAAAGAACAGAACGAACCTAGTACTCACATAACGCAGTTTCTTTAAACACCTTACACACATACTGCACAGCTCCACTACACCGGGCTTAGCCCGTGTCGTGGCCCGTGCCAGCGAGACTATACCTACAATGTACGGTCGCCGACAAGCCGGTGTACCACTTTTGAACCTTATAATCTAGCAATAAGGTCGAAAAGGGGTACACCGGCTCGTCGGCGACTGTACATGTATCGGCTCTGTTGTCGCGAGATCACAGCGATACTCGTGGAGCGCTTTACAATATTTAAAGTCCTCGGCTATTGTGCTTACTGCTTACATCAAAGTGACGCCGAGATGTGCGTATGTGTAGTGTGTGTATCACCTCCCTATGTAATGTTATGTAAGTGTATTAAATAGTTAGTCAATAAACGATATTCGCGACTACAAAATCTTTGATTGGACTCCCCGGGCCTGCACATTGCATATGTTTTGTACCTCACCCTCCCTCGCGAGTCGCGAGACACGACGCGACATCAAACAACGACATCTAATTGTAAAAACACCTAACGTGTGAAAACTTGTTGAAATCTAGAAAAATTGCGAATGTTCAATTATAGGAAGTCATAAATCTGAATATTAAACTTGTAAATAAAAAAGTTTCAAAAGAATATTAATTATATAAAAGCAAAATCTATATCTAGGCCAGCTTATGAGGACAGGAAGTGTTTCGAATAATTCCGATTACTACTTAACTTACTTTTAAAATATTGATCTCTAAATGAACCTAATTCGGACTTAAAGGATTTAAAATAAAGTTATTTACAAAGTCGTTAAAGTTGCTCTATCAGTGGTAATAAGTAATAATATACAATATATACATACGGGTGCATAGCAGCAGATACAACACCGGGCGGTACTCCATGTCCGACACAGTCCGACACAGTCCGACACAGTCCGACACAGTCCGACACAACTGTCTAGGCGGGGGCGCGCGGCCGGTGACGGCGACACGCTGTCGGCGAGTGCCGGCCGGCGTGTCGGCGAGCCGGCCGGCGTGTCGGCGCAGGCGTGCCGGTGCCTGTTGATCCCACGACTTCCTAAACTTTCAGACCATTTATCACGTAATAAGATTAGCTTATGAAAATATTTACTCTACATATTGTGAGACTCGTAAAGCTCACAATGTAGAGGAAGCAAACATTTTCATTACGGGCTGATTTATTGTGAGTCATTTTTATTAAATATTTTCTATGTGTGTATTTGTGAGTTTAAAGAAATTGGTCACAGAATTGGTATAGTGTTTGACGCGAGTTGTTAAATGAGGAGCGACTACAGGCGTAGCGGGTCGTGCGGCGCGTCGCATCGGGGATGATTTGTCATATTCACATAGGTATTGTCGATTGAAGTACTCCAGTTTTTCCATGCAGGAAAATTTTAAATGTTTTTCTCCTTTCTTTCAGTTATGTACTTGGAACACTGTGCAGCTATGAGCTATTATTATATAATTAAAAACGATAAAGAACTTAGTTTTGAAGACTTTTTCAAGTTCTAAGCATCTTTTACATAAGGTTATCTAGCTCCTACTCACCTATGAAAAGTAGAGTCCGCAGTAAAAACCTAGTGAAACTCTTTGCCTATAATTAATATATCCATCGCTTTACCTAGCAGACGCACTGCTAGGTGCCCCTGCGGGCTGCAGCACTTCTACTTAAGTTGTGAACAATGAAGTGGCGTAGAAGTTCGATAGAAAACTGCATTAGAATAAGTAACTACCGCGACCGACTTCACCGACTGCCTTCAATGTAATTTATAGAATAAACAAGGATTAGAATTTCACAATTGATGGCGAATATTTTATGTTTAACTCTATATACTTTTAAATCAAGTAATGTAATGGTTTCGCAAGTTATTTAATTGTTTTTATCGGAGTTTTAATGCCGTTAGTGTGACAGTCGTAGCGATTAGAGATATTCGGCGTTTCGTCTATGAACAAGAGAATTAGTTTGCCGCGCAGAACTCGGACACGACTCAATACAATACGATGGGAGGAGCGACGAGCAGTGAGAGGTTCCAGCTTCTTGAGTTGGATAAAAAGAACGCATAGAGATTTGAAACTTACAAAGATTTCTTTAATGTTAATTTCAATGCTGAAATTGTCACAACTTTTGATTGCTTGATAAATTAAGTACGTAATACGTAAGTTCATGTCCACAGCCAGCTGACACTGAATTAGTGATGAGGAGCTGGCTCCAGCTGCTCGGTGTAATTACTGCTAGTGTAATTGCTGAGCTGTTCCAGGTCTATTGAGGATACGATGATAGCATTGATTAATTGAATTAATATTTAACATCGATATTACATTTCACACAAAAATGGTAGAATAGGTAATTTCGAGAAATTCATAATTACTGTCGATAAGTTGATACGTAACGTAAAAAATGCAGAGGAAAAATAGAAACTATTTAATGTTATTGAGTCACAATAACCATCAGCCCAAAAAGTAGTTTACATCTGTCTGCTCGTGGCTGCTGATGAAAGCGCCCTTTGACTGCAGGCCGTGAAATCCGTTCCCAAATTAATCATGTACAAGCCAAAGGGCCCCGAAGAGTCGCGCGGTCAGCGGCCGCAAAAACTTTGGGCCTTAATTAGGCCTGCTGTTAATTCGTATAGTCAAAGGCGGTGCAGGCCTTTATTACCGCCGCGACCTGTCTACTAGCCGGCAGCTGGGCGACAGGCGACAGGCGACGCGCGACGCTCGCGGTAGTTGTTTTAGAAAAGCAATTTCCGCGTTATTTAGTGCAGGCCGCGCGGCACACGCTGCATAGTGCATCCCTTCTTCAAAGTCAACATCGAGAGCAAACTAGTAGCTACATTCTACAAAAACGGTCTATTGTTTAACTTGTATAATTTAATTACTAAAACAACAGCAATTTTACATGTTTTATTCAGAACAATAATAGCTTGAATGCAATATACGTATACGTACGTATATTGTAGGGATCTATGTATTTCAATACAAAATTTTTAAATAGATCACAGTTTATATAATGTTCAGCATCTAGTAATATTATACTAATGAAACTATTTTGTACCCGCAATAAACCGCCGCGAAGAGGCCGCCGGCCGCGAGGCTTTAGTTCATGCATCTGTAGTTTCTTAAGTTTTTCTTGTCATAGTAACATAAGCTCTAAACTATATGTACATAAATATTATGACACCGAGCACCGTGTGGGGTCGCGACGTCGCTAGTCCTGCGTGAAGAAGACGGCGGTGGAGCCTGCGTCTGCGGACGGCGCGAGTGGCGCGCGGGCCCGGGTGCCGTTGTCGCGCGGGTGCAGGCCTGCCGCGCCCAGGCCGTAAGGTGCCGACGCCCGCGTCGTCAGGTAGTAGTTGCCGGCGACCCTGCAACACAAGTCGGGTCACTCACGAGGAGGAATGGAGGGAGGATGTTGCAGAGAGTGGACACTAATTGTGTATTTATGGAGCGCATTGGACTTTAAAATGTGTGTAAAATCAAAATCTGGAAATGGAACTCTATTAACTATCCCCCTTACTAATAAAAATATTTACACAAATGATATGTACAACTTTTAGTCCTTGTATGATACGTTGGAAAAGTCGTTTGAAAGACAAGGACAAAACATTGCAGGTATAGCTTATCCATTGAAAAATATTTTTATTAATATATTATATAGCAAACTCCTGATAAAGATATCGTGCGATCTGCTGAACGAGCCTGTCGTTTTTATTAGTTTATTTCTGGACCTCGAGTTCGAACAGATAAAGTAAATACATATTTTACATGCCTGATCCCCAAAATCCCCACACTCAAGAATTTTGAGGACCAGGAACGCAAGTTTAGACGCTAACTTTATTTACTGATTTATTTCGTAAAAAAAGACGTAGATACGAATAAACTCCTTACGCGAGGTCATCGCACTCCCCGATATCGAGTTTGTTCTCCTCGCTACTTTTACTTCTCTTCTTCCAGTCGCGGAAGTTCTTGGCGTGCAGCGCTACGAGGGTGCCGGGCCGCTCCACCGCGTCCGCCAGCAGCTGCCAGCTCCGGTTGTGGTTGCACAGATCTGGAATTAAGACCTGTCGATTTAACACCATCTTTTTAAAATTTAGTTTACTATAAAGAACCCATGAGAGTTGTTAGGGACGACCACAAGGTCAATCCTTACTCTCCTGCAATTAGCATTAATATTAGGTATTTATCTATGAAATTGCCGTTTTGTATGAAAAAATTTAAACGATTTTTTTCCATGTATTTTTTATTTGTATTAATCGAAGTAATCACCCATGCAATCAATGCATCTTTGCCAACGCAGTGGCAGTTTATTGATGCCCTTCTTAAAGAAATCAGCTGGACGGGAGGCAACAAATTCTTCAAAGGCATTTTGTACTGCCCCTCGGGTGTTGAATTTTTTCCCGCCAAGAAGTTATCCAAATTCTGGAAAAAATTGTAGTCTGTGTCTGTAGGCGCAAGGTCTGGTGAGTAGGGCGGATGACGGAGAGCTTCCAACCCCAGTTCTTGCAACTTGGAGACCGTCTGCTGTGCAGTATGAGATCGCGCGTTGTCGTGCAGGAGCAGCGGAGACGAGCGATTGACCAATGCTGGTTGGAGATGTGCCAGCTTCTCCATCATTGTGTTCAGTTCTTCACAGTACACATCTGCAGTAATGCTCACCCCGTTTGGTAAGAAGCTGTAATGAATCACACCGGCGCTAGACCACCAAACAGTGACCATCACTTTTCTAGGGGTAAGTTTTCGTTTAGGGCATTGTTTAGACGTGCTGAACCAGGATCCAACCAACTTGCTGAGCGCTTGCGGTTATCAAACAGAATCCATTTTTCATCGCAGGTCACAATGCGGTTCAAAATTCCCTCATTTGTGTGTCTGTTGAGCAGTGCAAGGCACGTCTCGACGCGTACTTCGCGCTGGCGATCATTGAGTTCGTGGGGCACCCATTTGTCAAGCTTTTTGACCTTGCCAATTTGACGCAAATGGACAAATATTGTTTTGACGCTAACGTCGAAAGCTGCTGCTAATTCAGCCGTAGATTGTGTATCATCAGCTTCCACAATCGCCTTTAATTCGTCATTGTCGACTTTTCGGACAAGTCTTCGGACGACCGCGAGGTTCATTTTTCAGGTCGAAATTTTCGAGCGGAAGCGAGCAAACCAATAACAGGTGGTGCGTTGGTTTGTAGTGTTAGCTCCGTAAATGTCGTTGATGTTGCGTGCCGCTTGTGCTGCGTTGCTGCCACGACGGTACTCATATTCCATAATTACTCGAATTTTTAACGTATCCATGATGACGAAAAAGATTGAAATGCGATGAAAATGTAACACTAATCAATAAACAAATGACTACTTTTGTAAAAGAATTCCATGTTTTTAAAATAAAATTAATTTGAAATTAGAATTCTTAGCCAAACAAAAATTATTTTGATTTGAAATGGCCAGTACTGCAGAACGGCAATTTCATAGGTAAAGACCTACTATAAAATGAGTTTAATTATTACTTACAGATTACGTAGAGATTTTACTTTTAATGTAATATAATAATAGTAGTTTTATATTTTTGGATGTTCCCATGGGTTCCCGGGTTCCCCATACATGAAAATTGGGGACAAATATTTTTTCCTTGTTTTACCTCATCGTGTGGATATCGTCGAATGGGTAGGGTATATGTAGTGCACAACTTTTACGGATATGTGAGCATAATTAGAATGAACCTTCCCCGCTTAATAATCGGGCCAATACGAGAAAGTTAATTATTGATTTGGTACCAATAATATGTATAATTCAGCAAGTCACAACCCAAGACAGTGTGAACAACCTTTATCAGAGAACATAGTGCTGCCGCTGCGTCGAGGCGCGCAGCCGGGCTGCAGCACGCGCATGGCGCGCGGGTTGGGCCACACATCCAGCGAGCCGGCGCGCATGCGGCTGCCGTAGCGGTCGGGGTCCGTATGCACCGCCAGCACCGCCGCCGCCGCGCCCGCCGACAGCCGCAGCGCCGCCGGCCGGCTGTCCCAGCTCGTGCCCGACGGGTCCAGCCCGATTATACTGCGGGAGAAATGGCCAGGAATGAGAACATTATACTGGGAGAGTTTTTATTCCATCTGAGGAAAAATAGGGTGTAATCGGTAATAGCATATAAAATATATTACTATATAATATATTAAATAACTTTTGTTACTTTTTTCTACCATCGTAAAAATTTGTTTACCAATTTGAAAAAAATATTTACTAATTGAAACATTAACACAACAATTTCTTTTTTTTTTTCAATGAATTGACGATGTGCACACCGCAACGCGCACAGCCAATCGAGCAACACTATTGACGCACAACATGTAGAGTGGACCTAATAATTACAAATGCTTGAGCGTTGACGGTAATATTTTCGTGTATCAAGAGATTCAGTTGTTGATACATTACATGACACATTTTTTTTAAAACGGTAAATAAAATCACTCAGCACACCCTGTAAGTGCCCTCGCTAACACAATGTAAGGGGAGCCATGCAAGAACCCTGCAGGCTCCACCGGAGGCCGTCATGTTAATTTTTTTACGTTATTAAGTTGACACTAGGATTGCCTAAATCCTCCATATCCACGCTATTGGTATCCTAGTGGACGAGGCCGTCACTCACCAGGGTAGCAGCACCCCACTGCGGGCGAGCTGGTGGCCGGTGATGCCGAACACGTGCGCGCCGAGCGAGTGCCCCACCAGCCGCATGCGGTCCAGCGCCAGCCCCGCGCGCGACATCATCCATAGCACGTCCGCGAACTCCACACCCAGCTGCACACACGGCGGGGACGTAAGGGTGGTATTACATCTATCACTGCAGTCGAACACACATCCGGTGTACAACTTTTCGACCTTATTACTTGGCAATAAGGTTCAAAAGCGGTAAGGCGAATCTGCCGTCAACTGTACATAATATGTCATCCAAACAGTTGGACATACTTTTTATACTTTTCATAAGATGAACAAGGAACGAAGATACAGATAAAAACGAAAGGGAAAGGGAAAACAGATTGGATAAAATATTTGATCAAAGAGAAAAGATCTCTTTTGTCTGTATCTGTATATATCCTTTCCCTGTTTACTTGACAAACATACTTAGATGAAGTCGTCCAATTTCTTTAATTAAATGCATATTGGAATAAGATCTTGATAAATAAGATTGACTTGATGAATAAGATGATGCAAATGAAGTCTTTATATGAACAGTGGACGTTATATCCGTGTGTAGTCTTCATTTGTCCCAATTTTTTTTTTTTTTTTTAATTTTTTTTTTTTTTTTTTTTTTTTTTTTTTTTTTTTTTTTTTTTTTTTTTTTTTTTTTACTAAACCGACTCCCAATGTAAAAATACACATAATACCTTTAAATTCGGCTAAAATTTTAACCATTTCTCTACTCAATCTTTATAATTTGGAAGTCGGTTTTGTTCAGTACTTTTGGATCCAGGGTATACCTTGGTACAGAAGTTTACTTTTTGGTAGCATATGCTTGGAATACTTCAGAAAAAGTCGAAATCACTATATGTGTCCATATAAATTTCGAAGAGTTCCCTCGATTTATCATGGATCCCCTCATCAGGTCTCCACTTTGGTGACTAAGGGTTCAATTTCGAATATTAATATATTATTAAATTATATAATATATTAATATTATTATATTTTTATTATTTTTTATTTATTATATTTATTAATTTTATTTTCATTTTTTTTGCCTTTACAACAACAAAACAATTTTCTAAATAGGTTCACATACGGCATAGTAATGACTAATGTTCAAATATATCCGTGTCGGTGTAAAATACTATAAGAAGTACCTATTATATCATGATGTGATGATGATGTTGATGATGATGATTACCGTATTTGACATAGTGGCATCAACTTCCAGTTCTTTAAACATCGCCGAAATCCCCCAACTAACTTAATACGCAGTTAGGAGTTCTATTCAGTACGTTTGGATCACGACATGGATCATGACACTGAGTAAATAAAATTTATACTTATTGTACATATCTGATTAATACCTTTAAATGACGTATTAAATCGTGATGTCTTATGTATAATACAGATAGCCTAGCTTTGCTAAAACAATGCTGTTGCTTTAGCTATTATGCTGTCTGCACAATATGGCTTTCAAAAGAATAAATCAACTCAACAAACTTGCTTTATTGTTACTAACCAAATACTAAACTAAAACCAAATTATAAACTGCATTGATGATAAAGATTTAATACTGTCTTTATTGATATGACTAAAGCTTTTGACCTTGTTTCACATGAATTGCTACTGATAAAATTAAACAATGGGAATAAGGGGGCCAGCTTATAATTGAATTAAGTCATTTCTCGAAAATATTATATATATAACATTAACACAGATAAAGAACTAGTTAATAGTTAATCCAGAATTTTATTAAATAAATTTGGTGTACCACAAGTCTCTGTATTAGGTCCACTGCTATTTTTATTTTATATTAATGACATTCCAATAATGAATATCATAAATTGACATTATTTGCAGAATCGGACTTGAATAAAATAAAAATGACATTAATTTAACACTTGGAAATTTAATTGAATGGCTAACATCTAACAATCTAAAAATTAAACTTAATAAAAGTAGGTACATACAATTTAGAACTTATAATAAAAAAACCGTTACGAATAAAACTAGCATATAGTGATGCAATTATAGATAACGTTGATTTGTTGAGTGCTGAGTTGAGAACTTGTTTCTGGGCATTCAAATTGATAAACACTGTAACTGGCATACACACATAGAAAAAGTTTGTTCGAAACTGAACAGATTCGTATTTGTCTTACGTAGACTAGCGTGGACAGTTAGTATACAAACCGAATTTATGGCCTATCACGGCTACGTCTCATCAGTCCTGCGCTATGGATTGATAATTTGGGGAAATTCTACGCATTTAGATAAGGCATTCTTTGTCCAAAAGAAATGCATCCGTGCTATAGCTAAGATTTCACCATATGCGTCATGTAAGCCTCTTTAAACAATTTAATATCATGACACTACCTAGCTTATACATTTTAGAAAATTTTGCAATTTGTTATACACAACAATGACATTTTTACACAATTAATAAATAAGTACGCGACAAAATATTTAAGAAACTCAAAAAGAATAATCATAGATAAAAAACCAAAAACAACCCTATTTAAAAAAAAATGCTTATTCAATGTGTGTAAAAATATATAATAAGGTGCATAAACATATAAAACAATTATCTAAAAAACACTCTATTAGAGAACTTAAAAAAATGTTAATAAATAAATCTTATTATGACGTGAAAGAATTTTTAATGAGCTGAAATTTAATTATCATTATTAACATTATATTTTTATATCTATTGACATTTTATGGAGCTCTTGATTTCACATTTTAATTTTTTTTCTTTCTTGACATTTATATAGTAATCTAACAATTGTATTAACAACATTAAATTTTGACATTCTATATATTGACATAATGAATGATGTTTGTAATTAATACTTAATGATTGACAATTTGATTCTGTTATTAAATGTATCTAAAGCGATAGGTATGTTATATAGTGAAACTATAATCGTGTTAATAATAAATAAAATATTTGGACGTCGTTAACTGCGACAAAATATGCGCACTAATGTAAAAAATGTAACACCTATATGTAACCATATTTTCACCAAATAAAGCATCATTTTATTTCATTTCATTTCATTGCACATGCCAGGCAAGCAGCTTGGCAAACCTGTTCTCCGATGCATGGCGAGATCCACCCCGTGGTTCCCTGCTTGCCAAGCTCCTTACCTTGCGTGTAATAGCCGCCTAGGTTGAATGTACCTGTATGGCGTTGGGCACGGCCCAGTTGACGTAGGAGACGCCGTAGGAGGGCCCGTGCGCCGCGGCGCCGCACTCCCACGCCAGCAGGGCCACGTTGTGCCCGCGCCGCAAGTACGCGCCGGCCAGCGCCAGCACCGCGCGACCTTCCGCCACGCCTAACACATACGTTACAATCCTCAAGTCTATCTATGCTAATATTATAAAGAGGTATATTTTGGAATAGTTTGTTAGTTTGTTTATTTGCTTGCATTGAATATGCTCTACTAGACCACGCATCTGCGAAACTACCAGACCGATTTTGTTGAAATTTGCCACAGATACAGATTTCTGACTTTATTAACATGTCGTCAGTCTCACCGGTAAAGCCGTGGGTGACTATCGTAGTCGGTCTGCTGGCGTTGTACCATCCCCCAGCGAATATCTCCGGCGCGGCACTCACTGGCAGCTCATCGTACGCCTCCACGGATCTGGAACCAGGCCACAGCAAATACTCTGTTCAGAGCCGATTTTATCCGAACGTAAACAAAGAAAACAATAGAACACATTATGCTACCACTTCGACTGTCACTCATTTACTCTGCACTAAAGAACTTCTGTTTACGTCTAGATCGCATTGGAGGAGAGGAATAGCCAATAGGCACCATTGCACACGCTGACAATGGCACTATATCAATACGTACTCGTAATAGAACCTCAGTTTCGCCTCCGGATCCTCGCATCCCGTACACACTGTGAAATAGAATAGAATGAAGTCGGTTAAAAAGATTACGCATCCTCGTAGTATTGTAATGACTAGTGGTCATCCTGTGGTCGAAATACATCCATAATAGTTCATATATATTTTTTTACTTTAAAGGTGTTCTTCTGCCTCTTAGATAGAAAAAAGAATGTTAATTTTGGGACAGATTGACGAGCGTCCACAAAAAATATATAATATAATTAGGATGGTTGACCCTATAGTTGACCATGCACCGGTTGTTGACCACTTGTGACTTTGATACTCAATAATAAGATTTACCGCCGTTAGCCGTTATTTTTAATGTTGGCTATAGGTTTTGACAACTATATCGAATCAACCAATCACATCAACCGCTAGAAAAATATCCACAGATTAGCCAATAACTTCGTTTTACTTTCACTTGTCGCTGTCAGTTGTGCTTCAACCGCCATTGCAGTAAGGAACGTGCTTCGACAGGTAAGACTATTTTAATTGAATTTATGTGTTTTTTGTATAAATTTAGTTGTAATTGTTTTTTTTCGAAGTTATTTAATGGTTGTATTTAACGATTTTAATGTAATTTCAAGTGTATATTATTATATTTAAATTTTTTCAAGGCTGGTTAACTATAGGTAAATAATTTGTATGGATTTCCTAAGGTTGACCAGTTAATCAACTATTAGCTCCTTGTACAACTTTATTTTCTGTCTTTTTTAATTGTTTTTTTCATAGCTATGGCATATTTAGATACCCCACTTACTATTTTATGGTTGATATTGCCTAGTTTTCAGTAGTTGACCAGTGGTTTGACATTGGTACTGCATACAAAAAAGATTTTCCTAAGATTGACCAAAAAGGTTAAAAATAATTTCTGTTCTATTTGTTGTAGATTAACTATGCCGCCAAAGAAAGTATTTTTCAAATATAAAGAAGAAGATGTATATAAAGCACTTGATGAAATACAGTCGGGATGCAAAATTAGAGAAACATGTCGTAAATACAACATCCCACATTCTACAATTATTAATAAAATTAAAATGAGATATCCAGTACAACGAAAAATGGGACCGCCAACTATTTTAACACCTGAGGAGGAACAATTGCTATGCAGATGGATAAATGCAATGGCGAAAAAAGGAATCCCTATTAAAAAAGAGCAGTTAGTAGATACAGTAACAATAATAATTACAACAGACAATCGGCCGACGCCGTTCAAAGATGGTATACCGGGAAGGAAATGGTTCGATAATTTCATGAAGAGAAACCCCGAAATTGCACAGCGACAAGCAGAAGCTATAAACTCAGCAAGAAGTAGAGTAACAGAGGAAGGAATAAGAAAATGGCATTCAGAATTAAAGGAGTTTTTAAAGAACGAAAACGCAGAGGACATACTAGACGACCCTGATAGGATTTTGAATGTTGACGAATCTGGTTTTCAGGTATCTCCTACGTCAGGCATTATATTGGGACCTAGAGGCATGGAAAACCTTTATGAAATTAGAGACAAAGAAAAAGAAAGCATAACTGTTTTAGGGACGTTCACTGCATCTGGTAAAGTCATGCCGGTGCTGGTTATTTACACCTACGAAAGAATACCTGCCGAAATTGCTAGACATGTCCCAGAAGACTGGTGTCTCGGTAAATCGCCTAAAGGATGGATGACATCTCGTGTGTTTTATGGCTATTTAGGCAATTCATCACTGCCAGCTTTACGCAAAGCAAACGTGAAATTTCCTGTACTTTTGTTAATCGATGGTCACAAATCTCACATCACATATGAAGTTAGCCAATTGTGCACTGAGAATCAAATTATTTTGTATGCCCTTCATCCCAATACAACGCACATTATACAGCCTGCAGATGTTTCTGTATTTCGTCCACTTAAAAATTCATGGAAGAAAATAGTTCAGAATTGGAGACTAACTACAGGAAATCGAGTAGTCACAAGAGCTCAATTCGCACCACTTTTAAAGAATGCTCTTGGTGCTGTTTCAGAAGAAATCATCAGAAATGGATTTCAAAAATGTGGTTTGTTTCCCTTTGATGCAAATGCCATTGACTACACTAAATGTATGAATCATGCTAGCCGACATACAATTGCTGACAAACCAACAGAAATAAACACAGAACACTTACTGTACTTCGAGTCTCTGATGTCTCGAAATAGAGTCGTTGAATTTCGAACTATTGCACTTAACGAATCTTGGACTGGAGACGAATCGGCAAAAGAGCTTTTTTATGTCTGGCGTAAAATTTCTCAAAAAGTCGTTAACTCATCAGGCCACACAGAATTACCGATAGATGAACCTAATGATCGAAACCTTGATTCTGTAAATCAATGCACTGTACTTTTTGAGGAAGACAATATACCTAACTTACCCATTTGCTCTACGAACACTGATTCAAATCATCTACAAGTCGTGTCATCCGCAAATGAAGGTACGGGTCAACAATTATTACATATTATCACTTCACAAAATGCTAGTTTATTAGAGAACATTGAAAAAGATCAGGAGGAAATTCTGTCACCTCTTCCTAATAAACAAAATGGATCAGAGCAGAATGAAGGACATCAAAACTCAACGAACCTACCAGAGTTACCACATTTGAATTCACCGAGCTTAGTCACAGAAGAATGTTTAAACGAAGTGAATAATAATCAGATTGTAGCTCCCGTGTCTCCGCAAACTATAGCTGATTCAAATTCTGCTTTAATTTATCAACCAACAATAACTTTACCGCCGGAACTATCTGAACAAGAACAAACATCCAGTCCAAATTTGCCAGGTTTTGATGAAGAGAGTTGCAATAGTAATCGCCGAGGATCACCGCTTACTACATATAATACAGTGCCAAGATATCATTCACCTGAACCAGGACCATCCAGGGAACCAAATCACCAGGAAAGAACACCCATTAAGCCTGCAGAACTTTCGAAAGAGTCTGACAAACAAAAACCCACATGGTCAGCTCAAATTCCAATTAGCCCTTCCTTTGCATCTGCTTTGGTATGGCCTACAGAATCACCATTAAAAAAAAACGGGAAGAGAATGTTTACTAAAAAGCGATTGCCTGATGCAGTTACATCAGTACAGTGGATGAAGTATTGGAATGAGAAAAAAAAGGAACAAGAAGAGAAAGAATCTAAGAAATTAGCACGAGAAGAGAAAAAGAAGTTGCAAGAATCAAAGAAAAGTGAGAAACCTAAAGCAAAACGAATTAAAAAGAGAGCAGAAGAAGCGATAGAATCTGATCCAGATGAGGATGATGTACCTTTGGCTAGTTACAGAAAGAAGACTCGATTGGAAGATGATAAGATTGAACTAGGGTCATATGTAATTGTACTATACGAGGGAGAATATTTTCCAGGGATAGTCAAAAGCATTGACAAACAGGGCAAAGAAGTTAGTACGATGGTGTTATCCGGTCCAAATACTACTTTTAAATGGCCAGACAAAGAGGATAAGATATGGTATGCTAATGACAAGATCGTTGAGAAAATAAATGCCCCCGTATCTATAAATAATAGAGGCTCATTCAAAGTAGTGGAAATGGCAAAATATTTTAATTGGATCTGAGTGATTCTGTTCTGTAAGAATTATAGGTGTAAGTGAGATTTTCTAAATATATATATATATATAAGCAGGTACCAGCAGGTACCTTTTCAATAGATGTTTAGATGATTGATTAACTTTTTTATGTAAGAGTTTAGAAATGTTCAAGAGGTTTTCAAAAAACCCAAGTTGTGATTATATGTGCCAGCTTAAGCTCAGTATAAATAAAGTTTTCTTAATGTGATTATTAAGACTGATATGAAACTTTGATTGATCTCAGTTAGTCTAGAAGTTTAATAAAGATGATTATTATATAAAAAAAACCTTTTATTGTCTTATTTCTTATATTTATCTATCGTTTTGAAAATTGGTCAACTTCTGGTACAAACCCTAAGAACAACTGGGGCCGGTTGGTCAATCTAGGGTACATACCAGAATTTAAACTTAAAAAAAATAAAACAAAAAAACTATCAAGAATTAAGTGATTTCCTTTTGAACCATTACTTTTAATTACATAATGTAACAGATAAAATAATCTGGTAATATAGGTTGATACTATTTTGCGTAAAAACACTTTAAAGTCAAAATTTCTCCTTAACTGGTTTGGGACCGGAGCACTCATCCTATATACAGCCGAAAACCGCCTCATTTTTTTGGAAGTCGGTTAAAAATCGCCTTAATCAAACGCACGGTAGTGTGTTAATAATCTGAGGTAGTGTGTGTTGCTATTTTTAAACATTGTTTTAAAAAATATTAGGTCTTTACCTATAAAATTGCCGTTTTGTATGAAAAAATTTAAACGAATTTTTTTCATGTATTTTTTTATTTAAATGCAATCAATGCATCTTTGCCAAAACAGTGGCAGTTTATGCCCTTCTTAAAGAAATCAGCTGGACGGGAGGCAACAAATTCTTCAAAGGTATTTTGTACTGCCTCTCGGGTATTGAATTGTTTTCCCGCCAAGAAGTTATCCAAATTTTGGAAAAAGTAGTAGTCTGTAGGCGCAAGGTCTGGTGAGTAGGGCGGATGACGGAGAGCTTCCAATCCCAGTTCTTGCAACTTGGAGACCGTCTGCTGTGCAGTATGAGGTCGCGCGTTGTCGTGCAGGAGCAGCGGAGACGAGCGATTGACCAATGCTGGTTGGAGATGTGCCAGCTTCTCCATCATTGTGTTTAGTTCTTCACAGTACACATCTGCAGTAATGCTCACCCCGTTTGGTAAGAAGCTGTGATGAATCACACCGGCGCTAGACCACCAAACAGTGACTATCACTTTTCTAGGGGTATGTTTTCGTTTAAGGCATTGTTTAGGTGCTGAACCAGGATCCAACCAACTTGCTGAGCGCTTGCGGTTATCAAACAGAATCCATTTTTCATCGCAGGTAACGCGTAAAAAATGCGGTTCAAAATTCCTTCATTTGTGTGTCTGTTGAGCAGTGAAAGGCACGTCTCGACGCGTACTTCGCGCTGGCGATCATTGAGTTCGTGGGGCACCCATTTATCAAGCTTTTTTACCTTGCCAATTTGACGCAAATGGACCAATATTGTTTTGGCGCTAACGTCGAAAGCTGCTGCTAATTCAGCTCCGTAAACGTCGTTGATGTTGCGTGCCGCTTGTGACGCGTTGCTGCCACGACGGTACTCATATTCCATAATTACTCGAATTTTTAACATATCCATGATGACGAAAAAGATTGAAATGCGATGAAAATGTAACATTAATCAATAAACAAATGACTACTTTTCGAAAAAGAATTCCATGTTTTTAAAATAAAATTAATTTGAAATTTGAATTCTTAGCCAAACAAAAATTATTTTTAATTGAAATGGCAAGTACTGCAGAAGGGCAATTTCATAGGTAAAGACCTATTATTAGCATTTTGCACACCTTCCTCCACATAAACTTTAATTTACCGGACAAATTTCATATTCCTCCGATAGCACAATTTTCGTACTAAAAGTTTTTGCTTCACGTACTAATATAGTGATAAATAGTATAATGTTCCATATGACATAGCTGACGATATACGAGAACCCAAAGGCAGTAGCTATGTCTACTCGCAGCCGGATGTTACCTGCAACCCGTGATTGACACATTCGTTTGATTCAAAATTCAATTTTTTCATCGAATAGAGATGAATTCGACGCCATGTTTTTACTTAGTGCATTCGATACGAAAATAATTAAATTTTCCCATTAAGCAGCTTTTGTTTGACTTTGGACGAAATAGTAACGAATAAACTGCGATATTCATCAGCCAGTGAGTAGTGACTAGCATCAGCGACGATAACGCAATTATTTACTCTGTTTGTGCTAAAATACTTGCAAATTGTGACGAACGTGAGCCGGACCAAATGAACTACACGCGCCGAATGTGCAAAGTTTCAAATTACGTGTTCAATATAAATGTTTAGTAGCTGATGTGTCACAAGTAAACGCGCTGCAAGATGAGCGTATCATCTGTCAGTTTTGTGGTCATTCGTCCCGTGTTTCGTTGTAACTGTTTTATAATATTTGCCGAACAAGCAGCGATTATGTGCAAACGGTATTTAATTATGAACTTTTGTTAAAATATTCACCTGTAGAGCTCGGCCCCAATACGGTATTTTCCTGTTCTTTTAATATAATATATTAAAAGAACAGGAAATATTATAAGTAAATGAATAGTGCTCAGAAAAATAACACAGCTTACAAAAGGAATATTATACTAAAAAAATCAATATTTTCAAAGATATTGCGGTTTGCTTGAAGCACTTTTGTGTCGTGAAAACGCCCTATATTAAAGTCGTACAAGTAGGTGACGTCACACGATACTAATGTTGCTACGAAATGTATGGCTATAAAACAAAACAAAATTTCTGATCTTCGAAGTTTGCGCGTTTATGTTCATAAATACTGTAGTAAATCTTTTTGTATTTGATGTACATAAACTAATTTTGTAGGATTTTACACTAATGTTGTAAAAAAATATTTCAACTTTTTTGTGACTTCGAAATGCATATAACATCCTATCCAACCAAAACTACACATCCTAATTCTTTTTACTTTTATCGAGTTATTAGCCTAGTTATTTCTTAATTCTATAAAAAAACTAAATTTTTACACGTGGGAAGAAACCGAATTGCCATACCTCGAATCTCGGTTCGATTAACGCGCTGACTCATTCGCATAGGAGCACAGAATAGATAATAGTACAAGGTACAGAAGTCTCTCTGTTTTGATCTTCACAAATGCCGCCTTTTTATGTGCCTATATAATTATTATTAACAAACGGACCGCACGCGAGCAGCCGAAATTGAGCTCTCTGGCGCCGCGCGAAGGTCGACATTATTCCAAACCTTGTCAGATATTCCGAAAATAGGGTTGTCATTTGTCAATACTTTAATTAAATATCTTAGATTATACTATCAGATTTATACTAGACGACGATATAATATATAATAATGATACAATACATATTATATAGATACCATACAACATACGGACCGAACATAAATAGTTAAATACCACGCAAGGTATACAAGCGGAAACTGTATACCTATGTACCTATTAGGTAAATGAATACCGAACATATAAATCAGTTTACACAGACACGACACGTGATTTTCTTTTGATGTAGGTATGGATTATATGTATGTATATGCAGCTACCTACCACCTATTTTAAATAAGCATATAATATAAAACTTTTGTGTGTATATTTAATAATTATTGTTATAGATTTAGGTACCATGACAGTAGATATAAATGAGTAATGATTATCGTACCATTCGCTATCTTTCTCACTTGCCGGAACCGAGAAAAACTGACAATTGCTATTTTTTTCATTGTTCCGACAATCGGCTGCAATGCAGTATTTTTTTGGATACATATTTTTGCCAATTAAAATATGACACGCGCTTGCGACGTAAAGTGAGTCGTACTGCGTAAGAGGCGCGCGCGTGCGCCACGGCGCGGCCGGTCAGTGCGTGCCAAGTGGCAACCATTGAATCGCCCCAACGTTGGGGAGTCTCGGTATGTACTTGTAGCTCGGCGGCGGAACGGCGTAGTGACACCCCCCTGATAGGAGGCAAATCATGCGCGCGCGAGCGGCACAGACTGACAACCTAACCGAGTTTCGAGGTGAGGCCCAGATGAAGACGTGAAAGATCGGAAAATATGGAAACAAGGGAAACATTCGAACCTCGAAACCCTCTATCCTCAATAAAAAATAGGTGCGTGACGGCCGGGGGTGAGGGAGGAGGAAGAGGGCGGCGCGCGATATAGCACAGCATCTTTTTGTACTATCGGAAAATCTAATTCATAAGCAGCGGGCTTAGCATGGCGATCCGAAAAAATAATTTTTAAGAAGTAATATTCTATCCAAAACAGTTCGTTACAAAATAGTTATTAATCCATGGTAACAAGGTCGTCAATAGAAGTCAACATTTCTAAATAGCCATATAATTAAATGGCTGCCGGGAAATCTTCTGTCAAAAATGATCAAATTTTCAAGTATGACTGAACGTAAAGAAACGTTTTGTCTTGGACAGCCATGATGTGGCGTAGATAACATTATTGTAAGACTTGTTGACATTGAATTAAGAAAATGTTTCTACTTTAGCTGTCAAAAGAGGCCATTTTGTGAGCTCATGCTCGGGGAGAAAAGAAATGTTGTTTCTCATAACGACGATGCATCGACCTTGCTGCCTTACAATAAGAACTATTTTGCTCCGAATGGTATTACGGTATGTTTCTTCAATCTGTCATTTTGTACATTCTAGGTGTTTCTAGGGTAGCAGGGTTAGCCAGCAGGTAGAGAGTTTTGGAGTTTACTCCTTAGGAATCGAATGAAAATCGGAATAAGGCCCCCGGTATGAAAAAAATATGAGCAGTAAATTCTACTGAACGAATGACCTCGTTACGTTTTCGTGCGCAGCCTATTCTGCGCACCATTCCCGACGCCATCTATGGAAATAAACATTAACCAAAAAGTTTTACAAAAAAATATAGATGGCGCTTATACGGAGTAGATTGTTTCTAATTTTAAATACTTTTTTAGAGTAAACTCCAGTCGTGCGTCGGAGCTGACACACACAATTTTTATAACTTATTTGTCCGAATGTGACTGATAGATACAATTGTCAATGATATATCAGTTTTAATATCATATTAATAACATAATAAAGACAAATTATGACAACAGTCAATTAGAATCCCTGATAGTGCAAATCACCAGTTGCACGAACTAATTAAACTATATAAGCAAAAAATAGACATTTTCTTAATTTATCTTCTAAAGCACATTCATATCGTTATGTACTCTTACAATTTACGCATTGTTTGAGATACCAATTACTACATCGTGTCAGTGACTTAACTCGCGACTCATGTGATGATGTGACTCACGACTCACGAGTCACGACCGATATCATCTATTGATACTCAAAATTTATTATTCATTCATTCATTCACAATAGGGCTACTAATACGCCATTTATTAAGAATTAAAATGAGTATTTAATTTCTTAGGATCTGGTTTAGTATTTTATGTACGTCATAAGATATTCTAGCAGTTAAGGACCTGACGCCTGTGCCATGGTTACGATAGTCTCGTGGACTTGGTCTCTCCGTCAGCTGCTACATCGCAACTTACCAGTGCAGCACTGCTTCGGCAGTCATCACTCTATATCCCACTGACCACTGACCACTAGCAGAATGCAAAGATCTTACTGTGTAGGTATACCGACCGCGCCGCACCGTTAGCCGTTACTTATTACATATTTATACATTTAAGGCATTTAACTGGATCGGCGGAGATTGTGCCGAGATGATGAAATGTTTTTTATAATAAATAATATTTAAACAATAAGATTTAACGTACCGGAAAGCAGGGCACACACCACGAGCGCACGAACACACATCTCAAGTTTTGTACAATATTTGACTCGCACTGCACGAATTTTGGATTTATATACGCGGCAGCGGGCACCCTGCTGCTGCCTGGTCAGTACCGACTCCTGCCGCAGCTGCGGTCGGAGTGTGTAGCCGATGAGCAGGTAAGCCGTAGGCGGCCATCCCCCATCCATCCCGTGTGCCCAATACGAGGCAACAACTTTTGACGCAACCTCGGAGAATATATTATGCACTCTCGTCCGATAAATTCAGCGCTTCAAGGCGATAAAATAAGCTTGCTAGACACAGGCCACAGCCGAGCCTTAAGCCAAGTTGACATCGCTAATTACGACGACGCGACGAAGTTCGAAAACAAAAATTTGTATGGGATTTGACTTAAGCATCGTTTAGTGACTTATGCATCGCTATATCACTTAGTAATAAAAAAAGCGGTGGCAACTTTGCTAAAAGCTCAGCAGTGCACCGTGCACGATATCATCTTCATATTGTGGCCCCTGGTTATGTTGGGGGGCATTTCTGTTTGTTGGGTTTGATTGCCAGTTGTAGGCTACGTCCGCGTCACATTAGCATCACGTCTGATTTTACCTGCTCTCGCGCTAGCACTAACGGCGCTGAACAGGAGTAATATAGTGCACGATATCGTCTTCTATATTGTGGCCCCTGGTTATGTTGGGGGGCATTTCTGTTTGTTGGGTTTGATTGCCAGTTGTAGGCTACGTCCGCGTCACATTAGCATCACGTCTAATTTTACCTGCTCTCGCGCTAGCACTAACGGCGCTGAACAGGAGTAATATAGTGCACGATATCGTCGTCTATATTGTGGCCCCTGGTTATGTTGGGGGGCATTTCTGTTTGTTGGGTTTGATTGCTAGTTGTAGGCTACGTCCGCGTCACATTAGCATCACGTCTGATTTTACCTGCTCTCGCGCTAGCACTAACGGCGCTGAACAGGAGTAATATAGTGCACGATATCGTCTTCTATATTGTGGCCCCTGGTTATGTTGGGGGGCATTTCTGTTTGTTGGGTTTGATTGCCAGTTGTAGGCTACGTCCGCGTCACATTAGCATCACGTCTGATTTTACCTGCTCTCGCGCTAGCACTAACGGCGCTGAACAGGAGTAATATAGTGCACGATATCGTCTTCTATATTGTGGCCCCTGGTTATGTTGGGGGGCATTTCTGTTTGTTGGGTTTGATTGCCAGTTGTAGGCTACGTCCGCGTCACATTAGCATCACGTCTGATTTTACCTGCTCTCGCGCTAGCACTAACGGCGCTGAACAGGAGTAATATAGTGCACGATATCGTCTTCTATATTGTGGCCCCTGGTTATGTTGGGGGGCATTTCTGTTTGTTGGGTTTGATTGCCAGTTGTAGGCTACGTCCGCGTCACATTAGCATCACGTCTGATTTTACCTGCTCTCGCGCTAGCACTAACGGCGCTGAACAGGAGTAATATAGTGCACGATATCGTCTTCTATATTGTGGCCCCTGGTTATGTTGGGGGGCATTTCTGTTTGTTGGGTTTGATTGCCAGTTGTAGGCTACGTCCGCGTCACATTAGCATCACGTCTGATTTTACCTGCTCTCGCGCTAGCACTAACGGCGCTGAACAGGAGTAATATAGTGCACGATATCGTCTTCTATATTGTGGCCCCTGGTTATGTTGGAGGGCATTTCAGTTTGTTGGGTTTGAGGTGGCATGCAATGTCAGAATGGCTGACACCTTTGATGTTTATTGTTTAACAAGTCTACATGAAAAGACAAGGGGAATGGAATATTTTATGATATTTCTATAAAACTAATTACATAACGAAACATTACTATCACGGCGGCGCGGGCGCGACCGCTGCGAGCATATGACCCAGAACTGGCAATAAAAATTAATTAATTGGAAGTATTACGACATAAAACAATTGGTAAAAATTTGTCAACAAATCAAACCAGTTCCAAACATTAATTCCGTTACTATTTGCTGCGAGGTTTCGTTTTAATAATAAAGTAATACTTACCTAAAAAAATATTATAAATACCGTGGTCCATGGGCGATATCATAAATACCGTGGTCCATGGGCGATATCATAAATATCGTAGTCCATGGGCGATATTATAAATATCGAGGTGCAGGGACTGCACTTCACCCACGCCCTGGCACAACAAATACATAAGAAAACTCCACACATTTAATATTTTTACTAGTAATGTTTTAAAATATAAACTCATCAAAATAAAAAGTCGTCTAAGTTTCTGTTCAAAAGTCAATGACCTTATCGATAAATGAGGATCAGCCATGTTTTTTGTGGGGACATGTTTTTTTATGCAGACTTATGGCGACAAAAAAAACAGTGAATACTGTAAATAAACTATTTACATCGGACCAAAAAAGACAAAGATACAGCAATTTTAGTGCAAGAGTTCCGAAAACGCGGCCGAGAATAAGCTAGTCGCTGTGACGTCATCTGTCGGGATCGGTCTCCACCTAGCGGTTAGAACAGGCGCAGTCCGTCGGAACTCTGAATACCTACTTGATTTGTACACGTTGCTGCCGTTCGTATTCACTTTGTATTATAATGTCATCATACAGATATTGTATTGTGCCAAAATGCAAAAATACTACGGATACTACACCCAATAAACTATTTTAAAGTGAAACTTTTATTACATCGTCTCTAACTTTTTCGTCTGTGTGTTGCATGTCGCGTGACGGTCGGCCGCGGAGTAGGGATAAAGTGAAAGGCGCTCGTCAGAGCAGCCGAGGCCAATATGGCGGCGCCTATAGTTCGCATCAGCTGACCGTGTAGTGTATAGACTAGTACTCATTTGTGCCAGTGCTCCACGCTATTATTGTTTCCTCTTCCCCCTCGTACCAACTTGATCCGTACCAATTTAAAAAACTATTTTTAATTAAATTTTATCCAGTGTAAATTCAGCGCAATAAGTAGGAGTGCATAAAACATTAAGAGATCTCGCCTTCAACATCGCACTGAGCCCGTCCGAAGTCAGTATTGCCGTCTCCATACGTGAGTGCTATCTGTCTCTTGTACTCTGCAGCGCAGCGCAGCTACAGTGCGACGATACTGTGATATAGCTACCTGTCCCGCTCTAACCACAGGACACACCGCTTGTGCGTTGCACACCGCTGAAATTTGCATAACTCCCTGCGTGCTTATACTATCCTAGTACAATGAGTGACGAAACTACCAACATGTCAATTTGTGACGTAGCCGAAGGAGGAGAAGACAGCGACACGATTTACATGACGGGTAACGTTACTCCACCGTATGTTTTTTCACGCCCATAAACAAACAATAACGATGGATGATTTTAACGTATTTAAGACTGAAATTAAGGAGATGATACATTCTTTATTTAATTCGCAACAAAAAGAAACAAAAAATTTCCCTAAAACATTGGTAGAAATTAAAAACTCCAATGCTAACATCGAAAATGCCATTAGTCTATTATCATCACAATATAATGAGTTAAACAGTAAAATAACCGAACTTGAGACAAAATGTAAAGCGGGAAATGAGCGTATAAACATACTTGAAGAGAAAATTGAAAATTTACAAATTGGATACCGTAAAACAAACTTTGAAATAAAAAATGTACCGATTAAACAAAGCGAAACAAAGGTGGATCTAATCGACATGGTCTTACACTTATCATCTACAATTGGGGGAAATCTACGAAATGAAGACATTAAGGACATTTATCGAGTTCGCGGTAAAAAGGGGCATCAAAACTCACCCATTGTGGTTGAAACATCCTCTGCCATTATAAAATCGGATATCCTGAGATTAAGCAAGGTATTTAATGTCAAAACAAAAGGAAAACTTTGTGCTAAACACCTAGGATTGCACACATCGGAAGACACTCCAGTGTTCATCGGTGAGCAATTGACCGCAAAGGCTGCAAGACTACACTTTTTAGCCAGGGACCTATCTAAGTCCGCCCAGTACAAGTTCTGCTGGACTTCATATGGCAAGGTGTACGTACGAAAAACGGAATCCTCACCAGTTATATGTATTAGATCTGAGTCCCAAGTTCACCAGCTGCTTCTAAGTAAGTGACTAGTGTGTGTATTTCGCATTAAAAATGAACCTTACGACCAGTGTTATAGATTGAGGCAACATAAATCATGTACACTTTATAATCACTATATTTCATGTAAATTTAGCATGCGTTTAGTGTACAAAAGTGAAAACAAAGTTCAGTTAAAAATACTTTTCGAGTCATTTTTCTTTGTAATGTTAATTATTATTATATTAAGATTTATTGTACCGTATAAAATATATATATATCAGCAGATCGCTACTTACACACTAATTATTATTATATTTACACATATACACTTACACTCTTCACCTCTTAACTGTATGGTAAAATATAGTATAAAACTCAGAATTTTAGTAAATTATATATATATTGAAAATAAGTATTATACATATTATTATAGATACATGCTATTTACAAACTCATATAAAGTAAGAGCTATGCTTTTCCAACTATGTCATGGATAGTAACCTACAAAATATTATAGATATGGACAGTATAGAATTTGCAACTGCAACTGAGTGTTATAGCGACAATGTTGCCAAGCTTCTTAAAATAAAAAAAAATTATTTTACTTTAATTACCCAAAATATAAGAAGCGTTTACCAAAACTTTGATGATTTCATGATCTCAGTCTCACAATTAAATTTTAATCCTACTGTAATAGTATTAACCGAATGCTGGCTATGCGACTATAAACCAATCTCACCAATACCCAACTATAAAATGTTCTCGTCTTCTTATCACAAAAACAAAAGTGACGGGGTTATAGTGTACAGACGTGATGTTGTGGCATCTGATGTTAAGGAAATACGTCTCAAAGACGCCTCCTGCCTGCAAATTCTGTACGGGAGCCAAACCATCATAGCCATATACAGATCTCCTTCTATTGTAGATGCAAATGGGTTTATTACTTCCCTAAACTCCCACTTGGAACGGATACATGCATCCAACTCCACAGTTATAGTGGGGATATAAATATTAATTTAATTCCTAAAGAGTCTGAGCAATGTATAGAACGTAAAAATAGATATGCCTACTTAGATATGCTTGCTGGTCATAATATAATGCCTGGACACAATCTCCCAACCAGAGAAAATAATTGCTTAGACCATGTCATGTTAAAATTGGATAGAAGTAAAGTTTCTGCGAAGGTCGCTGTCCTAAATACGTCAGTAACTGATCATATGATGATATTATTACATTTAAACAATACTGCTAAAATAAAAAATTGTATCAAAACTAAGCAGTTGGTAACCAACTTTGAAGACGCGTGCGAAGACTTAAAAAATAAAAATTTACATGAACTACTACTATGCAGTGATCCAGAGTTGGTGGCTCAGGGACTTATAGACAAAATTACACAATCAATTGAAGAAAACACTAAAACTATAATCATACCAAAAAATAAGCGTACTTTAAAAACATGGATTACACCAGGAATTCTTAGGTGCATTAGACATAGGAACAAATTGCAATCTAGACTTCGTATAAACCCAACAGACGATATTCTTCGACTCACCTACAGACGTTACCGTAATTTTTGCAACAATCTAATTAAGAAGTTGAAACGAGATTACGACAGAAAACTATTGCAGGATTCTGGTGGTGACTCGAGGAAGCTTTGGAAAAGTATTGCCACAGTAACAAACTTAAAAAAAGATAAATCTGATAACTCTAAATTGCTACATATTAAGTCCTCGAAAATGGATTCAGTTAATTACATTAATAGGTACTTCAGTAACATAGGTAGAGAGCTTGCAAATACTATACCGCTGTTGCACTCTGATCAACCCGATGTTACTCCTGGGGTTTCGCCACAAACCTCCTCCTTCGCTCTTTTTGACACTGATGAGAGAGAGGTTTACAATGTCCTCATTAACCTAAAGTCTAATAGCGCACCAGGAAGAGACGGCATCTCAACTAGTTACCTCAAGTTAGCTAGACACCATGTTGTGCCAGTCATTTGTCATCTTATAAATTTATGTTTCGAGAAAGGTGTTTTTCCTACTGCGTTAAAAGAATCCATTATTACGCCAGTATTCAAGGGTGGGGATGAGCTTGACATTAGCAATTACAGACCAATCTCAGTATTAACTGCAATCTCAAAAATTGTTGAAAAAATAATAAATATACGTATCGTAAATTACCTATGCAAATATAACATCATAGCAAATAATCAATATGGTTTTCAATCTGGCAAATCAACTGCAGACGCCGTTGAGGCACTGACGTCTGTAATTGTTAATGAACTAGATGCTAAAAATAAATGCCTAGCTGTTTTTCTCGACCTAAAAAGGCATTTGACACAGTGTCAATCCCCATCCTTGTAAAAAAATTGGAATATATTGGAATTAGAGATGTTTCACTAAAACTGCTTATAGACTACCTGAGTAACAGGACTCAGAGGGTCAGGGTCGGCGAACAGGTGAGTAACAGTGAAAAAATAGATTATGGAGTTCCTCAGGGAAGTGTACTCGGCGCTACCCTGTTTCTGGTCTACCTGAACGATCTCCGCAATCTAAAAATACCTAATGCTCATATTTTTTCCTATGCTGATGACACTGCAGTTATATTCACAAACACAACTTGGGAGGCGGTTAAGACTGACACTGAGTATGGGTTACATATAATAGCGAAGTGGCTCTGAAAAAATTTACTCACGCTAAACACCCAAAAAACAAATTACGTGACCTTCGCACTTATTAATAAGACTCAGCCTGAAGTTGACCTTAACATCAGAGTACACCAATGTAGTAACATACTAGGCGCCTTAAATTGCAACTGCTCTGCACTAACTAAAGTAAACGCTGTGAAGTACTTAGGTATTATGCTGGACCAAAGACTCTCGTGGCATTCTCAAATAGATCTTGTTGCCTCCAGGTTACGTAAGCTTATTTGGCTCTTTAAGCTTCTTCGTCACGTTACCGCAAGAAAAATAATAGACCGAATCTATATTGCTCTGGCTCAATCGATAGCGATTTACGGCATTACAGTTTGGGGTGGCGCTGACAAAACAAGGTTTATTGATGTTGAGAGAGCACAAAGGGCACTACTTAAAGTCGCTTATTTTAAAAAGAGAAGATTTTCCACACAGACCTTACACAATACTACCAACACTCTGTCTATTAGAAGACTATTCATACTGCATGTCATCATAAAAAAACATATAAAATTAGAATATGACCCAAAAATTTTGGAAAAAGAAGGGACTACAAAGTAGCAAGTGTTGCACAGTATATTATTATATTAGACGTACGAAATTCGCCCAATGTCAGTTTCATTACCTTTCCTCGTATTTATACAATAAATGTAATAAAATACTAAAAATCTACTCTTTAAATAAACGCGACTGCAAAATCAAAGTTACAGCCTGGCTTAAGACCCTAAATTATGAAGAAACTGAGTATTTTCTAGTATAAGTCTTAATTTTTAAAGCTTACTATTACATTATTCTACTATAAATTACACCATATTTAATATTTACACAATTTTTACTCTTTACACCATATTTAATATATACACTATTTTACTATTTAAACCGTATTTAACATTTACACTATTTTTACTATTTACACAATATATTATTTTAATATTTACACTATTTTTACTATTTACACTATTTTTAAAATGTTATTTTACAACTAGCACTTTATCTACTTTTCACGATTTTGTTTTATCCTAAGGCACACTACAACTCACACACACACACACATACACAGCACACACACACATCCTCTGCTGTTTTTTCTATAGTTTTAGTTTTAATCTGAATTGCTGTAACTATTTCATCAGTAAAATATAAGAGTGTGCTAAGGAAGAGTGGCCTTTCCTGACACAGGTGCTCCTAGCACTTAATAGGGAAGGTCAAAATCTGTTTATTATTATGTATGCTCTTGCCTCGCAGCGCTTGTACGTGGTGGACGTGTCACCTGTGCTTTTGAATTTTTGAATTTAAATTGAAATAAGTTGTTCTGTGCCTCGGACTTCGCCCTGTGGATCCTGGAGCCGCCGGTGTTCGCGCTGACCCCTTCAATGTAAGTTAAAGAAACTTACAAGAAATACAAAAAGTGCCAGGCGAGATTTGAACGCGGGACCACTGGCGTTGCAGCCGGGGTGACTTAACCGTTGCACCAACGAGTAGTTACCGGCCACTTCTGAAACTTAGCAATACCTTGCTACGCTTACCACGCTACAAGTGTCAACACTAAATTATTGACATGCAACGCACCCCACCTTCAACCGATGGAGAGAGACAGCATCAGTCCGCCGCTAGTCGGTCTGAAACTGACCAAGAATCGGACTCGGGCAAAGTAACTCGTCGCCGTTTAAAGAGAATGCGTAGCCCCGAATTGGACTTGGATGCGACACTGACGTTTAAATTAAACACATTTAAACATGACATTACAGAGCATATTACTAACCTATTTACTAGCCTCCAAGAAAGTCAGGACAAGAAATTATCTGCAATATCATCAGATATGAGTGACCTGAAAAAGGAAATCAAGGACCTCAAAAAATGTCACTTTGACCTAGAACAACAGGTGTCTACACTCACGTTGAATTTTGAAATGTGTATGGAAAAAAACTCCAATACATTAAAAAAAGTTCAGCAGCTTGAACAACAACAAGTAAAATATCGAGAATACATTACATTAATGGAGGACAAGCTTGAGGACATGCAGAGGAGCTGTCGCAAAACTTCCATCGAAATAAAAAATGTTCCCAAACATATCACGGAAAACAAGGAAGATCTCGTTAACATGATGCTGCATCTTGGCAAAACAATTCACTGTAACATCAGCAAGAATGACATCAGGGACATATATAGAGTACGCGAAACCCGTAATGGTCAGACAAGAACTCCCATTATTGCTGAATTATCCTCCACTATGGTAAAAACTGATATTTTGAAAAAAGCGAAGTCGTTCAACTCTGAGAATAAGGATAAACTACGAGCCAAACACTTGGGACACAAAAAGGACGAAGAAACTCCCATTTTTGTTTCAGAGCAGCTTACTTTAAGGGGCTCACGTCTTTTCTTCCTTGCTCGGGATCTTGTTAAGTCTCAAAAGTACAAATACTGCTGGACGTCTTTCGGTAAAATTTATCTAAGACAAGCGGACAATACACCGGTTATACAAATTAAAACTGAAAATCAAGTTCAAAGTCTGTTTCAGGCATCATGACTATTTTACACTGTAAGAAAATGTTTAACTTATTTAAAAAATATAAAAATAATAGTCCTATTTTGTATACAAAGCGCAAACATAACACACACCACATTCAAACAACATAGTACTTACAATAATCAACCTATAACACATATCTACATCACACATTATTACCATGAAATGACAATCTATCAGTTTACTATGCCACACTTTGTACACTCGTACAATAAAACGATATACCCATCCATATTTTTACATAATGCTCAATGCACCCTGACACATCTTGATAATACTGTAATTCCTATAAAATATCTTAATGACAAATAAAAATATAAGTGAATTAGATTGTTCCGAAATAGCCCACTCTTTTGGGTGCTCGGTTGAAGACTTACCCGTCAGTTTTCCTAAAAAACACTCCGACATTAGTATTTTTACACAGAATATACGAAGTATTTATAAGAATTTTCCCGATCTAGAGTCTAACCTTACCTTACTGAATATTAATTTTGATGTTATAGTTTTGACGGAGTGCAGATTATCAGAACATAAAAATATCCCCAAATTAACAGATTATAACTCTTTTGTAACTACATCTCACCTTAACCAAAATGACGGAGTTACAACATACATTAAAAAATGTCATACCGTCCGGGTAGAAGAAATAATATTAATTAATGCATCTTGTCTCCAAGTTCTCATCCAAAATATTATAATTCTTTGTATCTACCGCTCACCATCAAACAAAAATGCTGACAATTTTATGGACTCCCTAAATCAACATTTAGAAACGATTAAAAATTATGAAACCATACTAGTAGTTGGGGATATCAATATAAATACTTTACCTAGAGACTCTGAAATAACTTATGAGATAAACAACAGACAAAATTACTTAAATGTACTATCAATGCATGGACTCCTGTCTGGTCATAATCTTCCAACAAGAGAAAACGCATGCCTAGACCATGTTATCTTAAAACTAAATAAACATAAAAACGCTGCAACTATTGCTGTAGTTGATACGTCGATTACGGACCATCTAACAGTGTTAATTAATATATCTAAAATACAAATCAATAATTCTTTAACCTATAGGACAAAAACAGACTATGAAAAATCACTCGAAGACTTAAAAGAATTTAGTTTTGTAGACTTCCTTCAAAATGATGATCCAAATTATTTATGTGATAAATTAATAACTACTATACAGCAAATTCTCACTAAGCATACAAAAAAAATCCGTGTACCTAGAAGTAAACAATTGATCAAACCATGGATTACCCCGGGCATATTACGCTGTATTAAAAATAGAAATAATATGCAAAAAAAGCTACGGAACAATCCTAATGATGAAATACTTAATATAACATATAGAAGATATAGAAACTTTTGCAACAATTTAATTAAAAAACTAAAACGTAAATATAATAGAGATCAATTAAACAAAAATGCTAAGAATAGTAAAAATCTTTGGAAAACGATAAATGATATCACTCAGTACAAACCTACAAAAACACCAAATAGCCAACTCCTTGAAATTAAGCCAACACCTAATGAGTCAGTTAACATGGTAAACAAGGTTTTTGCTAATATTGGAAAAAATCTTGCTCAATCTATTGGAAACTGCAATACGAATCAGTCGTTAAGAAATACCTCTACATTTGTAACACACAAACAAACATCTTCATTTGTCTTGCTAGAAACAGACCCAATTGAGGTGAAGAGAGTCATAATGAGTCTGAAATCTGAAAGTGCGCCTGGCCTTGACAACATACCTACGACTTTCCTGAAGTTTGCTAAGGATACTCTTACACCAATCTTATGCCATCTAATAAATGTCTGTTTTAATAAAGGTGTATTCCCAAGACAACTTAAAAAGGCTATTATTACACCGGTATTTAAGAATGGGAATAGAGACGACATTAATAACTATAGGCCAATTTCAGTTCTTTCTTCAATTTCTAAAATACTAGAGAAACTTATAAACATTAGATTACTCTCCTACTTTGAAAAATTTAATTTATTCTCAAACTCACAATACGGTTTTAGGAATGGCCGTTCAACTGAAGACGCTATTGCTGCTCTAACCAAGCACATTGTTGATCAAGTAGATCGTAAACAGAAATGCCTAGCCGTTTTCCTTGATTTGAAGAAAGCGTTCGACACCGTCTCTATTCCCATTCTTATCAAAAAACTAGAAAATAAAGGTATACGGGGAAGGCCCCTAGATTTGTTGTCTGACTATCTTCAAGAGCGAAAGCAAAGGATAAAGATTGGTGAGGTCGTTAGTGAGGACGAGGATATTTGCTATGGGGTTCCACAAGGCAGCGTACTCGGTCCAACCCTGTTCCTCGTCTACATTGACAAACTCTGCCGACTCGAACTCAACAACGCCAAAATCTTCTCCTATGCAGATGATACTGCTATTGTTTTCACTGGCAAATCATGGGAAGAAGTTAAACAAAAGGCTGAAGCTGGGCTTAGACTAATATCTGAATGGCTCAATAACAATTTTCTTATCCTCAATGTTACTAAAACCAACTTTATGACTTTTACAAAGTACAATAACACACAGCCCCCCCCTAACTACAGTGTAAAAATTCACTCATGCAATCGTAATGCTCCTGTATGCCCCTGTCCTGAAATAACTAAAGTTAAGACAACCAAGTACTTGGGCATAATGATTGATCAGCGATTGTCATGGCATGCACAAATAGAACTGCTGGCGGGTAGAGTAAGGAAACTTATCTGGATATTTAAAGGTTTGAGACATTCCGCTACAAAACCTCTACTAAACCAAATTTATACTTCCTTAGCAGAATCAGTTATAAGCTACTGTATAACCGTTTGGGGGGGAGCCATAAAGAGTAAATTAATAGAAGTGGAAAGAGCACAAAGGTCTCTCATTAAAGTAATGTACTCTAAACCATACAGATATCCAACTCACCTGCTTTATACTGAATCAAAATTGCTTACAATCAGAAAATTATATACCTTACACACAGTCCTAAAAGTTCATAAACAATTAAATTATAATAATAGCAAAACAACACAGCGAAGAAATAAAAACATTATCAATAAAGTCATAGTAAGATCCAACTTTGCTGCAAGACAATATGCATCTCAATCCACCCACATTTACAACCTAATTAATAAAAAACAGAATATTTATGGCTTAAGAAAATATAAATTGAAACAGATACTAAATAAATGGCTACTACACTTAAGCTACGACGAAACGGAAGCACTGTTTGATAGGTTATGTTAGGTTTTAGTTGTTATCAACCCAGAATGAATATTGCTCATTTATTAACATACAAATATACCGAACATCGTCACACACAACACAGACACACACGCACATCACCCACACCCACAACACTCACACCTACAACACACACACACACCCAACACAACACACACACACACACACCCAACACAACACACACACACACACCCACCCATATTCACCTACAGACGTACATACGCGCTCGCTTTCCAAATATAGTAAACTCTATATTTCTCCTTGTAATAATAGTTACTAGCCTCACTTAATATACTTCCCAAATTTTATTGTTTACGGCAGAGCGAGTCTCCCCTAACACAGGTAAACTTTACTTAAAAGGGGGTCTCAAACACTGTTATTATATTGTATTTTAAGTTTGTGAATAAAGATTTTTGTTTTTTTTTGTTTTTTTGTATGTGCTATCTTGATGAAATAAAATATTATTAAAAAACAAAATTGTTATTAAGTTTCACTTTTACCGTGGTTTCATAAAACCACACAATCCTTTTCTTGATTGGTTTACAACCCAAAAATACTTCACATTAGTAAGGCCCTCATAGCATAAGCATCTTATGCAAATAGGTTCGCTTTACCTATAGCGTGATCTAGCGGCAAATCAGCGCCATCTAGTATGCCATATGAGAACCAAAGTTCCTTAAGAAAATTAACTTAAAATCTAACGTATAAACAGTCTGTATATTAATAAAGACCGCATTTAACTCGTTATGTAGTTCACGCGAAGACACAAGAAGCGCATTTTATTGTTATTAAGTTTCACTTTTACCGTGGTTTCATAAAACCACACAATCCTTTTTTTTTTCTTGCTCCGAGAGATTGTGTAAAGTAACGAGGAGAGAGAGACTATAAAACTCCTCTTTCAAGCTAGTATTTCAAGTGTTTTGTACTGTTGTGAATACTATTTTGATGTAAGTCTTTCTTAAATTTTTATTCGATAAACTTAATAACATCTATGGTCGCTTCAGATCACGTCAATCTAGCCCCGTGGTAAGTATCCAAAGAACTTGTGTTACGGGTACTAGACAACGGAAAGTATATTTAATACTTACCGTTGTAAAAATGACCGAAGAATTCCGGGAAAGAACTGGTTTGTTAATTGATATAGTTAAACAGGGATTTGGCACCACCAATGACGGTAATACAGCACGGAGGCTTTCACGAATTTTCGAAATTTTCAGATTTTCACGAAAATCTGCTGAAATTTCTGCCGGCATTTCTGATTAAATCAAAAGGTTTGCAGTTATCTTACAAACTATTTCACCTGGGCAACTCATTGATAATTATATCGATATTGAATCCCATTTTAGGGAATATTGCAGAGAAACAGCAATACTTTATATTAACCTATACACATGCTTCATGGTGCAGACTAGTGATGTAACGAATGTCTTTTTTTTAGTATTCGCGAATGCGAATATCTGCTACCGACATTTGAATTTTGTGTTAAGAGTGTGAAGTAATAAATAGTGCTTTATTTTGTTTTATATTAAAATGAATAAACCAATACCAAGTATTAGTGAAATATGGACTTATTTTACACTTTGTGACGCTGAAAGAGCTAAATGTAAGTTGTGTAACAATGAATATTCAAGGAAAGGAAGAACTACAACTGCTATGAGAAATCATTTGAAGGCAATGTATAAAACTGAGTTTTCCGAACTAGAAAAATGTGAAAAACTAAAACAACTTTTTTTTACTGAGTAAGAATATAGTTTTAGTTTAATTTGATTATTTTTTTTTAGTTTTATTGAAGGAGAAGTTATGTAAAGACTGATAAAAGTTACAAATAAGAATTAGCTTTTGTTTGTTTCATTCCATTACATTTCTTGTTTCATATTTTTGAATTTTATTTTTAAGCTTTATCAAAGTAAAAGAAATAATTTTGTGTTTTTTTGTTAAGTATGTGTAACATTTATGGTTAATTGTAGAAGAATATTTTTTTTGTTTAATTATTACTTTGTTTTGTTCAAGATGTTGATATAATTATTAAGTTCCTAACAACTCAGTTCCTAACCAAGTGATAAAATTAAGACTGAAATGTGAATGAAAAAAAAATTAAATGAATGGATTTTGATTTTATTAACCTAATGTTACCTTTAACTTGTTTTTGTTTTCTGATATTCATATTCGCAAAACATTCGCAAAAATTTTGCGAATGCGAATGAAATATACAAAATTGTGCGAATATTCGCGAATGCGAATGCGAATATTCGTTACATCACTAGTGCAGACATTGCCAGACAGACAGAAAGTTTCTCATTTATTCTCATAGGCATGCTTTACGAAGCATCGAAGCACCGAAGCGCAAAATAAAGATTTCCGGAACGTTAGACTGGCCCACACAAGAAAAATCGGTAGAGTTCAAACTAATTTGGACATAATCCACAACGTTCTAATTAGCTCAGATCCCTACATCACTCATATTAAACCAAAATTTGTGCGGGCAACGCAGCCCACTTTCTCGCAACCACCGGGCAGATCGCGCGGCACTATAGCTCTCTATATATTATACTGTATTATCTTTGACTATAGCGGCGTGGTGTTGTTTTCGTGGTTGTGTCGTCGAGATACTACTTTTAATTCGCGAACGAAATGACTGAATAACGGCGACAACATCTTTAGATTCTTTATTCCTAAGTGGCCCCATACACGGTCCGGTTTTCCTTCAGTTCGGCCTAAACGGATGCAAAATCGTATCGTCTGTGTGCAATTTCGAGATCGCATCAGTCGGCCGTATGGACTGAAGCGATTCGTTCCAGTGTTGCCAACTCTGTTTTTACGAAACTACTAAACTCGCGTCGTTTTCTACTAAAAACTACTAAAAGAATACCGATAACTATAAAAAAGCTACTAAACTTAGGAAGTTTTTTTAGGGATTTTGTGTTTACAAACATACATACATTTTCAGGTTTAATATTTAACCGTTAAATTTAAAAATATATAGTAGGAAATATTACGTATATAGAAATTAGATCGGTAGAAGCAGGCCACTTTGCATATTATGATTACTGTCTAGCTATTTTCTACAAAACCACTACTAAAAGCTAAAATCCTACTGAGGAGGGAATAAAATACAAAATTTAGTAGTAAAACTTTGTAAAACAACTCAGTTGGTAACATTAAATCTGACCTGTACGGATGGACTGAACGGCAATAAAATTGGACTGAACGGTTAAAAAATTCGAGTGTAAAATAAAACCGGTCAAGTGCGAGTCGGCAAGATGAGTTCCGTACAAAACGGAAAAATCACGTTTGTTGTATGTGAGCCTCAAATTTTTAATTTTATTCTGTTTTTAATATTTGTTGATAAAACGGCAATAGAAATATCTACATCATACATTTGTGAAAATTTAAACTGTCGAGCTATCACGGTATATGAAAGTTAAGATACAGCCTTGCGACAGACGGACGAACAGCAAAGTCTCAGTAATAGGGCCCGCTTTTTACCCTTTGGGTACGGAACCCTAAAAATGGCACGTGGTCTAAAGAAATTTATTAAAGTTCATAAATATTTCTTCATTCTAAATATTTAAATTAGACTTGCAACGAATAGTACTAAGGCGGGTCAATAAGTCCGTGACTTTTTGAATTTCTAACCTCCTTACTGAAAAAGCAACACTACTCCTGTCAACAGGCATCTGTCAGTTGACTCCTATCAAAATTTGAACTTGCTGCGTCAGTTAGTTTGTGTTTTACAGCTATCTTTATCAGACTATCCAGTAACTTAAGGAAACAATGGAAAAAAGTGAATTTCGTGTGCTTATTAAGCATTATTTTTTGCGAAAAAAAACCATTACCGAGACCAAGGCTAAGCTTCATAAATACTATGGGGACTCTGCACCATCGATTTCAATGGTAAAAAAGTGGTTACTGAATTTCGTTGTGGCCGTACAAGCACTGAAGATGCCGAACGTCCTGGACGCCCAGTTGAGGTCTCTACACCCGAAACAATCGAAAAAATTCACGATATGGTGTTGGCCGACCGAAGATTAAAAGTGCAAGAAATTGTGGAAGCCATAGGCATCTCGCATGGCTCAGTGGTTTCAATTTTGAATGATCACTTGGGCATGAGAAAGCTTTCCGCAAGATGGGTGCCGCGTTTGCTCACAGTCGACCACAAACGCAATCGTGTAACAACTTCACAGGAAGGTTTGGCGTTGTTTAATCACAATATGGAGGAGTTTTTTAACCGTGGACGAAACATGGATCCATCACAACACACCAGAGACCAAACAACAGCCAAAACAGTGTGTTTCTAAGGGTGAATCGGCGCCAAAGAAGGCCAAGGTGGGTTTGTCAGCCAATAAAGTTATTGCGACTGTTTTTTGGGATGCACGTGGGATAATCCACATTGACTATCTTCAAAAGGGAAAAACAATTAATGGGGAATATTATGCCAACTTATTGGACCGCTTCAATGAGGATTTGAAAACAAAACCGACCTCATTTGGCCAAGAAAAAAGTTCTTTTTCACCAAGACAATGCAAGGGTGCACACATGTGCAGTTGCCATGGCAGAAATCCATGAATTGGGCTATGAATTGCTCCCACATCCACCCTATTCTCAAGATTTGGCTCCGAGTGACTACTTCTTGTTCCCAAACCTGAAAAAATGGCTCGGTGGAAAAAGATTTGACTCCAATGATGAAGTCATCTCGCAAACAAAGGCCTATTTTGAGGACCTCGACAAATCATATTTTTTGGAAGGGATAAAAAAATTGGAGAAGCGTTGGACAAAGTGTATAGAGCTCAAGGGGGACTACGTTGAAAAATAAAATGATTTATTTATCAAAAAATCTGTGTTTTATTCCAAAAGTCACGGACTTATTGACCCGCCCTCGTATATTCGGCAGTATACCGAATACCGAATATTCGGCGAGGCCCCTGACCGAATAGCCGAATATTAGGCAAAAGTATTCGGCTGGATTTTAGCGCCAAAAACTTGTACAGACGTGATTGTTTCGCGCTCCTTTGTTTTGTTCTAATGTACTCATCGCCCGCGCGCCCGCTGTTGCTCTGCGCGGTATATTGCTAACGCACTGCATGTTTCGACAAGTTCATTTCGTGGATATCGTATTACGTTAAGTACAGTTTATTGTGCTCTCTTAGTTTTGATCTGTTTGTAAGTGTGATAGTGTGAAATTTAACAAATAAACAATTAAATAATTACGAACGTACTTTAATAATAAAAAAATCGATTATGGCCTTTAAAAAAAAATCGCCTATATGGGCATACTTCGAGGATGATGTAAATGACCCAAAAAGTGCCGTGTGTAAACTGTGCGAAATAAAAATTTCTCGTGGTGGCGTTGGAAGAAAGGCGACAACATCGGGAATGTTAAATCATTTAAAAAATAAACACAATGAAGAATATCATAAGTTGGTACCCACGTTCCCTAAGGGGCAAGAAACTAAAAATCAAGATACGAAATTCGTATCTTGATTTTTAGTTTCTAGATTTTGGAGTTGAAAATATGAATATATACGTAATCAATCGATTTTAATTTTTCATTTTACCAATTATTTCTCTATGACAAAATATATTATTTAAGTATTCGGTATTCGGCCGAATAATATGTAGATATTCGGTATTCGGCCGAATATAATAAAAGCAGCCGAATAGGCCGAATACCGAATAGTAACCGAATATTCGTTGCAAGTCTAATTTAAATACTTCATTTAAATAGTTAAAGTCCACTATGGTTGATAAAATCTAAAGACTATTACTATAAAACAATTTTTTTTTCTTTGAATTTTCTTGAATTACTACAAAAGTTATTGTCATAAAGTTATTACAGAAGCTAGGAGAGCGGCGGACAGACAGAGTACGTAGTAGAGGCGGACGGGCAGAGTGAAATTATAAGGGTTCCTTAAGTATTACGGAACCCTAAAAACACGACCGAAGCTCGCGGCGATTTTCGGTGTATGTGCTCGAATCCGTTCAGGCCGAACCTTAGATTAAAACGCCTAGAAACCGGGTACGCGCATGAAAAGTGAAGTAAATCATACTGAGCCATATCGGCTCAGTTTGTTCGAACGACCCGTCAGTTGTCAAGGTCAAGCGCTAGTGAATACATCTCCGATTATTATAAACATTATGACGGTTTGTGCCGTTAATGGGTGTCACGATGCATTGGAAAAGAATTAAAATAGCTTCGGACATTACATTTCATATGTAAGTATGAAATGTTATGTCCGAACAATTTGACTTGTATAAGGTGAAATATTTAAAACATTTTAAAATAAAATCATATTATGTCGCCATCTTGCTGCCCTATTGTGAATTGTGTGTTACTAGTAAAAAGAATTTTTTCAAAATTTTCATGGCTAACTAATAGTTGAAATTAAGACATTTTTTTTATTATTTTCTGATTTTTTTAATTATCAATTTAAAGTATTGTCCGTTTTAAGACAATCCTTAATATATTCCTTAATACCAGTTTAATATAAATAAAGTTCAAATCAAATCAAATCAAATCATTTATTCACTGAATGTAGTAAGTACATAGTATTACATATGCAGATGGTAAGTTTAACAAAAAAAACATACATTCTACCATGATAGCATGATGTGTGAAATTAAAATATACAATCTCCAGAGTCTAGGTACATATAAAATATAGTTTTAAATATAAAGTAAAAGCAATTGGTCGATCTATAGATTATACAACAAATAATTGGTTTTGACCATTATGTGAACAGAAAGTTTATTACATATATATTAAAATAATAAAGTTAAAAATCATATAAATAGTTAAAATGTTAATTTGAGAATGCATTAGGTCACAAAATATTTTAGGTCACAAGATAAATAATTAAATAAGTTCAATGTCAAATGTATTATAATTTAAAAATCACTTCAAAACCATATAATTAAATGTCAACTTTATTTTTATTTATCAATAATATTACTTGCACTTAATTTAATGAATTTAAGATTTTTGATAATATTGACTAATTGATACAGGTCATTTTTTGTTCTGTAGTATAAATTAATTTATGTCATAGAAACTATTTTCTATAAGCCAAGATGTCAGATTTCTTTTAAATTTGTAAATTGTAGGCAATTCCTTGAATTGATTAGGTAAATTATTAAATATGTGTATAGCTTGTATGTATGCATTATCTCTGTATAAATTCAAGTTACACCAAGGGCGGTACAGTTTAAATTTATATCTTTCATTTTTTCTACCCTCCTCTGAGTTCTGTTTAAAGTATTCTGGATGTAGCCTAACAAAGATACAGAGATCTCGAATATACATACAGGCTAGTGGTAACAAACGTAATTTTTTAAACAATGCAGCTATCCAAATACCAGGCACCACAAATAGCTCTCACACATTTTTTTTTGATACGAAATGCTTTTTCGATGTCTACCGAATTACCCCACAACAGCAGACCGTAAGAGAGGACCGATGATACATAGCCGTGATACGCGGTTAGTGCCGCCTCAGCACCTACCGTCTGACGTAATCTACGTAAAGCATAAACGAACCGGTCCAGCTTATTACACACATAATCTATATGGGCCTTCCAGTTACAGTTCTTGTCAAGCATGAGTCCTAAAAATTTAATTGAGTCAACTTCCAAAATATTTGTTCTGTCAAATTGTATATTTAAATTATATTTTTTACTTTTGTAAGTTTGAAATTGAATTAGCTGTGTTTTGTTAATATTGATTTTGAGATTATTATTATCAAGCCATTTAATTATTTTTTCCAGAGTAGAATTTAATTCAGCTTCAAAAGTGTCCTTGTCATTACATTTCACGATGAGAGTGGTGTCGTCTGCGAATAGTATCGTTGGATGATGGGTTATTTTAGGTAGGTCATTTATGTACAGTAAGAATAAGAAAGGACCTAGTAGGCTTCCTTGGGGAACACCGAAAGCATTTATTTCAAACTGTGATCTCACAGAAAGTTTATTTTTATTTATTATTCTACTTATTTCGACGCATTGGGACCGATGAGATAGATAGGATTTTAACCAATTGTTGGCAGTTCCTCTTATACCGTATTTTTCAAGTTTGTACAGCAGAAGGGCGTGATCGACATGATCAAATGCTTTGCTCATGTCGAGAAATAAAAAGAAAGAATGTATTTTATCATTTAGAGATTCTGTGATTATTTTAATCAGATTGAAGCAGGCTAAGGCAGTGTTGCTGTTTTTTCGGAACCCATACTGATTCTGAGTTAAGATATTATGACGTGATGCATAACTTTCAAGACGCGTTAACATTGCTTTTTCAAAAACTTTAGAAAGGATTGGTATTAATGCGATCGGACGATAATTGTCGAGAACCTTTCTATCTCCTTTTTTATGCAGAGGTTTAACAACTGACTTTTTTAGAATATCAGGAAAAACCCCTTCTTGTAGAGATTGATTAATAATGTAACTTAATGGTTTTGATAAATATTTTGAGGTTGTTTTTAATAATTTTGTACTTATGTCATCTATTCCTACCGAGCTAGTGTTGTTTAAGCTGTTAATAATTTTATATATTTCTAAAGGGTCTGTTGGTCTTAAGAATATTGAATCAGAATTATTGTTATTTGAATTAATTGTACTTGATATGTCATGAGTCTTAAATTGGAAGTCATTTTTATTAGTCATATTAATAAAATAATTATTGAATAGATTACTAATGTCAGCGGGATTTGTGTATAACTTATTATCATATATTATATTGTCTATATTTGTATTAGAGTTTATGTCATTAATGTTTTCATTAATTATTTGCCACACAGCTTTACATTTGTTTTTCTTGTTTTCTAAGACCTTTTTGTTAAAACGCCGTTTAGATGTATGTATACATTGTTTCAATATTTTTGAATAGTTATTGTAATGATGATTTTGTTGTCCGGTTCTCGTGTGTCTATGTTTTAGATAAAGTAACCTTTTTTTAATGCAACATCTGTTCAATCCTTTAGTCAACCACGAGGTACTTAAATTTGGTTTATTATATTTTTTAACAATTAAAATTGGGAAGCACAAATTAAAAAATAAGGAAAGTAAACTATGAAATTCTTGAAAAGATTCTTTTACAGTAGTTTTTTCGTATACGTCGGAATATGTTAGCGATGAAATATAATTCAGAAACTTATTACTATTGGAAATACTGTAATCCCTGACTTGCTCATACCAAAAACTAGGATTGCAGATTTTATTAGCTTTAATAGTTAGTGTTTGACCAGTTTCGTGATCGGAGAGGCCTAGATAGTGTACGTCAGATTGAGCATGTTTAATATTACTCGCTATCTGGTCAAGACATGCATCAAGCCGAGTGGGTACCTTGATATGAGTAATAATATTGAAATTTTTGAAAATTGTAAGAAGTTCTAAGCAAAATTTATTGGGCTTTAATGTGTCAAAATTCCAATCCCCACATAATATAATTTTTTTCCTGCGTTTCAATAACTTATGTAATATGTTTTCAATATTCCTTAAAAAGATGGAATGGATGGAAAGGGGTTACTGCATGGGGTGCGGTAAATACATAAGATTATAATATTTTGTGCAACTATTTCAATACCGCAACATTCAAACTCTACATCACAATTATAAAGGTCCAATATTAGTGGTTTACAGCTAATGTCTTTTTTAACTAAAATACAAGAGCCCCCTCTATTTGATTTACGGCAATAAGTGGAAATTAATATGTACCCTGGTATTTTTAGTAAGCTTTCCGTTCCCTTTTTCATAAAAGTTTCGGTCAAGCATATAACATCAATTACTTTGAAATTATTAGATAGGTCAGTTAATGTGAAGAGTATGTCTTCGCTCTTATTAATGGCGCCAGCTATGTTCTGATGAAATATGGTTAACCGAGATTCGTTAGGGACGAAAAAATGTATTGTTTAGTTCGGTATTCAGCTGTTGTTGTCGAAAGTAATAAGGTATAGTTCCCTTGTTAGGAAGCACAGCATTGCGATAAACAGACTTAGGCAGAGATTTTTTTTTTATTTTTATAATTGTTAACAGTTAAACTAGAATCGAGAAAGGGTGTGAGACTATTATTAGTTACTGGCATTTCGGGTTGCGACGATTTTATGTTTTTTGAAATATGTAAAAATTCAAGCTCTACAAGAATTTTAAAACTTAATTTTTTTATAAATGATTTTTGATTAATACTGTATGTTTGTGAGTACATATCTATTAAATAGCTATTAGGATAATTTTTTAATAATAATTTTATATTTATGTTAATCATTTTTTCATTTAAATATTTATTGTGACCAATATTTGTAAGAAAAACTTTATAATTGCGTAATAGATACAATATGTTGCTTATGAAATAGTAGTTGGTAAGGATTTGTATCATAATATTTAAGATTTTTATTATATTATACACATATTTAATACACATCCATGACCACGGAACAAAAAATAACTTTTTGTTCCTTCGGCGGGATTCGAACCCGTGACCCCCGGCTTGAGCACCAACGCGCTGAACCACTGATCCGTTCAGGCCGAACTGACGTCAGTTCGGTCGGATGCGATTTTCTCCGTGTATGTGCTCGAATCCGTTCAGGCCGAACTGACGTCAGTTCTAACTGAAACGATCGGCCTCTCGTCTGTGGAGGCCTTAACGCTCGATTTACTGTGGGCAAAAGAAGAAATGAATTCCTAGTATATGGGAGGGAAAATGAAAGGCGAGTTTTATCAAAATGATGAATTGAAATACACAATAATAGAAATACAAAAACACAAAAATAAATTTCACAGCAGTTCAGATGCGCGGGCGGTCACCGCTCGACTGGCGCGGGAGCGGGCAACGAGCGGTGCACACCGCACCGCTCGTTGCCCGCTCCCGCGCCAGTGTTTTCGAGGGCCGGTCATTGTAATTGGTGGCGAGCAAATTTCCCTAGTGGTGGATTTCGGAACTATCCTATGACTGATATTTCAGTATTTGAATTTTTAAAAGTGGAATGTAATTGTGTGTTGGTGATAATGAACGAAAATCTGAAGAAGTTACGTGTTTAGGCTTTGTTTGAGCGCCTACAATTTCTACATAGCAACGGGGGATAAAATATACGGCCATCTACAAATTTATATTTCAAGTACCCTGCGCATTGGTCATTTTTATGTATTTGCTTAGTCATTTCACTTTTTACTTGTCTCTCTTTGTTCTTACAAGCAAGTTGCAATAAATTTACGTTTTTCAAGTCAATCTTCAATTTCAACCAACCTACTATAGAAAACAGGCTTTATTTATTTTTATTTATTAAATTTTAAGAAGACTTACAGCCTAATAACAATATAACAACAAATACCAATATGGTAAAAATATCGCTAATTACAAGCCTGGCTTAGCTGTACAAACTTCTAGAAAGTGTGAGCAAACTATTCTACTTCTACTTTCAATGCTCTGAATGGTCACCGGTGTTCCGGATTTCAAAGCATATAGTCCCAGCCTGAGATCCTGCCGCTTCCGCGCCGCCGCCGTTGTTTCTAGTGGACTTGAGTTTGTATTTATTTCTTCGAACTAATCTCTAAAACTATTATTAAAGGAGATCATTTTTTTGGGGCCTTTTCTGAATGTGCCGGCCAACAAAAAATAATGGTAAGTACATGTATTTAGTACTAGTCATTTGGAGCAATAGTTAATATTGTATTGTTGTTGTATGGTTACTATAAGTCAAGTTATACAAGTTCTATGATTTGTCATTTTCATACATTGTCTGATTTCTGATAGTGAGGAAAAATATAAAATAATGATAAATATTGCTAATACTAATCATCCGAAGTCGTTGTAAAATGAAATGAGTAACTTTTTTTTTTTTTTCGAACGGGTCTATGCTAAGGGTCGGGTTAAGACCTCTGTAGCTAAATCGGACTATAACTAGCCTGGTGGCTAGTTTATTTGGTTAGAGTCGATGGGAGGGTTTGACCCTCCCTAACATCACCCGGGTGATGTTCAGACCGGATATTGGGGACAGCTACGGATTGTGAGCTATTATTATGACAGGGGAGACGCGGGTCTCTCCTGCTAAGGGGTCCGACCCCTTCCTCACTCGCTGATGAGTGAGGTTGCTCGCGCGCGGTAGCAGGAACTAGCGGCGTGCGAGTTATCGCGATAGAGGAGCTCTCGTTTTTATTTGTATCGGTACTGAGAGGGTCGTCCCTCTCCCTTTCCGCGTACGGTCGGGATGACTCGCGCGCGTAGGTCCTGATATCGATGAGGTACGCGGTATTGGTAGAGCTAAATGAGTAACAACAACTAGCCCCTTGTTAGAGAAGGAGACTCTTCTCAGCTCGACGCCGGGCCCCTGAAAAGGGCCTTACGGCGGACCTAACCGAATACCAGGGGCTAAGCCCCTCTAATTGGGGTGGGGAAGACGCGCCCAGTACTAGTACTGGGCGCATGAGTCTCTAGGTCTTTAGGGAAGACACCCCGCGGCAGAACGCGGGGTAAACATGGGAGGGCAACAACCATGACATAGGAGTGACGATGTGCCAATCCAGGCCCGACCAAGACCGACGGTCGGCTCCAAACGGCGCGTGGGGGCCCCGACCCGGGGGTCGGGAAACGTGTATGGGTCCACTCCCTCACACGCCGTGCTTTACCGGACCGCGGAACCAAGCGACCTGGGGAAAAGGGAAAGGGTAAAAACTTCCGGGCCCCGACTTTTTATGTCGGGGGGGGAAGGTACGCCCCGGGGACGACGGGGTGGCAATAGGGCTGCCACTCGTCAGGCCCCGGACGCGTTTTAGACAGGTTTCGCCGGCATCTGGTTTGCCGGCGAAAAAAGGGGGAGGGGTGGGGGGGGGGGGGAACAATCCCGCAGTGGTGGTGGCGCGGTTGCGCCAGAGCGCATCAATGCGCTAGGTGCGGCGCATCATTACGCCTGGGCTCCTCCTCTTCGGGGGCGGCGAGGCGGGCTGTGTGGCTCCGCTGGGTCCTCCGGAGGGACGGCATCCCTCGGCAGGCGGTGGCGGTCCGGCGGGCGGGCATGCCACGGCGCCAGGTCGGTCAACTCGACCAGGCGCGAGGCATCCGCCCGCGCAAACAGCTTCGCAGAGAGCTGGGCCACAAAGGCCTCCACGCTCTCCACCCTGAGGTCCCTCGCGATGGTGGTGTTGCGGACGTACCACGGTGCGTCCGCAATTCGGCGCAGCACCCGGTTTTGGGCTCTCTGCAGCAACCCTTTCTGGGGTGCAGAGAGCAGGTGGTGCCACGCGGGTGCCGCGTACGTCAGGCGGGACCGTACGTACGTCCGATAGAGGACTAGCCCCTTATTTTATACCTGCACTTTACAATCACGTCACATACAACACAATAGAACGCGGCAAAACCTGTCTGATCTTGTCCGCTAGTTCGCTCGCCGGCGGCGTGTGGAGTGAGTGAGACGGCGACATTCAAATACGTTGAAGTAAAAAAAGCCATTTTGTTTGTTAGTTATCCATGCGACTTGTGTTACATCGAACGGCTATCATACGTACTTTATCATAAATAAACATTCTTACGCTTTAGTTAGACAACTCTAACTCTGTTCGTGGTGTGTTAGTGGTATACAATGGCTGATCAATTGTGTATAAGGTGTCGTGAACCAATTGGTACACGACGTAGATACACCTGGTCTTCCCGAGAGCAAGAATTTATTGATATTGCTCAGATTGTAATCGACGAACTGGTGGATATTGAAGCAAGTAGTTTCCTATCCCTTTTATTTTAATTCCCTTTATGGAATATGACATTATAAGTGTTGTACCTAGAACGTGTCGTGTGGGTTGTCGTATTATTATGTATACCCCCAAGCTACACGGCTGCCTTTTTCTGAGTATAAGTACAGATTACCGATCAAAGCAAATTAAATACAAAAAATAAAAATATAATGTACCATGTTGCAAACATTGACCATCACTTAAATGGGTAGGATATAACAGTTCACCACTATCAAATTATTTTGGTAGCTTCTCCATAACATTTAGACTAACCAAGATCTTTTATAGGTACTGCCCACCGATTTCATTTGTCGACCCTGTTGGCAACGAGCGGAAAGGTTGTATCAGGCGATTTTACGCGCTCAACTTCAAGACGACGACGATAATGACGCACCACAGGAAAACGTCGGTAATCAACGACGCCAAACAATGTTGCCTGGATTCAAGCGTACTCCAAATAGTACTAATCTCTGCATTGTTCCCGTAGCAGGTGTGCCACGGCGGATGGCGGATATGTCCCTCAAGATGTCAAGGTGACAATCAAGAGGTCAAGATGACGGATCGACGATTGCATGGCACGCGTGTGTCCCGAGTCCGGGGCGTGCGTCATAGACCTCCGGCAATCAAAGTCGGCTCTTGTGATAGGAGCTTCTGGATGCCGGAGATATCTAGGCGCGGGTCCGAGCTAGGATGCGGCATCTTTCCTCCTTGTTCTCGGGTTCTTTTTCCTCCTGGGAGGCCGCGAGGAAGAGTCGGGGGCCGAGGGAGGGACATATCTGGGAGTATGGTCGTTTGCCTCCGCCATCAATGATGTAGAAGAAGGCCCTGGCAATGAGGGCGAAAAAGATGCAGCCGCCGAAATCAGACCTCGCCTGAACCAGGGAAACGTATTCCGCCACGAATCCTAGTTCGGCGAGTCCGGCCCTGATGTCTTCGGTGTCCGTGGAGGAAGGTAGGCCCCTGATACCTACCTCGATTGCCCGTTCTTGCGGCAGCGAGTAGGAGAACCAGGAGGCGTGTCCGTGCTTCATTAAGGGTCGTTAAGGTAGCTATTAACGACCCTGTCTTCAGATTCGCTTTGGGGCATGAAGCGAATCCCACGACCGTTAGGCTTGGCATTTGGTGTGTGCCCCAATATGTCTCCAAGACGACGGAAAAGGCGCACCCAGTCGTCGATTTTCTCGGCGACCAGTAAGCGAGTAGCACCAGAGTAGCGAGAAGTAGTAGAGGGTGGCGGCGGCGGCGAGGGTGGTACCAGTACACCCCCGCGAGAATGCCGAAGGCGACCCGGGGCGGGCGGTGTCCTTTCTGCACAAGCTAGGCAGGTGGTGGGCCTGCTCGCCGAACCTAGCTGCGTGCGGTCCTGGGTCGAGCGTGAGCTGGACCTCGATGAGGCTGAGCTGTACGACGACTCGGACTCCGCACGTAAATAGTTCACTCAAATAGTAATAGTGTGAGTTTGTGTTACGTGTACTGCACTATTGTTGGTGCGGACTACGAGATGGTCTTCGCTAAAATCTGCATATATTATGATCGGACTGTTATAATATACATAATTAACAACTTACTCACAAACCAGTAGGTAGGCGACACTGTTAGGGCCACGTTACTAATCTGAGGTTAGGGTATTCACTTGAAGGCAATTATCTTCACATTTTTCACTTCCTTTAATTTCAAAGCCTAATTTTGTTTATCCTCTTTGAGGAATGAAATCGATAATAATTGTTATGACTTTATTTACGAAATGTTTACTTATTATTTATTTTATTGTACGAAGTTTCCCAAATAAGCAAGCTCATTTTGCAAGTTAGGCCTCTATAACTCCTGAACTAACAAAAATGCGCTTCAAAGTTGCGTGTAGGTAGATAGGTGTAGGGAGGGGAGGAACCCAAAAAATATTTTTTTCGACGTGGTAAATACACTTACCTACCCATTCCAAATTTAATTTTTCAAGAAGCTGAGGACGGACGGACGGACATGACGAAATTATAAGGGTTTCTAGACGTGAACTACGGAAACCTAAAAAAAGTGCCGGATCTGACGAATTTACTGACTTGGAAAAGTTTGCTGGTATCTTATTGGTAGTAACTAGTACCGACAAAACTACTGGAAAAGTATTGCCCATACAGGCTCTGTAAATTTACTGTACCTAGTCTTCCTTAAGGATCAAGTGCACCTCTTCTCCCGTATATCTACTTATTATGAATATTATTATTAATTTATAACAGGTATTTTGGTAGCAGTAAATAAGAGTACAAGAAACCAGCGCCTTCTGTAAGCTGTTGTTTACAGCTAACAGATGGTGCTGGTTTCTTGTACTAAACTGTATTTTCGAATACTGATCACAAGATGGCGCTGCGTCCACTATGTCTTGAAAATTGTTTACTTGCTTAGGATTTGCTCCTGCATTAAGTAAAATCAGCACTCCTAAGTCTTGTTTACATTACAATTTACGAATAAATAATATTTTGTGTGGGAATTATGCTATTTATAGGCGAACTAGAAGAATAAAAGTAACTCTTCGCTTCGCTCGAGTCAGGGGGCTTGCATGTTGCAGCGTATGCAGCGAGAACTATGGATTTCAGTTAAACCGGGTTCAGGCCTCGGGGTGATGTATAATGAAAAACTTTTATTTTATTAATACTTTATTTTTATTAATAGATATTCTCCTAATCAAGTAATTATTTCTTTTGCTTACGATTCTTAATTTTGGAATGGTATTATGTATAATATTGATTAACTTAAAAAATAAATAAAAGTGAATAAAGCGCGCGGGCGACAGGCATGCGACAATCGCGGGCGCGGGCGCGAGCGCGGCGTGCAGCACACGGGCGCGCGCGCGTGGACTCTGTGGTTCGACTGCAGCAGCACTCCCCGCAGGACATCACTTCACAAGCAGTACAATTATTGATACAAAAACTATCATCGAAGCTTAACTACGTACTTTAGTGACTTAACGTTCTCCACTTCGCTTAATACTATAATTTTATATTATAAATTGATATTTTGTACATAAAAATAAAAAAACATTGCCAACAACCATAACAAACTATAAATATTAATATTATAATAGACACAAAACAACACGTAAACCAACTTCCGAAATATAATAGCGCGTAATATCTAAACGCGCGCCGGACCGACGACGGCGGCCAGCTGCGGCGTAACGTACGTATAACATATTGCGAGTACGTTCGTCTACACTCCGAAACAAATATTGCACCAACAAAGCGATAAGAAACATCGTAATGTTAAACAGAAACAGAAGAGCACAGCGGCGAGAGGATAGCTAGATATAGCTAGATATAGAGGTATGTTACATGAAAAACGTTCCATAGAATTTGAGTAAATAGAGTGTTACAATATAAAACAGTCGTAATATTATATTCATTGGCGCAACTTACAGGTACACGATCGTTTTCGTCAGAACGAAGCCCGAATATTTTGTATTGCCGAGCTCCACTCTGAGAAAAGCATCTCTACAATAATTCAGTGAGTACATAACCTACTCTTTAATATCGTTTCGGCGGTCGCTCCGCGCGCAGCGAACCGGCGAGCGAAAAACATTAATGACGGCCGGAACCCGGCGAACACAAACATATTCATATCACCGCAAGCTTCCAGCTCCCGCACACTAAACCTACGTAAAACTATAGTAAGCTCATAAATAATATTATCGTTAAAATCCATTTAAAATACTATTGCAAGTAGAGCATGCATTGCAAATGCTTTCATCCGAATCGCAAGGGCGTGTCGCGGCGCGGACGTGGACCGGACAGGCGCGGGCGGGACGCGGGGCGAAGGGCGGGGCTCAGTAGCGCGAGTCGTCGTAGATGTAGATGGCCTCCCCCGCGGACTCCTTGAGCGGCGGCGGCGCGGGAGGGAAGTCGAGCTCGGCGCGGAACAGCTTGGAGGCGGCGGGCGCGGGGGACGCGGGCGCGGGGGAGCTCCCCGCCGACCCCCCGCCGCGCCGCTTCACCCCTCCGGCGCTCGTGCCCGCAACCGCCCCGCCACCGCTGCCGCCGCCACCGCTGCTGCCGCCGCCGCCCGAGCGGAACGACGAGCGTCGCGCCAGCCTACAACGAACAGCTACTTTAGGGGGTGAGCTACACATAATAGCTGTTCGACAAAACTAATGTGTTTTTCTACTCATGGCAAGTTTAAAAAAAGTTGGTACCATAGTTAACTAGACCATACTAGACTGGATAATCCATCTATGTATCGAAAGATGGCGCTGGCTTTTCCCTACGCACCACCAAATGGCAATTTATACACAAGACTGCTTTATTTATCGAACCGTTGTCTAGTATTAACTCAGAATTGATGAGATACTAAAACATTAGCAAATAACACAAATTATTAGATATAGAATACCTAGTAGCCATCTCTTCAGGAGTTTCCTCTATCTCGAGCACCCAGCTGACGGAGTCGTGCTTCTCTACCACGCCCTTGACTGCGGGTAGGGGGGCGGGACCGGTGGCGGGGGAGGGCGACGCAGCGGGCGACGTGGGGGAGGGCGGCGTCGGCGGCGGAGACGGGGAGCGCGCCGAGCCCCCGGACAGCGAACGCCGCCGCGCGCCCGCCAGCAGCGACACCACCTGCGGCGTGAGACACATCGTTAGTAAACACGATTCTACCTATTATAGGAGCTGAGAGAAATCAAGAAATACTATTGTTATATTGATAAATAAAAATATATACTCAAATCGGCGCGTCCTACCTGCGACTTTTGGCGTAGCTTGTACCGCAGCTCCTCGTTGTGCGCGGCGAGTCGCGCGGCATGGTCGCGGTCACGCGCAGCCAGCTCGCGCAAGCGGCGGTTGTCGTCACGCAGGCGGTCGGTGTCGCTCTGGCGCGCGGCGAGTCGCTCGCGCAGCTCCTCGGCCGCCTGTCGCGCCGCCGCCGCCGCGCGCTCGGCCGCCTCGCGTCGCACCCGCTCTGCGCCTGCCTCCGCGCGCGCTCCGCGCACCGCCGCCAGCTCCGCCTGCTTCATCTCGATGACCGCACGCAGCGACCGCACCTGTCCACACACACACACACCCATGAATCTCACGGACAACTGACCATCAGTCGTTACCTTATATCATCATAGCAGACGATGTTCTCACCTCGGCGGCGAGCTCGGTGGCGTCCGTGCTGAGCTCCTCCTTCGAGTTGAGCCGGAAGTCGCAGTCGTCCTCGGACTCGAAGAACACCGGGTCGCAGGCGGCGTCGCTCATGGTGCGGGTTTTGGGGCCCCTCTGGTAAGCCTGGTCGTACGTCCGGTCGCCGAGCTCGTCCGACTGGTCATAGGAGCGGTCGGCGAACACGTTGGCGGGTTCGTCGCTGGCGCTGGTGGACTCGTCGGAGTCATCGGACGTGTCGTCGACGGCGTTGCCGGGCGGGGCGGGAGACGCGCGCGCGCGGTCGAGCTCGGCCCGCGCGGCTTGGAGCTGCGCGCGTAGGGTGCGCTCGAGCTCGCTGTGCGCATGCAGGCGCGCGCGGCTCTCCGCTACCTCCTCCTTCAGGGTGGCTATGGTGTCCTGGAAGCAGCAACGCGTGAGTTCTCTTCTAGCTTGTTATATTTCTACATGAAGAGCGCAGGGAGCGAGGAACGTACCTCTCTCTGTCGCACATCATCGGTGAGCGCGGCGAGCCGGTCGGCGTGCGCGGCGGCGGCGCGCGCGTTCGCGTCCTCCCGCGCCGACACCTCGCGCTCCAGCTCAGAGATTTTGCTCAGGCATTCGGCGACTGGAACGAAACGATTCCGACATTAAAACACTTATTAAAGTCGACGTTTCTCTATTCGACTCGGGTCGACAATTTTGTAAGAATTCCCAATGTTCTTTAAACGTTATTTGAACGTTCGACTCTACCCTATAGACTCTATAGTATAGAGTATATGGGAGCAGTCAATTGTCCAGACGCCTCGTGCGCTGCACGCCGAGGTCAGCTCAGATCTGAGCGTACAGAATCACCGCAACTGAGAAATTTTATTGTTTTAAAACAAAAAAGTTTGACCCAAATATGTGTCACGCGGTGTGTGTGTGTGTGTGTGTGTGTATTCGCGATTAAGCATTATTCATAATAATAATTATAATAATATATTATTCCGAATTTCCGAATGAGTATGTGTTTTTAGTTGTTACATTATTGTGAAGAGCTCCGTGGCCTAGTGGGTAGATCGTTTGATTCGCACTCGAAAGAGTGCAGGTTCGATTCCCAGGTTGTGGCGTGTACCAATGAGACTTTTTCAGATCTCAAGTACATTATACGGATGCTCCAACGGTGAAGGAAAACATCGCGAGGAAACCAGCACATGGTTCGTATTGACCAGTCATTCCTCTGGACTAGGCTGACTATGTATATTGTGAGAATGCCGTATGTGCTCGGGCAACCACACGACATTAAAAAAACCGACTTTCCCAGGCACTACAGCATTTCAAGAGTGGTTACTTCGTTTGGAGAATACTGTATAAATAATCTAATAACGGATGAAAAGGCCTAAGTTTTTTTATTGTGTTGTATTGTGGAACCAGACCGTAATGTTTTATTGTACTAATGATTAGAAACATGTTTATTTTTAATTTGAGAAAATTAAAACCTTGATGATTGAGACTATTTTTAATGTTTTATTATGAATTTATGACCCACACACGTTGAAAAAATACAAGATGATATGTCAGAAACGATCCAATATCGGCGATACATAAATGGGGGTTCAAATGATTCGCTTTCACTCCCCGATCTCCATTTAATGGAGCGACTGTGTTCCACCAAACAACGTATAAAAGAGAGTGAAATGGATACTGACTGGTGTCCAGGTCCTTCTGTGCGCGCGCGGCGCGGTCTGTGTCGGCGCGCGCGGCGGCGGCGCGTTCGGCGGCGGCCACCGTGCGCCACCGCTCGGCCTCGGCCCGCCAGCCGCTGCCGTTCACATCGTCCAGCTGGAATACCCAACACGCTCCGTTACCGCACAGCTACAGACTAACTAAATCGTACTTCAACTTTATGTTACTACTTACTTCGATAAACATTCGTACTTCAACTTTATGTTACTACTTACTTCGATAAACATTATTTTGCTTATACGAAAAGAATCTCACCTGAAATACTAAATACTGTACTAGCACGCCGAGGGCCTCCACGCCCTTGGCGGCGTGCGCCAGCTGCGCGGCGTGCTCGCGCGTGGCGGGGGCAGGCGCGGGGGCAGGCGCGGGGGCGGGCGCGGGCGCGGCGGCGGGCGCGGGCGGCGGCGCAGTTGGAGAGCGCGCGGGCGGCTGCTGCGGCGTCTGCACGCGCTTGCCGCGGGGCGCCACCGCCGCCGATACGCGCGGTGGCTCTGTAAGCAAACATCATTCTGTAAGAGAGCAGGTTCTCGAGTGGCAGGAGGTGGACTACAGAGGTTCCGCTGGGAGATCAGAGTGAACATTGCAAGCATGTGTGTATTTCGTGTTTCATAACCTGAATGTTCAACACAAGTAGGCCAGAGATAGAGGAGTGCAGCGGCAACTCCGCTCGGACAATACTCGTGAGAACGATCAGACGGAGCTGGTTTCCCAGCCCGCTTGTTCTGTAGCACACGAGCGCCGCGCCGTGTACTTGTAATTGTAAATGGGGCCATTATAGTACAAACATCTGACGCAAGTTTGTTTCACACAGTTATAATTACCCTGCAATGTTTAAAATTCAAAACGATTTAGACAAATGATCGCGAATAATCTGATCGAATCTACAGTCCGTTCAGTTATTTTGCCTCTGACAGAACCTCTATGCCGACTTCATCAGAATCGCTCTTATAGAGTTATAGAGACTCCGAGGTAAAATAACTACGAACGGAGTATAATAAATACTACGTTGCTATGAGCGTTATTGATAATGTTATATTATTGACAACCAGTCCTCGGGGACAAGTCTGGGAGTGGTAAAGATAGTTTTTTGCGTAAAGTGTCCAGCCTAGTATTCTGTGATTAGTCCATATTAAGAATAATTAATTAAATACAGAGAATGCGGTAGTGGTAGGCGTGTACTGTATGTAGTGTGTAGCCTGTAGGTACCGCGGACGTAACACGGCCGGCCCTCAAGTACCGGAGTGAAATCGACCACGGCGCGGTAAAAATAACACATTCTAGCATACTGATGAGCGGCTTTCGCGTCCAAGTGCGTGCGCGACACACTACTTCACTAGACACTAGCTAGTGCGGCGGTACCTGTGTAGCATGCACGTAACTGTATACGTTGACACGTGGAAAATGGCGACAGGCGACGTCACAGGTCTGCTGACTGGGCGCTGTGGCGGTCTGTGGACTGGATTGGATTGGAGTGGAATGGATTTGCAGAGACTGGCTTTAGGTTAGCATAGCCAGCAATTTTATATGCTGCCAAGTACAAACTAATTTTGCAGAAACATAGTTAAATCAAACCAATTAGATCTAAGGTTGAAAAACTTTACCGGCCAAACCCACGGCCGGGGCTTAGCGTACTTTATGTTTTCGCGTTATCGTAACTGCGTCGTTAGCTTGTACAACAAAACAATACGCAGTAAGCATAAAACACATAATATAACATTACCTCGCGTCGCTGTATTGTTTAGCGGGAATTAAGATATCGACTACATCAGTCACGCAGTGACAGTGAAATTTCAATGGGTGGAAGTAATGGAACGATCAACGACCTACAGCAGCAAAAAGTGACCATCTGCAGGGCAATCGCGCTAAGTTGGTTCAGTTGAATCGTAAAGGAACCGTGAACATTACTCGACTTTTTGAATGATTCGGTATCGCGCTAACGTTTTGACAGACAGGTGGAACGCAGCTGCACCGCAGCCCGAGCGCAAACGCTGTCAAAACAAAAAGCGAAAACGATGCTACTTTTTCTCGCACGTTTCTGAAACGTTTCTTGTTTTAGTGTGTTAAATTGTTGAGAATGTGGTGAAAAAATAAACAGCAGCGTGATTGGCCTGCAGACCCTTTGCGCCGGTTTACGGTCCAGCGTTAGTAAGCTACCATTTGACGGTGACACCGCGAAAATACTAAGCTAATAAGAATGCTGTCTCTTTTTTCTAGTAACGTGTGATGTGATTTAAATAAGTATGACTATAGTAACCCTAATGCGAATCTGAAATACCGGTCAATTTTAGTTTTATTATTATTATTATTATTATTATTATTATTATTATTATTATTATGCTAGCCTGTTGTGTCCCACTGCTGGGCAAAGGCCTCCCCCATTTCCTCCATAAATCGTGTTCCTTCGCTATGGTCGGCCAGTCCTTATCAAAGACATCTAATTCGTCGCGCCACCTTTTTTTGGGTCTGCCTCTGTTCCGCTGACCAGTCGGTAGCCACTCCAAATAAGATGTGCCCATCTATCTGAGTGTATGCGAGACACATGCCCCGCCCAACACCATTTCAAGCTGGCTGCTTTCTTTCCCACGTCAGTCAGTCCCGTTTTGGAGCACAGAGTGGTGTTTCGGATTCAATCGACCCTATTGACACCTAAAATGCTACGCTCCATGGCACGTTGACAGTCCCTGAGTTATATACCCTGAGGTATAAGGGGCCTAACTAACATCTCTCGGAGCCCAAGCCAACCTCACCTGCTCGTGGTATACCCTGCTGATCAACGAACGAGGCTCTGGCGACACGCCCCCGGCCAACACGCAGTGGACAAGCGTGTCGGGGTTATATGGTTTAACCATATAGTCCAACCCCCCTCTTATCATGGCACAATTTTACTTATCAATCGAAAAATCGCATATAGTTTTGCCCTAACAGCACATGGCGCGCACATATAAAAAAAAATAATTAGACGGCCGTAAACTGAATTATTTTTTTATTCGTGAGGCGATAGACGACCACTAACCCATAATCGTTAAAAATATTTCGAAATTTCTGATAATGGGCACTTTTTTAACCCCCGACCAGACCAGAGGGCTATAAATTTAACGTGTCTATCTGTTTGTCTGTCTGTGTTTACGTCTACCCGTGGCATCGTGGCATCCAAACGGATGAACCGATATTGATCGAGTTCTTTTGTTTAAAAGGTGTAACGATCCAGAGTGTTCATTATCGTCAGCTCACTCACTAATTGACGATTCGGGAATTACATAATTCTTTTAATTTTTATTGTTTACAGATACCTTTTATCTAAGTCTCAAAAGAAGAAAACTGTCAGATATCGACCTGAATATATAGAACGAGCGATAAAAGAAATTAGACATGATAAGAAATGTATCAGGAAGACTTGCAGAAAATACGGAATACCCATAACAACTATTCAAGATCGGTTAGCAGGTAGGAGACACGATGTGCTTCAATCCAGGGGGTCGGGGCCATATTTAGGAGTTGATGGAGAAAAAAGGTGGTAAATTGGATGTTAAACATTGTTAAATGTGGATTTGCAATAAAAAAACAAGAGCTACTGGATACCGTGCAAAACGATTTGCGTGTGTTTTTAAAGATTTGGGTAAAAAACGCCTTTCAAAGACGACCCTCCAGGACAGACCTGGTAGCATAACTTTACAAAAAGAAACCCTGTAATCAGTGTTCGTGTTGCTGAGAGTATTAATAAGGCTCGCGCTCGTGTCACCGAAGAGTCTATTCGCTTCTGGTTTAGCGAATTACAAAGCTATTTAGCAGAAGTTGGAGCGCTAGAGGTATTGGAACATCCCAACAGGGTATATAACGCTGATGAAAGCGGTTTCTACCTGTGTCCAAAAACAGGCAAAGTTTTAGAACCAAAAGGGTATAAGAATCTTTACCGGTTAAATGCGGATAGTGATAATAACAATTTAACGGTGCTGTTGGCGTTCAATGCGTCTGGACAAATTTGTTCACCACTGGTTGTATTTCCTTACTTAAAACCATCAAGAGCAGTAAGTGAAAGTATGCCTCCAGATTGGTGCCTAGGTTGAAGTGAATCCGGATGGATGCAGAATGAATTCTTCTTTGAATACATGGCAAATGATTTCAACAATTTACTTGAAGAATATAATATTAAACGACCGGTTTTGTTCCTAGTTGATGGTCACAAATCACACATGTCTTATTTAGTGAAATGTGTGATAAATTAGGAATAATTTTATATGTACTCCCGCCTAACACAACTCACATGCTGCAGCCGGCCGACATCAGCGTTTTTAGCCCACTGAAAGCTAACTAGCGTAGCGTCATCTGCCAATACTTAAACAAACCAGAAAATGTTGATAAACAGGTTACTAAAACTACTTTCTGTCCTTTATTTAAGGAAATAATAAGTAAACCACATGTTTTAGGCACATAATAAACGGATTTAGAAAATGTGGGCTTTATCCTTTTAATCCAAATGAAGTTAAGTACACAAAATGTGTCAGAAACACAATTATAAATTTAAATCGACAACAGCGAGTGACAGTGCAGCAAGAAACAGGCATAAATAATTAGGATTTACTTTCAACTCGCAAAGTCCTGCGACATTTAAAGCCCGTTATATTCACCATCATCAAACATCTACATTTCCTTCCTCTATATCCAGTCAAAAATGGCGAGATTATTATAAAGAAAAATAAGAAGCTAAATTAGAAAAGGAAAGGGTAAAACAGGAGAAAAAAGCTGCTGCAAAACGCAAGAAAGAGGAATTAGAGAAGGAGAAACAATAAACTCATAGAGGAAAGAAAAGCAAAATATCTATTCCAAAAAAAGAAACAAAGAAAGAGACAGAAGAGAGAGAAGAATTAGAAATATATAAAACTAAGTTTGAGAAATACACACATTATTTTGAATTAAAACAAAAATGTAGAGTGTGATTTTTGTTCAAAATGGTTCCATTTAAAGTGTACCGATTTTGTGGGGGTCGGTTATGATATAGCTAAACACGGGCCATTCAAATGTAATACATGTATCATAAAGGAATATTAATTTTAATTCGTACACATTTTATTACACTTGAATGGTGTGATTTAAATGGTTCACACTTCACGGGTAATATTTGTGATTATCAACTATAAGAGACTGACTAATTTTAAATACTGGAGACTTAAATTTGTAATGATTAAACTGTTTGTAATTTAAAATATTTGTAATTTATTAACTATAAAAGACTTATTATGAAAGTGTTAAGACTGTTAAGTGTGTAATTATTGATTTATTTTTAAAAAAAGGTGTTTTTTTTTTGTCTAGGAAGTCAGTCAATATATTTTGTAAATAATTTATAAAAAACTGATTATGAAAGAGAAATGACTGTTAAGTTTGTAATCATTGTATGATTAAATAAAGTTCCTATTATAATTATATAAAAAGTAGTTCTTTTTTGTTTAAGTCAGGTGTCTCCAAACATTCCAGCCTAAGGGCCATACTGATTACTCCAGTAAGTTCCGAGGGCCAAAACCATATTATCATTGTTGCCGGTGGTAAAAAGTGAAATAGTCCACTGATGAAAAAAAAGTCCGAAAAAGTACGCAACGTTTAAAAAAGGCTGCAAATCGGACTAAAGTCCGCAAAACGGCAACACTGCATATTATTAATTTTCCTGTCATTATCTGTAATTTCTAGATAAGTCGTAGAGTACAAGCCATGAGGAGTAACGTGACATGACATCTGGTGGACACAAGCGGAAATAGGTAGTACCTTCTATCGCTAACAGATGGCGCTAATAGCACGTACAGAATAATCTCGTTGGTTCGAGAAAGTTCTGGTGTCTTCCACTCACTTCTAGATGGCAGTATTTGGAATATATAAGAAGGCTAGTGGCGCAACCACAAGCCAGTTCCTATGACACTGTTGTGAAATAAAATAGTGCGTACCACCTTAAAACGTGTTTGTGCGTGTTTAAGTTTAAGACATCTTTGTAACAGTATTTTGATTTGAATTGTTGCTTTTGTGTGTGATTTAGTAGTATGGAAAAGAAGCAAAAAATTGATAGTGAATGCAGAAAATTCAAAGATCAGTGGAACATTCAGTATTTCGTAATGGAGTCCAGTAACAAGGCGCTACGTTTGATTTGCAATGAAAGCATAGCGGTTCTCAAGGAATATAATATTAAACGTCATTATGAAACAAAACCATTTTCAAAATTACTTAAAATATACAGGAAGTTTGCGGACAGAAAAATTCGAAGCTATGAAGCGCGGATTGAAATCGCAGCAATCTTCATTTACAAAACTCAAAACTGAACAAGAGGCTGCAACTCGTGCCAGCTTTCGTGTGGTTCTTGAAATTGCAAAACGTGGGAAACCATTCACCGATGGAGAAATGATCAAAGAATGCATAATTGCAGTAGCCGAAGAAATGCGCCCTGAAAATGAAAAACTGTCAATATGTCAGCAAACACTGTGGCTCGAAGGGTAGAAAACATCGCTGAAAATATATCCTCTCAACTGTTCGACAAAAATGGACATGTTGAGTGGTTTTCCTTAGCCTTGGATGAGTCAACGGATATGTCAGATACTGCTCAGGTGTTGATTTATATTGGAGGAGTAGATAAAAGCTATGAAGTGCATGAAGAACTTCTTGATATGTATAGTATTCATGGCACAACTACTGGTACAGATATTTTTAAAGGAGTTGAAATGGCCATTAATCAAAAGAACCTTCGATGGAAAAACTTGAAATGTATTACAACTGATGGAGGCAAAAACATGAGTGGGAAAAATAAGGGAGTGGTCGCTCTTGTGTCAAAGGCTGTAGAAAATGACGGTGGTTCAAAACCATTAGCCTTACATTGTATCATTCATCAACAGTCTTTGTGCGGAAAATGTTTGAATATGTGTGAAGTTCTGAAACCAGTCATATCAACTGTTAATTTTATCAGATATTTTGGGCTGAATCACCGACAATTCCGACAAATTATTGAAGAGATTGGAGAAAATGACTTACCTTATCATACTGCCGTACGTTGGCTTAGTTGTGGAAAAGTCCTTCAGTGCTTTTTTGAACTTCTAGCAGTGATCGAAATTTGTTTTAATGAAAAGCATCGCCCTCTTACTGAATTACAAAACAACGCATGGCTGTGGAAGTTAGCATTCTATGTTGATTTGACAAAACATGTGAACGAACTGAATTTGAGATTGCAAGGAGAAAACCAGCATCTTCCTGATTTATACACTAATATCAAATCATTCCGGAACAAATTGATACTGTTTCAATCACAACTACGAAGTAAATGTTTTTCACATTTTAAAACATGTGAAATATTCAGCCACTCCACTGAGACTGAGTTTCCTATCGATTTTGCAATCGAAACTTTGAGTGCTTTGAAAATAAATTTTGATACTCGTTTCTCGGACTTTGATGCCATTGCGAATCAAATTAAGATTTTTCAGAATCCTTTTGATACTGACATTGAAACCCTAGCCCCGGAACTTCAAATGGAAATGATTGATCTACAGTGCAGTGATATAATTAAGAACAAATATCAAAACTCATCTTTGTTGGAATTTTATAAGGGTCTTCCACTGACACAATTTGATAATTTCCATAAATTTGCTCGTGGGCTGTTTTCTGTTTTTGGTACTACTTATTTGTGTGAGAAGACCTTCTCCAAAATGAAGTACACAAAAAATGTATACAGATCTAAATTAACTGATGAGCATCTTAAATCTCTTTTAATAATTGGTACAAGTAAAATTAGTCCACAACTACAAACTATTGTCAGTGGAAAATCTCAATTACATAAATCTCATTTCATATGTATTTCATATGTCATTATGCTTGTTATAAGTTATGTTTTTATTTATAATGTATAAAATGTTAGTTGGATTCATTTCAATAATTTGTTAGTTATTATATACTGAAGTTAAATTTTCTGCATATTATACATGTCTTTACTCATTTCAATTCTGTGTTTCTTTATCCAACTTATCACAAAAACGATAACAATAAGCCTACAACAATGTTATGAGTAGTTAGCCCATGACCATATCAATGTAGATGTCATATTAATAATTCTTCAACATAAAATTAGAATACTTCAGTAAACTAAATTTAATTTGCTATAAAAAATATGTTCTCTAAAAGGAGTTTTCAAGTATGCTAGCTCTCCGCGGGCCGGACAAAATCTGTCCGCGGGCCGGATGTGGCCCTCGGGCCCTTGTTTGGAGACCCCTGGTTTAAGTAGTCAGTCAGATGGTGGTCGCAAACTAGCAAACGAGTGGTCACAAACCAAAAATAGTGGTCATAAAATAGCAAATTAGTGATTTTTTCATGTTTAATGAAATAAAAAATTAACCACTAACACTCCCACTCAATCTTTTTGAGTTTAATAAACTTAATTATATTAGCAATGATTAAATACTAAAAAAATCGGAATAAATCGTTAATTTTTTATAAAAAATCGTATCTTAAAGTTGTGGGCCTCGCTAATCGGCCGCAAACCGGCGAAAAGGCCCACTTACATTCCGGTCGCCGTAGCCGCAGACACAGCTTTTATGTGACATATTAAGAGCAAAGGTTATACAATTAGCCCCTTACTAATAAAAATATTTATACAATGTTTTGTCCTTGTCTGTCAAGCGTCTTTTTCGACGTATCAGACGAGGACAAAACAATGTATAGCTTATACACTGTATAAATATTTTTATTAGTAAGGTATTTAATAAATAAGTAGGCATCAAAAAATCTTATACCGTTTATAGATTTTAGTATCTTAAAACAAAAAAGCCATTATAATTTAAGATAAGAATAATTTAACGAGTAATTAAGTTCTGGACAATGTACCAACGCTCACACGCTCCGCCGTGTCAAGGTTGCATGTCTACAGTAGTGCGACCCTTAGCCATGGCGTCCCCGACTGGTGACTATGGGCTAGCCGCTAGGGAGTAGGGATGGTGGACGAGGACTGTGGACGGGGAACTGGGGCCTACGGGGGCGCGGCCTGCGGAGCTCGTGGAGGTGAGACATGTCACATGAGGCACACGACCTGGTATTACTGCCATCGCAACTCATCGCTAGCTACCGTACCGTCAACCGTGCAGCACGCAATAACTATGTCTGCTTATTGCAAATATTGTCGCGTAGGAAAATCAATGGATACAAATGACATGAAACAATCATTATTCAAAGAATTTATCCCCGCTGGAGCCACAGATTAAAGAAAGCTAGGACCAGATAAACATGTACATACAGAACTGTTGATTACATTGCACTACTACAAGCGTACGCTGTGTGCACAATTCTGCTATCGCGTACACGGCAATGGGTTGCCACGTTCTGTGACAACCCTGACAAAATTTCGATCGTTCTGTGGAAGGTACCTACGTATACATTTTCTTCTGTGCTGCAGCCCTGTGTGTGTATTATGTATTCGTTAGAAATTGACAAATACATAGCTACTGTAGGTAGATCATCGTTACTGGCGAGTATTATATAAGGATGGCCGTCTCTAGGTGACAGTCCCGTGGCCTGTGGCCCGTGGGCTACACTAGAATAGTGTTAATTAAATTGGAACTAACGATTTGCAAACGAAATATAAACCGGCTGCCCCCGCCTCTCTCTCGATAGTACTCTCTCCGAGCTGATGAGGAGTGAGTAGTGACCACCTCCGTCCTCACACATGACGTCATAGCTCAATGCTCGTAACACACTCAGCATATCCCAGTTTATACGTATCAATAATTAGTATAAGGTTTGACTTTCAATCTACGCATAATCTTCGCATTAGTTAATAGTTACGTTCCTAACACAAAAAAGAGGTATTGTAAAGAAATTCATTAGCGGTAAAGAAGTCCTCAGTATGTAATTAATATTAATTACTTTCAACAATCGTATAAAATCAATGTGTAACATTGTTGTCTAGGGAGTAATAATCGATATTGAATATTGATATTTTTTTGTTGATTCTTATTTGTTACAGTTAAGACGTAGGTTGTACGTACGCCAAAAGTCAGACAACGGATTGATATTTGGAAACAGAATAACTTGGAACGCTAATAAAATGTAAACGAGGTCCGTGATAATTCATAAATGCTAATTATTGTTGTGTCTTATACAGAAATAACGCCACGAGCACTCCGCGTGTCGTGTATATTTAGATCCAATTTTACCTGTAAAAAAAATACCAGTGTACATTATAGTGCTGCCAATGTAAATGTCACTTATTACCGTTCAATAAGGAAATACAATGACACATTAATTTGGTAGAATTTATCTCTTTATTTACGTTTTATATTAGATTGGATCTGATCATAGTAGATAATGTGTTATATGTTTCTATCCTAGTAGCTAGTTAGACTTCTGTTTATTTCTTTAGTACATACCTACAACATAATGTATGCTAAAATATAACATAAACGTTGTGTAAATAACCACTTAAGTTACCGACCAGTCTTAAGGCCTGTACGATGAAAAATAATTCGTTTTCTTGTGCAATTCGTTACGCAGCAATTGTATAATTTATTTTATTCAAGTTATCACTGCATTCAATGTAATGCTCGCTCCAGTTGTTCTGCGAACATCGGATAACAGTTCCTTCCGACATGTTGTGTGTCCGTAGCCCAGTTCCCGCCATGTCCGAGCTGAGAATACTGCGAATGGGACGGTGTCACCGTCGGGGCTTACCCGAGCGAGTAAGTGGCAGAATAACGGCCAGCGGCCTCAACCGTTACGACTTGCCACTGTAACACTTTAGCTGCCAATGAGGGCTTTCGAAACTTTTTCTGCCTCTAGGGGGCAGATCCGACTCACACACAGCGCCGCGCCGTCTGGTGGCTGGAATTTTCTCGACACTTTTTCTCCCACGAGGCGGCGCGTCGTATAACTCGGCTCCATGTCGTGTCAAACAGCTGGCAAATGTCACGAAGTCAACCCTCATTCCGAAACTTGGACAAATAATTGTTAGTAATTTAATGGAAGTTCCTAGGAAATGTGACGAAAGTATTTTGTTACACTCATACATAATACTATAGATGCATTCACTGGGTCTTTTAATAAAATTCTTATTACGGCTTCATACTGTATTGAGACACCCTCGTTAGGTGGCGGTAGGCAGACGACTGACTTTTGCTGGAGTTTCGTCTGTCCTCGTACATAGATAGCACATAATAAATGAGCCGACAAAATACTTTGATACTGTGAAATACAAATATTATATTAAAAGGGTGTGGACTATGGCCTGTCCGTCTGTCATTAATAAGATACAGTACAATACAATAAGGGAAACTGAATATTAGGCCGTGCGGGCGGCGTAGGTTCTAGTGCAGTCGGAAGTCGGAAGTCGGTAGGATGTGCAATTTCAGTTTTACGTTTCATGTCAGGCGCACAAAATGTCCCAAAATACTCCGCGATACCACGCTCATGTGCCGCGGTTTGAGCAAAACAGGTAAATAATAAAATGTCGAATATACCGGTATGTTATGTAGGTATAATGTGAAATTGTCCGGACGGCGGACAGGATGAAAAGCTTAATTGAATTGGCAATTTCAACACAATGAGAACTGTTTACACCGAAATTACGAAATGTAAACGAATCTGTGTCTTAATCTCATTAGCATATGAGTTGCGTAACACCTTGGAGTGTTTATCAGTGTTAATAATCTAATGACTCCTCTTGCTGAATCCCGCGGCAAAGGCTTGTCACAGATTTCCATGTTTTTCCCCGATGTTATAACTACGAAGTAGTGCCTAACATCCTACATATTGTGCTCTACTGTGAAATTAATTACCGCTTAGAAAGAGAAAATGCAAATCGAAAAAGATTTTAAAAAATTTGCTAAATGTTGAACCAAAGCTAAAGTTTTTAAGGTGCAATCGATGTACCATATTATTTTGTAGAAATTGGAAATCAACGAATATTAATCAATAAATTCGGAAATTATTCATAACGCCATGACAATTGCCGCCGCGCTAACAACCAAGCTCGATTTCTCGTAAGTCGTAAAGGAAGCTGCGGCCTCGTCAACACATCAGAGAACGCCGACGACGGACGCGACCCGCGATCGGAATCACTCCGCTCCTGTCGCCGACTTCCCCAAAACTCTCGATACGGTGACAAGCGATCCTCACTAATTACTGTATTCTGTTCAGATCCAATTTAATCTAAACGTATACAAAAAGATTGATCAAATTGACGTGTCGTTGTGTTTCTTTTCTGCACGGTGACGGAGTGTCATCTAAGTAGTGCACGGTGACGGAGTGTCATCTTAGTACTGCACGGTGACGGAGTGTCATCAAAATTGGTCATCATAAAGCGGTCCATGAGATTGTCACAGACTTTTGTAGACTTTAAAGTATTTTGGTTGTCACAGAGTATTCAATAATGAAGCCAGCGAATGTGTCGGCACTCCGTGGGTTTGTCGCCCATCAACTCAAAACAAATGATAACATTAATAAATAATTTAACTAAGAAATATCGTCTATTAACTATAATAGACCAATAATGCTTAAGTACATATAATATAGACTTGATATGCACAATTTTACGATTGAGAAATCTTAAAAATGGAATGGTTGGTGGGAGGGTGGATTGGATAACCTCCCATAAATCAATATGACGAAACTAAGAAAAATTAATATCTGCTCGTGATTTGAAAAATAACATGATTAGACAACTTTTGTAAACTTTCGCAATTGTTACATAATTAATAAACAGTGGGTCACCGGTGACGGTGTAGTCTGCAGGTCACCGCGATACAAACACGCGTCAGCTGGAGAGAGCTATTCCTAGACAGTAGACGCGGCTATTAGCGGCGCGTGTCTATAAGTATCGTCCAGCGGCATCACTGCTATATATAGACGTATGTGTGTCAGGCGGTCGGCCACCCCCAGGGACGTGTTGCCGGTCAGAGGTGGCTGTCGGGCGTCACCCAGTATCCGCCGTGAATCTGATCCTTTGAGCCGCCGTCGGTCAGCCGCCGCATTCGCAACGAGTTGTTATTATGTTTAGTTATTTTGCATTTGCTTTTCAACCATGACTGTGTGGGGTTATATGAGAACTATAGAAGAACGGACATTCCCGTAAGATATGGTTTTACACCGCATGTGCAGTTCGCTTAGAACTAGCATTTACATACGAGGAGTTGAAACTACTATATCGTTACAGATACATGCCGTATAAATGACAAAGTCAACTATGTTTGGTAGTGCAAAGTTAGGGGTAGTAAATCAAACAATTTGCCTAATGTTCCCTAATTGGCGTGATAGTGAGTGCATCTCAGCGGGCGTCGTGTTCTGAATTAGGAACAATCAGCGTGTGCGGTGTGAGTCAGACTCGCAATTGTAGCTGCTTCATAAAACCGTCATCACACGCCCTTTGTCACAGAATAGCCCTTATTCGCTGAAACTTGGGGACATCTACGACAAAATAATACTCATATTTTGGGCTCCTTCGAGGATTTCGGGTCTCCGAACCCAAAATATAAACTTCATATCCTCGTAGTGAAATAAATTTTAATTAATTACCAAAGGAAGTCTTAATGTCGTAATTAAGAACGACTTCGTATGCAAAGTTCCCATTATAAATACTCGTTAACCATAAACTGGTAATACAAACGCAATAGCAACGCAATTGATCTGCGAAGCGGGCAGGATTTTGACATTAATTTGCATTACAGAGATTCTCCTTTGAATGCTGGACATAAAACTACTTTAAACGTTTTTAATGGTCGTCAACTGCGGCACTTTTTGCTTTGTCTCAATTTTGTCGTCTATACTCTCTACAATGAGACGTCCACTCGTGTTCTTACTACGACTCAACTTTTTTTGCTTTGTCTTTTATTTACTTATAGAATGTTGGTAATGAATGTATCCTGCTGGATGTGTGGTTCAGAAAGTGCAGATAATGTTATGGACAGTGGTGTCACACGCTGACATAGCGTCTGAGTCACCCTTTGATCTCCGCATGTACCTCATGTTGCGTGCCGTGTAACGACATCAACATGTTTGTCCATTCATATGATTAATAACAATAAAAAAGGTGAAACGTTTGAACAAATGACATTATAGGTACCGCAGTAGCTGCTAGTGCTTGAGCAACTGGATCTGCAGCGACTACCGTAGTAGGTAAGATATAGTAGTATAATCTCTAGATTATAACGGATTCCTAGATAATCCGTTGTCTAAATCTAATCAAATGCCGTTGTGGAATCTATAATAGGGAATCTATAATTTTTTAAATTTTTAAAACGTTTCTACTGATTATACCATATGTATATATATAATTTTTTTTTGGTTTCGCTATATATATATATTTATATTTGTATAAGTATCCGAAGAACTTGTGTTACGGGCACCAGACAACGGAAATATATTTAATACTTTTTATTGTTATACCATACTTATATTTAAGATTTTTACTATATTATACACATTTAATACAAATACATGACCCAGGAACACAGAAAACTTTATTGTTCCGCTTGCGTGATTCGAACCCGCGACCTCCCGCTTGAGCGCCATGCGCTAACCACTGAGCCACAGAATTGAAAATGGAAGTATGACATTGACATTTGTTCGACACTCATGTGTTCGATTTTCAACTCTATTGTATTAGCGCAGAGTTCTATTTTAAATGCTCAGAATTTTCCAGAGCCAGGCGGATTCCGGATCATACATCATAGTATACGAAACTTCTGTTTCACTTGACACAATGAAAATTGACACTGGCAATGGTTTAATACCGTCCGCCTTAAAATAAAAAAAAATTAGTTTTGATAGTTAATACACGTTCGTCTGTGCGATGACGTCGTTTTGTTCCACCAGTAAATATGCGTTTTTGAAATTTTCGCGGGAATTTCAAAAAAGCCACTTTTTGATTATTAAATTTCACTATTAGTTCAGGATAAATTTTAAAAATAATTGTATAGGTATGTTTTTTTAGCGACAAAGAGTACAAATAAAACTATTTTATCCATTTTGGTATCACACGCACATTCCATATTACTACGCCGAAGTAATGATTACTGCTATAAATGTTAATTATTTTAGGACCAGTTACATTACAGTGTTGCACAGCTACAGAATTGAGATAACCTAACCTAACTAGTAAGACCGAGTACGGCGCTGGGAGCTGACACCGGCTACAGGTGGCCGGCAGCCGCGACCGGCTCCTGCGGCAGGCGGCAGGATATCGCGCCGTTTAATTGCCGCCGCATCCTCTCCCGTTTATTGCCGCGGTAACATTCAGCAGCTCGCGCTACCCTTGATTTTTTTTAAAGTTCAAAACGTGTGTTCTCGCAATTTATGTTTAATCACCGCAGATCTCTACTTCGAATGAACTATGAAGTCAGGTTTTTCACTCCTATCATCATCAGTGTCTGATATGTATGCTCTGTATATTGTATCATCACTTAAAGCAAAGGTTTAAAGAATTTATTCTCAAAAAGACACAATTACATAGTCACTTATATGAGAACAGTGGATATTACAATTGAAACTCAAACTAACTATCATTACAACATTTTAACATAACATAATACTCTCCAAAATATAAATATACTACGTTGACGATTTTATTTTATAAATAAGGTAGCTAGTTTTTAATTTTGTTTAATATATTATGTATGTAATTGTTTTTTATTTATTATTTTTATTCTAATAATTTCTTTTGTTGTGTGTGTTACACACGTAAACTTGATTAATATTAAGTATATTGGTTTCGCTATAAATCTTTTTTGCAGATGACACATGTTTATTCTACTTCGGGTCCAATGTAAACGGTATAATCGCACCAGCACAGGCAGATTTAGACATTTTAACGGAATGGTTTCATTGCAATTCACTTAGTATTAACATAGATAAAACTAATTACGTTAAGTTTAAAACCAAAAATAAATTTTGGTGTTCATATAGCATCTAGACATTGCTAATCTAACGCTGCGCGCTATCTAGCGCTGAATGATTTTCAGTAATTGAACTCGCCGACGAGTCATTATGTCGCGTCGTCTAGCTGCAGTAGCCAGTAGGCCTGAGGTCGCGACCTAGGTTCTGCCCATTCTCTAATCTACAACCGTAACTACTTTTAGTCGCAAACTCTATACTTTCAGATATTTGAAGCAGGTAATTGAACGACAGCCACCAGCACAGGACGTCCACGTCGAGTAGAAAACGCGTCAATCACGGCAGCGACCGCGTCTAAAGCGGTCACTTATATCATGCAGATGATGAATTGATGGCGTACTATTATCGGATCAGCGTAATTTGTAGAAAATCGCGGCGAAAGAGAAAATACGTAATGACATGGCGTACGGCGCGGCGCAGGAGTAACGGTGCGGGGCGGGGGGAGGGGGGCGACACGCGCGCGGGAACTTTCCTGAGGAAAGAATGATGTTGAGACTTGAGAGGTGTTCTGCGCCGCCGCGCTTCGCGTACAGCCGAGTTTGAACCGCGAGCACCCATGTAGTCTGTATGAATGATTAGTACAGTATTGAGCCATTTTTTAAGTTTTTTTTAGTATTTCCTACGTCTAGGTGCTTGGTGTCCGTACTAATACTGTTTCACTATCGTAATTGATCTTTACTGATCTGAATGTTCCATTGGCATTGAGCTGATTAAGAGCGAGAGAGCGGCGTGCGGCGCTTTTTTTTGATAAAACATTGCTAAAACATAGAATTAAAAAAAAACTCAGTTTTATAAAATATGCGAAAAAATTTAAATATTATATAAATCCGGATTATCCGGATTATCCGGATAATCCGGATTTTTGTAAGAAAAATCCGAAAATCCGGATTTGAAAACAAAAACGGATATATATATATATATATATATATATATATATATATATATATATATATATATATATATATATATATATACTAATACTGTTTCACTATCGTAATTGATCTTTACTGATCTGAATGTTCCATTGGCATTGAGCTGATTAAGAGCGAGAGAGCGGCGTGCGGCGCTTTTTTTTTGATAAAACATTGCTAAAACATAGAATTAAAAAAAAACTCAGTTTTATAGAATATGCGAAAAAATTTAAATATTATATAAATCCGGATTATCCGGATAATCCGGATTTTTGTAAGAAAAATCCGAAAATCCGGATTTGAAAACAAAAACGGATTTTGCAACCCCTAGGCAGACCTATGTCCTGCAGTAGACGTCATGTGACGCGTCACCAGGCTGAAACGACGAATACTTAAGAGATTCGCGAGATTGCCTACGGAGGACGTAACGACATACCTACAACTCTCGTAAGACTTTGTGAACTTTTATTCCCTGAGTGATGGCGCTATAGCATGATCGGGATTGTGTCTGTATCTAGTGATGTTGTTATTGTTGGGCTCGACGGTTATGAAGTAGTAATGAGATAGGCCGGCCTAGCGTGACGAGCGGACAGCTCTGGCTGGCAGACGTCCAACATCATAATAAAATTGGGCCTCGACCGCGCGGCAGCCGGGCAGAGCCAATATTATTTTCAATTCTGCCGTCATCGACCGACCCACTGTTCTAGACCTCTCTGCGTGAATCACGTATTCAATTAATCGACTTCTGGACCTCAATCACTGCAATCTAATAGGATATCATCGTTGTGTTTCTCTATGTTCTTAAAGTCAGGGCAACATAATATTGGTCAGTGAATCCACAAAAAGTAGATCTAAATTAACCAACTAAGCCTTTGCTTTTATTGAAAATACAAGTGTTTGTCCTAGCTACTGGAGTACATAGAGTAGAGTAGGAGACACGGTACGGCCTGTACGCTCGCGTTCGACGTCGGAATCGTAATAAAGACTGATAGCCATCTCATTTGACTTGAACAGGCAGTCATTTGCATTGAACAGGAAAGTTCCAAGGCGAGCGCTAGTGTATACCACGAATCGCGACTGCGGCCGCGGCGGCCCTAATTAATACAATGCAAGGCCGAAAAAATTATGCCGGCTGATCGACTGACTTAACACTGATACTATATAGTCACTGAGATACTGCGTTATTAACACAGCGTTCGGTTCTTGCCGTAAAATGTTAAACCTACTACTTGCTGCTAATTTTATGTCGTATGACGTAGTTGTTGTAATTAACTATTAAAGTTTCCTACTCCCGATTTCGGATAAACTAAATTCCTCACCTGACTGAAGCTCGAGCTGCTTAGTAAATTAACAAACTTCGAGATCAGTGGAACCAAGTCTACTACCACCGCGGCACCGACGATGGACGATGGACGATGGACGATGGACGATGGATGGATGGACACACCGTTACATTGGCCATATAATATGGCGCCTAATATTTCAGAATACATTCTGGGAAACATATCGATATACGAGTACCTGTCGGCTGTCGAGTATATCTAGCGCAATACGCGCGACTGCGTATTAGAGTGGTGCATTAGAGCAGGTATAATTGCAGACGACCTACATACTCCGAGCCCGCCACAGGCCACTACAGAGGCGCCGCGCCGCCCGCATCAAAGCGGGATGCTGCGTCGGCGCATATCTAGGAGCTGCTTCAATGAACATGATTTTAGATAAATTATGGTTTATGGATGTCAGTCGCCCATGCTGTACTTTAAGAGTTAAGATCCATCAGACTAGACTTTACTTAGACATTAATCAGGAGGACTGGAGGAGCGAGCAACTACTGGCCTTGAAGATCATTCGCTCGTCTTGCACTATTTCTACACCTACATCCGATAAACTTCATTATAATCAGTATATAAATGATTATAATCAGTCACCATAACATATAACTGAAGCACAAGCGAGCGCTATTCAGCGGCAGCGAGCTGTGTAATGTCTCGTATTGAGAATTTCCGCTGTTCGACCAAATCATGGCGGCGGTCATTGTTCGACCTTCTGCAATGCCGCGCCCTACAGCAAGCGTCTAACCTTACCAGTGACCACGTACCAATGGGTTAAACTATTTACATTGCAATGGCATCCTTTAATGGAAATAAACACGCGAATTAATATGCGCGACCGGTCGCCTTGGGGCGTGAAGGTCGCGAGGACCTTCGAGCGGCGAGCACCGCAGCCGGCCCAGCGCCGCGTGACGTCACTGGCCAGCTTGATCCGTATTTATCGATCGTATAGATCGTTGATCATGAAGTATCTCGCGTTATCACGCACTGCCAGTCAACCTAACCTCTCGTGTGTATCACTAGCAGTTCTGGCGACTAACGCGTGTATTTCATCAATTATTACTCTCCACCCCGTTTTCCGAGAGTAGAAATGACTTTTAATTTTTCTTTGCCTTTAATAATCAGGAAAATTCTTTTGCTTTAAGTTTTATTTACTGCTATAATATAATATAGCCAGCCATGCGCGACTAAGTACCGACTGCACTTTTAAAGTTTTATTTTTTCCAAGCTTTGATAATAAATAATTAGATTTTAAATAAAAGTTGTAGAGCATAATCCTACTACTATTATAAATATGAAAGTTTGTGAGGATGATCCATCCTTTGGATGTTTTTTACTCTTTCACGCAAAAACTACTAAACAGATTTCGATGAAATTTGATTAGTAATTTAGGCTCTGGATTAAAACATAGACTACTTTTAATCCTGAAAAAGTACAGTGTTCCTGTGGGATACTATATTTATGCAGGCGGAGACGCGGGAAAAAGCTAGTATAATAATATGCTCTACATTTTTATTGAAAATCTGTAACAGAAGTAAGTCGATATAATATTGAGGCTACTTATTTTTCTTAATCTCTAACTTTAGTTAGAGATTTAACATAAAAATGTTTTATATCAAATTTTATCAGCTTTCCGAAATCAGTAGAACTTAGGTTGGTGGCGAGTGTTCTTAACAAATAACAGAGTAGACATAACGAGAGTTCTCGAACAATACGAAAGAACGAAAGCTGCAGCGGCCGCCAGTTTATATACCGCTTGTGATTACTGTTGCAGGGAACATCAGTTAGCCGATATGTGCTCTACATTTGCTACAATTGTGTAACGATTTGCTATACGTAGGTTTCTCTAGTACAGTATCTAGGCAGATAAACAAAGTACAGTTTAATTTGTCTGGAAGTAACTGCCGGAAGCAGTAAGGCCGCCTATGTGTACAGGTCCTATAGTTTTGTAATTATTGTTGTGTTTTTCTGATGAGTGTGCAAACAAACTGTTTTCTATTATCTACAAAGGCGTCTTTTATTCAATGTACTATTGATGAAGCTGAGACTTGATATCACCTAGAGAATAGCTATCAGGCTATATAATGTAACGCCGTGAATGTAGATTGCAGCGACTACAAAACGTCGGCCAAACTTACGATACGATCGCCTGTCTTCTAATCTTGTCGGTTTTTGGAGAGCAAATATTTTGTGCGTGACAATGATAAGATATGCGCAAGGTATTACAAACATTTTAGACACTGTTAAGGAAACTTTTACTAACAAAAATGAGGGATTGTTGAACATAATATGAATACAAGATTGTGTAAGAGCACACAAAGTAAACACTAGACACAGAGCCCAGAGGTCACAGTGTGAGGTCGGCGGCACCTAGGCAGACTCCATGTTACGTTGTTGTTGTTGAACATGGTTTACTATATAACCCATAGCATAGTTCAGCGAATGGTTCAGGTGTACTGTAGCGACTCCTCTCGTCAATTTGTTATCCCTAGTAACCATACGGGGGTTTAACACGGAATTGACGTTTCGACATCAGGTGAGCAGGCGCGTAGGCAATTGACCCCAACCGGCCTAACCTTCGGCCCAACAGCCCAGCAGCTCGTTATAAAAAACCTGGCGTAGTTTCAAGATGAAACTAACAATCCACTGCGGCGTTATGTCACGTAAAGTCGACGGAAACGTTTGTGTCATGTCATGTCAGGAGCATGCTGACGACGAGTATACTGCGAGTACCTGTCCGCTGTCGCATGTTGTGTATATATTTGTATATATACGTATGCATGCCCGCTAGTTTATGCCGTCGGCCAATTGTTAGTCCAGGACAGCAAGTGACTGTGGAGCGTGCGAACTGGGAAGTGGGCCTGCCCCGCTCTATGTAGATTTCTGCTATATTATAGAGGTTTTTGTATGTAATTGTGTCGCCTGATGAGTGCCGAATGAGCCTAGGGGGCAGTAGATTGAGATATTAAATCATTTAGCGACCCTAAATCCAATTAATATTTTTTACAACAGTCCAGTCAGTTTACAATAGCTAGGTAAGTAAATTTTTTATTATTATTTTAAATACAATAAAAATAAAAAAATAATACTTTTACAATACTTTTAAATAATTATAATATCATTGTTTTAACAAAAAATGACACCAAATAACATAAATATTTGAGCAGTAATTTTTGCTTTTCAATCATAGTCAAGAAATCGAATTTTTTTTTTTAGTCCTTAGTCCTGTAACTTTGAATTTAGTAACTGATTACTGTACTTTTTTTATTTTTCGGTCCATATTTGTTGTCTTTCGGTAAATATAACAATATTGTTGATTTGAAACAAACGCATATTCCCTATTGGGGGCATTCAACGTTGACATTCATAAAGCACTGTATAGGACAGGTGCACATACAAACACACGAATGATTCTACGGCGCGGGCGTCGCACTGTGCGAGTACAGTGAATAGTCTGTACCGCTACCGGAGCACAGCCGGAGCACAGCCGGAGCTTACGTCCGTCCGCAAAACTTCGGCTCTTCTTGTAATTCCGCCCGTCACATTATACATTTTCTAAACCGTGAATTTGATGCCCACCATGAAAAGCATTAAACTAAACAAAAATGTAAAAAAAACTCATTTTAATAACAATAAAATTGTTATTAAAATTAGTTTTAAATGTAAAGATTAAGCGTTAATAACATTAATAGCTTTATAATATTAAAGTTTTAATCGGATTCATATCATGTAGATGAGCATGTAGGTCAGCATGTAATAAGCATCATAACGGATCTGTCATCATCCTTAGTGTCAATTATTATTAAAACAATATGAAAAATAAATTATTGTTTTTCAATTTGCACTTTGCAAATTTTGTTTGTAATTTGTTTCGCTTATTTACCCTCTACAGGCCACAGTACTGCGTTAATTATCTCGTCTGAGCTGTGCGAGATGCTGCTGGGTTACATGTAAATATTGATATCAGTGTCCAGGGGACGGGCACGGGGTGGACCGTTACGCATGCATAATGTAGGGAATGCACACTGCACGCACCTCTTCCGTCGAGGAACATGTGTGCGGTCAGCCCCGGCGGGTCATGCCTCGACCAGGGCGTCAGGGCGTCAGGGACGAGGGCGTCAGGGCGTCAGGGCGTCAGGGACGAGGGCGCAGGGCGTCAGGTCGCCGGGCGGGGGCGCGGCTCGTACATCGCACACACAGCACTACACAGGACACTACACTACGCGCGTGCGCTCAGCGCGGCGGCCTGCGACATACTAACGCGCGCCGCGCGGACACCATCGACTTCCACGCCACACACATACACCATATAAAACCATATATAATATGGACATTATTTTCACAAAATCACACTAATTATTCTCGCAAAACCACCTAAAACATTATCTTTCATCTTTACATTTGTAAAGTACCTTTTACATGCGCGGGCGCAGCTTTCAGTTTTCTGCGTATTGCGACTTAATTTTCGTCTGAATTCACTTTGTAAGTTATAGGATCGACATTCCACGTGTTACTATTAGTGCACCATTGTCTTTGTAACTCGTAAAGGTTGTAATGTAAGTTCTTGGACGCAGCTTCAGGACGCGTCAGAGAAGCCTTGAACTATAACACCGTCTAATACCGTAGTCCATTCTCATAAGTCTACAGAGTACTGTAGGTATTGCCGCAACTCCGGGGCCCAGGCTATTAGATCACTATTTGACTGTTAGATGATGATGATATCTGACATCTCATCACCCAAATCTCAGCACAGTCATTTGAACTAAGTACCTTATATAAATTAATGTTCATATAACTTACGTCTTACTTAATCCGAAGTATTTTAATAGTAGTTAATACGTGTAATAATATATAAACTGTAGGGTACAAATGATCAAGCAAGTGTTACACGGAGTTCAACGGACGAATATTAAATTTGTTTTGCATAATAATTACATAAAATATAGAGCCAATAAACGATAAACCAAAAGAGAAAGCCGTTTTTTAATTGCCCCGAGTGTGCAGCGATCAAAACATTTATTTATTTATTTCCTTCTATTTATAAATCAATATTTCATTCATTAGCTCTACATTTAATGGAGCTAGTATTTCGAGATTACAAATTTCATTTAAATATTTAAAAGTAGAATCTATTATTTTTAATTTATTAATATAGATAAAATAATAATTAGTAGAAAAATAAAAGAGGCACTTAACATTGTATGTCTGGGCACATAGAATGTTAAGTATTGTAAAGTGTACCATGAGTTCAGTACACAAAAGCCGGAGATAAGACACGACAATAGGAACATGGAGCTGACAACGAGTATTGTGCGACGCCCGTGACGGTGGCGACGGCACGCACATGCGGCCGCCCGGTACCGCAGATAGATACACATAATAGCCATTGATTAAAGTGGTAACTTGTGAATTAACTTATATAATAATAATAATATAATAATAATATCTATGGACGCTTCACACCACGTCAATCTGGCCCCGTGCTAAGTATCCGAAGAACTTGTGTTACAGGTACCAGAAAACGGGAAGTATATTTAATACTTTTATACTATACATATATATAAGATTTTTATTATATTATACACATATTTAATACACATACATGACCCAGGAACACAGAAAAACTTTTAGTTCCTTCGGCGGGATTCGAACCCGCGACCCCCGGCTTGAGCACCAACGTGCTGAACCACAGAGTATAATTATATGTACGACATATACTGGCACGGTTCCATGGTTTTCCCTGTAATAATAATAATAATCGTTTATTTGTAGCTGATAACATGTACGGACATTTACTTTCGTCCCTGCGCGCGAGCGGCCGGCGGCCGGCGGCCGGCGGCTGCGCACCGCACACCGTTACTTCCACAGTCCACAGTCCACTAGCTGCTAGCTGCTAGCGGACTACACACCGGGAACTGACGTTACTACCATATAAGGTACTCGCTGATTTGCAATAACTACTCGTAAGTAGTGAATAGAATTCTAGATGTTTTCTTTTCTCTACATTACTCTTAATATATGTAAAACTGCAGATGGTTACGTCGCTTCATACGGATGCCATTTACAACATAAATTAATTGCTAAGAGCAGCAGAGTTAGAGAAACAATAGAGCAGCGAGACAGCAGTCAGTAGTGCTCCATCCGCGGCCACGGCCGAGCGGATATCAGGAGCAGCGCAACTCGTCTGCTTTCTCTCTAATACCACTTCTTACAACGCACCCATCTACGAGTAACGCGTCTCCTGTATGTATGGTGGGACCGCACAAGGCGTAACTACGCGGCAGTGGAGCTACGCGACGCGACCCGGCCAAATATTCTTTGTATGAAATTGTATGAGATATAACGCACTATGCGGCGTGGAGCTATGCGGTAGGGAAGTGTCGCGTCGCGTCGCTCCGCTGCCGCTTAGTGCGGTCTTACTTTATTCTTACAAAACGACATTTCCAAATCTCAGTCTGTATGTATGTTCGCGATAATCTCAAAAAGTAGGTACTGATTTCCATGCCGTTTTCATCTATCGACAGGGAAGGATTAGGTGTAATTTATTGAGGTTTTGTGGAATGTGGTTGAAATATGACGATAATTGTTAAGGGTGGCGGAAAAAATCAAGCTGTCTAGGAGCTTTCATCGAAAACGCTTGCTAAATCCGTTGGAGATGTAACAAAATAATGTATGGTGGTTATTTATCTTTTATAGTAGGTCTAAAAAAGTCCGCGATGGCATAATGGTTTTAAAAATGATAACAAATAATGTGGTATTTTCAGAAGCTATTAAGACAAATACCATATTAATCCTTATCAAATGGAATACTTTATTCACTTCAAGCATTTTGTACACATGATTATTGCCACGCCTTTACACCGTACAGTTTTAGTTAAGTCTCAAGCACTAGCTATGAGAGAAAGAGTTAAAGAAAATGTGTGCGCGCACTGCTCTCTCATGCTGCTACAGTAATGTACGAAACGTAACTCTCTCTCTCTTTTCTTCACTAACTTATATCACCCTCTCAACTTTGGTTTGCCTCGCCCGATCACACTTTTCGTAACATAAGTCAAGCGTGCGTTAAGCCGCGTCTCCTGCTCATGTTTTTTCGAAAAATTACACAGAAAGCATGAAACAAAAACATTTGTTTTCATACACAAGCTGTTTCCAGCTAAAGAATTTTTTTTTGATTGAAACAAAACATTTTGTGTAGACAAGATCATGAGTTCCGATGAGGAAGATGTAAGCACTTGCAGTGTTAGCGATTGCAGATGCAGAACCTAGGCCTATTTAGACCCTAAATATATGAAACATCTAAATTAGACTTTTAGACCCCCAGATTTCGAGTTAGGTCATATTTACTGACCCGTAATTTAATTTCTTCCGTATTTGTATGTTTAATGGTCATGTGAGTGGTGTAACAGTTGATAAGAAATGAAATATTCCTTCCCCTCTCCACCCGTGCGGGGAATGTTCTCCGTCCGTCTCGGAAGACAAAAACATGTTTTGTGTAATATTTAGAAAAAAACACGCGCAGGAGACGCGCCATAAAGATGACTTCAAAAATTAAAATGTACGCGCGAGCAAAATAAAGCGGTAGACAGCGCGACGAGACCGATGCGGGTACTCCTCTCGCGACCATACTTTGACGAGTACATAAGAATCACGAATATAAGCTATAAATGATAAAGATATCGTTTAAAACCTAATTTTACGCGGGCGAAGCCGGGGACAAAAGCTACTAATGTAATATATTCATTTGTATACCTTGCGCTAGGCCTACAACACTCTATTACACTGTTATATTCGACTTTACTACGCTATTACAAGCTCTTATTTTTAGAATGTAGCGTGGTAGAGTTGTAACAAAGCAAAAAAATTGTTTTATCTCTCCAGTGCGAAGTACACTCCGTTAGCACGTAGGGGAGTGCCTATAGTGCCCAGTGCCCAGTGCCCACGAAGGTCAGAGCCGGGGTACGTTGTAACTTCTAACTGCCAGGCAACATTTCGTATTTTCTACCAAGTAATATAAAGTTTTATGGAGGCGCGGCAGTTACATCATCTATCAAATGATTGTCGACGCATTCTACACGTTTGTTTGCGGTCGCTTTCAGCTTGTGTGAGCTATCAGCGCTCCCAACCTCACAAGCCGAGTGCAAACACCTGCCTGCATGATGACAATAGCTTGTGGTTTTCGCCGCAAACGAGATAAGCTACCGCTGTCAGTGATTACACACACATCGGTGGCCGATTGTCGCATTACATTGCTTATTACATACACATAATTACGAACTCCGCAGACATGTTACCAGTAGGTAAACTTGTATAATATTGATAAAAAATATTATGATTCGCGTGTAAAAGCTCGCGATTGTTTAAACTTTACAATTAGATATTTGCTGAGTTATGTGAGGTAATTCGTTCTCAAGCGCGTGCGCTCAATTATGGAACAGCATTAGGTGTTTAAGACATATCATAGCCTAAGTGCCGTCCGGTCCACACACATGCACGTGCATACTGCACTCACAGACGCACGCGTGCACATGCTCTCACACATACACGCGTGTGCACGGTAGAGCGGCTCCACATACATATGCATGGGATGAAAACTCGACTTTCTTTCGCACTTAGAATTTATATTAGAATTTGCAGACTAAATGTTTTACACGCACGCGGCAGTCGGCACGCACCGCCCACATCACATCATCTCTACGTGTTTCCGAAGAGAAGTTAAACATTTTAACGAGACATAGAGAAGATAGCTCACGTAAGTATCTGATGTGTCTACTGTCTGGACGACACTGCTAAAACACATTCTAACATATGTTGTCACCTGCAGCCAGTGTAGAGAATAGGTCCACGCGCCCTGACGTCCCTAGGCCATGCCTATTGCCTCCTACCATTTATGTCACCATGACGTACGAGTGCCTGCTGACTGCTAATTACTGGGTGACTTTTTATTCCGTTTGATGAAAAATAGGATATAATAGGTACATGAAATAAAGTACCATGCCATACTTAGATTACTTTTTTCCTTTTTTCTAACATGGTAATTGGTAAAAAATAGATTTACAACATCGCACTTCCTATTACGTTATTTTATTTAAACCTTTAAAAATTAATTTCGGTAGAGGCTGGAGATAGAGTGAACGGAACACTTGATCTATGGCAAAAGAGTTACTACTTGCTACAGTAGGAGGATAACCATCTACAATTGGCCAAGCTCCCTCCCGAAAGCCCTGCATTATTATAGAACCGATCAAAATGCTAATACAATGTAACTGTATCTTCAAATATTAGTAATTTATTCAAATATTATGATTAAGAAATATTTTTGAGTCAATAATTCGATAAAATATTGATTTATTGATGTTTTCGAATAGCAAGAAATACATAAAACAAAACATTCTGGATTGATAAAAACGTAAAACTAGAAACACGTTCTCGTCAAATACGGAGGTTTACAACAGAGCGACTGTGCCCTGCTAGGTGCTAGGTGCTAGGTGCTAGGTGCTAGGTGCTAGTTACTACTGTATCACATGGCAGCGAAATGCTATAAGTATACTGTATATACGACAAATCCATAGATGCTGTAATAACACATCAATAGAACAAAGGGTAGAACTGTATACTCTGTTCAGATACAATTTAATCTAAATATAAATAAGTGACACTTATTTTGGTAGCATTATACTACGCCATTCTTTTCTTGTTTACGTTTAGATGAAATTGCATCTGAACAGAATACAGAATACAGTCTACACACGATGTCTTCGACCTCATTATATTACTATGCGTTGCCATATTTTTTGGCAGCGTGTATTCGAATTTCAAATCGCGACACTAATATAGATCGAATAGAATAGTCGGTTAAGTCGGTACATGTAACGAGCTCCTCTATTGTTGGACTAATCGAATGCTGTTCAATTACATATCATAGAAAACAGATCGTCATAATAAAAATCAATCGCCACGGCGCGAATGTTGTACCGTGTACGGTAAGTTACTATAACATGTACCTGGTAAGTTACTATAACGTGTACATTTTCCATTCACTTTTATAATTAAGTTGGCAACAAAAACTAGTCGACCAAAACAAATTCACAGCAAAACCAGTACACGACGATTAAAATAAACTCATTGGTTTTATTTATTGGCGTTTTGCAATCGATACCTTCTGCTTACCTTCAGCATTGTGCTACATTACATACGAGTGTATCAGCAACTCAGCGAATTACCTGAAAACAAATAAAACATATTTTACTTGGTTGTCACTTATTCAAAACATTTTGTCAATTAGTAGGTATGTGGTAATCCCCAAACACAATGGACAAGTAAGTTGGGCTACTACGTTTTCCTATTGTTGTCTATCAGAGATCGAACATCCGGTCCGGGCTCATCATGATTAGCTTGCTGATTAGTGATTACGCCTAATGACGAGACAATGACAGGCCGGCAGACGTTACGGAAAAAACACTACAACAAACAGTCATACGTCATTACATTCGAGAGAGCCATCGTGGTATAAAAACTCGGCGTACCGCGCGCCCGTGGGTGTGCGTGCGTATACCTATACGTGTGCGTGCGCGGACGCACACGTATACGCACAATATAATATTTTATTCATAACGCAACTCACCAATCATCTACACACTGTAACAAGGAAGTCGATGCACACATCCCCTCAAACTCGGTTCATGCGTTAATTGGCGACAAGTGACAACTGACAATAGATGTGGCATACAAGGACTGCCTAAAAGTTGAAACTGACATCTGTCAGAAAATTAAGGAACAAAACAACCTGCAAATATCATAAACCATAATGTAAGAATCTACTCGGAGTATAACGAAACAGATGAAGTAAAGTATGCACGCTGATCACTTTGGGCCATTGTTTGAGCTGATTTGCCGTAACATTGTACTGTTACTGTATTATTAGACATTTTAGCCCCTATGTATGTCCCTCCCCAGCTCCGAAGACTGTACCGCTTCCTAGTGTACCTTTAGTTTATGCTGTTATTTGATTGTTTGTAAAAAATTGTGTTGGCATTGGGGTCATTTGCTGAGATTGTGCAATTTAGTTTTCAGCCAAACATAATTAACGTTTGGACAGTGTATATTTTTTCTATACCACGTGTGATATTTAGTGAGTTTTTATTTACGATAAAGTTCGGTAATGGTTCACGTGCGCCATTACACGAATCCATAAAGTCGAGAATGCCAATACGAGTAGTAAATAAATCGTTAATCGATGGCTCCGTCTATAAATAATGGAAAATCATCTGTTTTGATTGGAGCTTTCTGCGGCCGCTCTTGCGGCTAATGCTCCTTGTAACAACCGTCAACTCATCTCTCACACACACACACATACACACTTACACATACACGCATACGGATCGTACAGTGCGAGCCACATAAGAAATTATGTAATAAATATGTACTGTGCATTATCGCATTGCTCACTTTTCTCAGTCGCGAATCGATGCGATTACAATGTAGCCGAGAATGTAGCTTTGAAAAGATTTCGAAATTGCTTTTGCGATAACGAATATTAGACAATTGCTAGTCATTCCATACATATGAATGAACACAATGCAACGAACAATAAATACTTCAACAAATGGCAATTCAGAAGTAAGAGCCGGGACTGCAACGCTTAACGCTTGCTTGAGCACAAAAACAGACTAAAATGTGAAATATAGAAATTAATTGAGAAGACGTAAATTGAAAGTAAGTTTTATGTAATGCGGAGATGAGCACTGTACGGCGATTTACGACGTAGACGGGTGCAGACTGCAGACGGACCGCACAGCATGGACAGTTAATAAACGAGCAAACCGACAGCTTCCGATACAAAACTCCGCAGCTCCGCAGTTCTCGGAACTAATGAAAGGTACGCAAATAGGCCGCGACCGGAACCGCGCGTCTCCGCAGCCCAGCACCCGCAGCACAGCGCAGCGCAGCACATGAAGGACGATGATTGATCGAGACGACACCGCGCCCGAAGCTTTGCGTTCATTAACTTCCATTAGCGGCACATCAAAGTTCAGCGTTCGATTACTCCTACTTCGGAAATTGCTATAGTACCGGTCCAAAATAACGAATTCGTAACAACACGCAGCGGGTTTACAGTTTCAGCTTTACTTTGTAACCGTTACATCTGCGCACAAATAGCATTACAGCACGGTTCACGCCAGGCCCAGGTGCGGGGTAAATAACTATATAGTTTCGGCCTTAACCTGCTCTGGGTGTGTATACCGCCACAACAACAAGCCGACGCGACGCTGGTTCTGGCGGCCCGCGCGACGATAAATTGTGCATGTACATCCATGCGATAATGGAACTGGAAATCTAAATAGCTAAATGCAGAGAGTCATCAGTACAAATTTCACTACGCTTCACAATATGTAGTGAAATGGCTAAGCCACATATTTTTAATAAGATGTAGAGTTCCAAGTTTGTGAAGTTAGGCCTTGTAGAGTTAAAAGCTTAGCTCTACATGAGGTCTCGACTTTCGGACTGTGCGCATCATTTGGTCTCGTCTTGGCATAATTTTATATGAAAATGTTTTTGTGGGATACTGTAGTCCATTTGGTGATAATTACATTTAAACTCGTCTCGTATGTCGATGCAGTGAAATGTGTTTATTGCGGTGGTAATTGCATCAATCACCTTCCTCGAACTTCCGTCACGGTGACCGCTACCGAGAAATTCGCTGGTATTTACCGAAGCCGTGACCTCCAGCCGAGTCGGGTCCAGCAACTGAGCCGATGTTTCCGAGTTCCGGACTAGCCAATATTTGAATAAAATTAATATTTTATCATCTTGTTGCGAGGTTTTGAAGATAAGTGACAGTTTTGGTGATCCGCTTAGTTACGTATCCTGCAGATTCTAGGCATCGCTTGTTGCATTGTTAGATGTATTAACATCTCTGCTAGATCAGGTGTTGGTGCTGAGACGACCGTAAACTGAACCCAAAAGCGTGTCTTGTGCTGGACCATTGACCTCCAGTCCAGGACGGTTGTAACGTTCAGTAATTAAACTTCATCAATTCATTCTATTAATACGTCCATTAGTGGGCGATGCACAATCGCCGATAAACCACATTACTGCGCCCGCACCGACATCCGACGCGCCCTCTGATGTGTTTACAGCAGACATAGCACCCTCCCCGACGCCTGTCAAACTGCTGGACAGACGTTTACTTAGAGTTCAGACCCTAAAATACATAAATGTATGTTCGGAATCGGCCGAATCGCTCTGCGCTTGCAAAAATAATGGCAATCGAGAAGTTTATTCGCGTCGACCATTATGACGCCTAATGGTGTACCGCACTTGAGCGGCCGCCAAAACCGATAACACCGCGTCTGGCCACTCACGCCGCCCGCCCCGGCCGCCGCCCGCCCGAGACTTGCGCTAGTCAAACTGCAACAAAATCCTTATGCATATCATAAGGATTTCTGCCCTTGTGCTTGTTTGTATATAGCCAAGTAATCGCACAACAACTACTAGGAGACGTTTGACATTTAAAGCCTTTAATTAGATAATTTATTATCTACTGTATAATGTTACGGACTTACGAGTTGATGCTCGTTACGTTAATTACAATAACGCCCTGTTAATGTGTAGAATGTGCTATTTTAGATCACTAAATACTCGTTAAGACTCTACTGAACAGACAAGTTCTGCACCAGCAGGCATGCGCTTGGCATGCGCACCCTAGAAACACCGAAGAATCGACAAAATGACAGATTGAAGAAACATTAATACCATGCGGAGCAAAATAAGTGTTATTAAAAGGCAGCAAAGTTGACGCATCGTCGTTATGAGAAACAACTTTTCTTCCCGAGCATCAGCTCGCAAAATGGCCTCTTTTGACAGCTAAAGTAGAAACGTTTTCTTAATTCAATGTCAAATAGTCTTACAATAATGTCAGCTACTCCACATCATGGCGTTCCTAGACAAATAGTTTCTTTACGTTCAGTCATTTACTTGAATATTTGTTCGTTTTTGACAGAAGATTTCCCATTTCGCAGCCATTTTAAAAATATAGATGTTTAGAAATGTTGACTTCTATTGACGACCTTGTTACCATGGATTAAGAACTATTTTGCAACAAACTATTTGGATAGAATCAAACTTCTTTAAATTTATTTCTTCGGATCGCCATGCTAAGCCCGCTGAACAGTTAGGCCCGGTTCAGACACAGCGGAAACCGCACGATTTCTGCGCGTAAACCGCGCGGTTTAGTGTGAGCGTTCTAGTACGACGAAGTAGGCTAACTCCGGCCCAATCCGAGATATAATTGCCTACTGTCTCAGGGTTATCACTTTTAGCTAAATTTTAATTTAGTGCCTATAAATTGGCAAGGCTCGGGAAGTTGTATTTTTTACTTCTATTGTCTGGGCGAAGGGTTTGTGAGGTCGGTTTTACCTAAACGATGAAAGAAAGAGCGACGGGCCAGCAGACAGGCCGCGCGGGGCGGTGATGAGCACGAGTAAACGGTAGGTACTGATAAACAATAGGTAATCTGAACAGAGACAATTCTGGAATCGATGAATTATTAAGACGGGTACACACAGCAATACGTTCTCCTGCGATTATCACACATTTTTTATTCATTTAGCGGTGCCGAAAAACCGTGACGCGCGAACCTCGTGCGGTGTTAGCCCCGACTGGCGCACTGAGAAACGGGTCGAGATTTTGTTTAAGTGTGCGTGCGGCGACGCATGTATACTATGGCGCACATATACAAGCCGCGCGCGGTGCGTTCTTTGTACTATGCTTTTGTAATAGGCTGCGCGCGGTTGATCCGCACGATTCTTTACCGCGCGGTTTCCGCTGTGTCTGAACACAACCTTAAGGTTTCTTTCAAACGCACCTAAAATATTCAAAAACAAACACACATTCATTATTTTCATACAAGTTTAGCTCGACGTAAGTACGTTTGTACTTTCTTCTCATTTTTAATCAAATAGATTTTTTGCGATTAAACGGTTGACATCCTGGTTGAAATTGTTAACACGACTGCATAACAAAGTATAAACCTAACCAAGAGCATTTAAGGCCATGTCTATGGAGGGTTCCGTAAGTATCAACGCAATAGGTTTTCTTTGAATCACTTCAAAAGTTATTGTCCCATTTCGCTGAAAATAATTTTCCTGAAGAGTTTTTAGTATGATCAGCATGAAAACTTACAAGTAATAACTTACTTAACTAAACCTAATAAGAGATTAGGCGCGTAACACACGGTCCAGCCTGCACATCTAGCACCGGTACTAATAGCCGTCATTAGTGTCAATAATTTATAATTTTTGCCAACAAGTCCACGGCCTTAGATTTGCAGGAAGGTGAGTATGGCCCTAGAATGTGACACTGTAAATGTAATAGACAAAATTTATACATTTTTATGTCTAAGAGGCAAAAGAACCTTAAAAACCAACCACAGGGCGGTCTCTAGTAATTTTAATGGTACAACGTTTAGTGTGTTACCATATTAGGTATGTTTAGAAACGAAAAAATTATTCCGCCATTCGCCGTAATTGTCTACCAGGAAACAATCGCAGGGGAAAGCGCCTATCACATTGTCGCTGATGATGTGGAGTCCGGGAAATTCCGAGAACAATTAGAAGGTGAGGAAATCATAAATACGGCGTGGGAGTGTCGCGGGTTCAGTTCCCGGAGCCGGAGAGAGGAAGACGGCTGAGTAATTGCATCTATTATAGGATTTTTGTGTCCACAAATAGCCGGCGCGGGCGCAGGGCCGGCCCTTCGCCCGCGCCGTCAACACGCAGGCCGCGTTTGAAGTCCGCCACGCTCAAATGGCACTCATATTTAATACTAAAGATGCGCCCGTTCTCCGAGTGTCGTATTCAATTATACGAAATCGCATTAAGTTAGTATTGAAGCAGACATGAAGTATGAGTGTAGAGTCCGGCTAAATATGGCAACTCGTGACCGTTTAACTTCATTTGAAGAATTATTCCGTGTTCCACCCCTAAATTATCTCCCCTCGGCCTACGTAACGTCGTTGTCAGAACTAGGATATAAAATCTGATGATGAAATGAGTTGAACACGGAATAAACCTCTCAAGAGGAAAAAGGCGCCAAGTGCTATCAGGAAGAGGATTGCTCTATCTCGTGGGCAGACAAGAACCGCGGCCTGGCGGTGGCGGTGGCGGCGGCGGCGGCGGCGGCCCACACGCACTTCACAACACTTTCATCTAAAATAAAGAAACCTCCGCCCACGGCCGCTCTGACACCGATACAGACCGTTTCTACATCGTACAGCGTACTGCACTCCGATCGCTTATGTAACACACACACACACACACACACACACACACACACACACACACACACACACACACACACACACACACACGATATGTAAACATTCAAAAGTACAGCTCGTTAGCGCTAACATGGAACACTCAGCATTACGTTTAGACGGTTATATGGACGGTGCCTTAATTAATATTGTTACAAACGATAAGCCACTTACTGTCTTGACTCATCAGTCATCACATATGTAGACAATAGAACACTTTCTATTCAAAATCTTTCCATTTCTAAAATGCGGGGCGAAGAGTCCAGCGAGTAACCTTCATTCGAGTATTATGCTAAGAGGTATTTAGTTACAGACAAAATTACAAGATAATATAGGTATATATTACAAGATACGCAAGCAGCTTGGCAAGCGAGTATTCACAGGATTTGCTTGCATGCCATGGTGCTTGGCTAGCGTGTAAATATAGCGAGATATAGGTACATGTATCACAGAGTTTTCAGACATCAATTATCGACGGGAAACGGACACGCATTGTCACCGAGTACTGACTTGAGTAATTACATACTGACGCGGACGTCACAGGTGCGAAACGCTGATGCTGCTAATGAACGTTATCTAACTATCAGGACCGTGGGAGACCTGCCCCGATGTACGATAACATTGTGTGAGGAGTGACAGCTGCTTCGTACGGCGTACCTATTACATACAGGCTCCCATACATATTACATGCAGGCTACAGCGCGGCGGACGCCGGACGCACAAATTGGAGCAATTAGCACTTTGCAACATTCACATTAGATAGCTTGCATTTGCATAACATAATTATATGTAATGACTACAGAATACAAAGTATATTATGTCGAAGACGACGTTACTTGTCCTGTATTGCGTGCGTTGTGTAGAGCACTTTTGTGATTGGCGATGTTGTTTTTCAATAGAGAAATGTGCATGTTTATTCACCGTTCCCTTCCATTTTCATACTATATAGATATAAGTATACATATTATAAGGACATCTCGCACATAGTAGCGAAGATGCGCGGGCGACGATCCGCCGCCGCGGCCGGGGTAAACTTGGCTTAACCTGCCTAGCCCTATATAGGTTTGCCAACTGTTGGTCCAAATAGAGTATACATTAGATATTGAGGGTAGAAAACACACGTTTTACTCAAAAATTCGTACAGTAAAACTGTTAAGTATATTTTATTATTATGTAAAGTATTTTCGCGTACTTTTACGGCCGTCGCGTCGGCGTGAACTTTACAGTATAATTACCTGACGTAGTACAGCACCTTCCTGTTGAGTACGGGCGGCGGGCGGCAACCCTACTCATAACATACCTAGTTAACATTATACTATTGTATTTCAAACTCGACTGGAAGTAAATCTATCACTTTTACACTTACAGACAGTAAATAAGTAGGACCCACTGAACAGTTTACACAATTTAATTGCATTATTTACACAATTTACACACACTCGTTGCAACAACTGGGCGCTGGGCGCTGGGCGCTGGGCGCTGGCGTTTACGATTTGTAAACGTTCCCCGCGTGTAACATTCGCTTTATTAATACTAACGCGTAACACTCGCGAACACTATAGAGGCGATCGTTTTGTACAAAGCCTGCCATTATTTTCTGTTATCCAATTTCATATTTTTGGAAATCAAAAGACAATAGCACAATATATTATACTACCAATTTAAATACAATGAACTAGTTTGGTCGAATGTAATGTTTTTGTTTGCGAAAAGGTTAAATTGGATCTGAACAGAGTATACAACGAATATTAGTTCACTAGCTCCAACGAAATGATATGCAGCTTGTGTTCTACACCGGGACGCGAGGCCTTTCTAGTTTATAGTCATTGGGCCCATGTAACCTAGTCCTACTGGTGTACCTTTAGGCGCATAGCCCATGTTGTGCCAGCGGCCGGCAGCGTCCGAGATGTTGAGCTCGCTGGCGTAGGGCTTCTGGCGGCCGATGCTCTTCCACGCGCTTTTGGAGTCGAAGAACGTGGCGAACTTGTGCAGGGGCCCCATCATCGGTCGCGGGTAGCGGGTAGCGTCACGGAGTCATTGACAGTAACGGTCACGGCTTGCGGCACGTACGACCGCCGAATTGCAAACGGTGGAGCGGTGGGCACGCTATCGCGGTCGCCGGCTCGAGCCACTGTGAGCACTTTCCCCAGGCACCCGTCACCACAAACGTTTGAGGTGGGACCGCCCGCGTCCTACGACCGTCACCGTAGACGGACCACGGTGACGGTCGTAGGACGCGGGCGGTCTGGACTGAAGACTGTCAGCGCCATCCGAGGGTGTGTCACCGTCACTCCTATGTCATCGGCTAGCAAGCAGCCATTGCCGTTGGTGCTCAAGTTACATGATAAAATTGCTATTCAATAACACTAGATTTTCTCATGGATTTCAAATGTATTTTCTGCGCGTGAAAGTATTTTCATCTTTTGTAATTTTGATATAAATTTGTCTGTCTACTTTTGGGATATTTTTACGTTGAGTTTTCTGGCAGTTCTCAGTTTGTTAGCGCAGGGTTCGTGAGTTTTATTTTATAATATAGTGGCCCCATAAGGGAAACTAAACTTGCCGGTCTCCAACTACAGTATACCGAAATAGGAAGTTCAGCATTTCGAAACGAGCTTTAAATTACGGAACCGATTTATTGCAATTACGACAAGTTGATATGTACTACCTATGTAGTTATTTTGAGAATTGGAGAACTAGTTTCGGGCGGAAACTTCCAATGTTATGTAGAATGCGACATGTGAAGTGGAAGCCGGGTTACGTAAGTTCTTCTCCACAACTTATAAAACACACCTGTATTTGAAACTTGAAACCGAACCGTAATAATATTATGTTGCGTGTATTTAAAATACAAGCACCTAGGTATCCGCGTTACAGTAGATTTAAAAAAATTCAAAGAATCACAAATACATTCGACCGGGATAATTCAAACCAGGGACACCAGTTTACCAACAACGTAAAAATTATGCAAACCTGTCAGCCTTTCGGACTGACATAGAATCAAAAATATTGATATGTTGTTTCAAGACGAGAGAAAAAACTTATACATATAAAAATGCGCGGTTTCCCAGGAATAAGACCTAGCTAGATCGATTTTTTTCTCCCCCAAAGCCCCGTGCATACTAAATTTCGTGGAAATTCTTGCGGCCGTTTCCAAGATTTAGATATATATATATATACACAAGTCACAATTTAAATAATACCCTATTAACTAGAGTATATAACTAAATGAGCTGCACTGGTGGCCAGTACGTCAGCGCCGCGTGCGGGCGAACTATAATTTTTTTTTTTTTAATTTGATTTAATTTTAAAAAAATACGGGAATTCAATATCGCAGCAGGCGAACCGATCGACTAACATCGAGCTTTTACTTTGCCCTCCCCATAAGTCTAATATCGTCCATTATTTTTTCGCCATCCAGGCTATTCTTCTCTGGAATGCACTTCCTCTAGAAGTCAGGATGTCCAAAACCAGGAACACGTTCAAGCGCAGGGTTCGTTAATTTTATTTTAATCAATTGGCAGATTCTTTGTATTTGTTATATAAATATTATTGTAGTCTATTCTATAACATTACGTAAGATAATATTATAATAGGTATATAATATATGAGGAGGTTCTTTTCAAAACTTGACTATTCCACTTTTTTTGTTTTTTGACAATCGGAAAAAATAGTTAATTGTATTAACTTTTTTTTTTCAATTTCCATAAGGAATAATCTATTTTTGACGAAATCACGAATGTTAATAAGTTTTTTCTGGTGTTATTATCAAGTTTTCTCCAAATTATATTTTCGTGGAGTGTAAATTTTAATGTGACCAAAAAAAAACAGTTTCATCAAAAGTGGAATAGTCAAGTATTGAAAAGAAGCTCCTCATATTATAATATATATTAATTTTATAATATTATGTATTTCATAGGTATACTGTACATACATTATTATAATGTTTATGTTAACTATCTACATTGTATTTATATTATTGTATTGTATCATGATTGTATCCCTATTTCATATAGGATTTTTTGATTTTTCTCAGCTTCTTTTTTTTCTCACTTTACCGGCACCTATACAATTTTGGTCCTGTAACGCCCAAAGGTTGACTGGTAGATAATGCCATAAGGCATTATAAGTCCGCCTTTGTACGACAAACAATAAACGTTTTTTATTTTATTTATTTTTTAATTATTATTGTTGAATATTTATATTTCCGTTTAATGCACTGTTATGTAATTACTGATATAAAGGTAGCATGTAATACAGCTATTATAAATAATTTTTATTAGAAATTAAGTCAGTTTTCAATTTCTCTTCTTCATTTAAATAACAAATTACCTAGTAGTCCGGTCAAATTAGACTAAAAAATAAGAGTGAAGGTACATAAATTTACAACAAGCTGCAAATGCGTGTAATTGTTCAAACCATAGTTAAAAATAAGATTTTAAAAATTCCGAATGATTGCGATGCCTGGAAAAAAATTTATTCGAGGTCAAAGGGCAAAAATCTCGAAAAAAAAATAGGCTTTTCGCGATTTTCAGGAAAACGGTAAGTTTTATCATAAAATAACCTCAAATAAAAATTGTAGATCATAAAATTCTCTACAAAAATGTATCAATACTTTTTTTCTTAACGGTGGCTCCGTTTCTGAGATACGACGAGTCAAAAAGTTGTAATCGTCATTATATGCCACGTTATTATATAAGTATGCCACGTTCATCGTACATCTCTGAAGTTGAAGAAGAAGGAATTGAATGAAGAGCATGAGAGAAGAAAATCCTTGGATTCATTAATTTTTTTTTTTATTTATTATATATTTATATTATTATACACACACCGGCATATTTAGCGGAACATAAAATAAAGGTTTGATATCAGTATCATATAAGGTTACTGGCTGGTTTATACGTCATTTAATTTAAAAAGAAATATTTTCAAATTAAGAAAACAACTGAACATTACATTTTATGCACTTGTTTTAATTTTATTCAAATACACCTTATCTGGAGCGAACTTCGAGTATTTCTTCCTATTCTGAGTTTGATTTAAAATTTCATTGAAATACTGTTTTTTGTTAGTTTTTTTTTAATCGCGTATCTTTTTGGAGTTGAGGACTGAATTATGCCTGACTTAGCCCCAACGGAGATTGCCAGGGTACTCGAAATGCGAAGAAATGGTTAAACCTACAGAGTGATATACAGAGATCTTCGTCGACCAGTTTCAACGATCCATCGCAGTATCCAACGGTTCAGGGAGACCGGTACTTATGTGAGAAGAGCAGGACACGGCAGAAAAAGACGCACTTCGAGTAGGGATGATCGTTTCATTCGGCTTCGTGTACGTAGGAACCCCCGTTTGACGGCCGTCCAAGCCCGACATGAGTTAGAAGCGGTGCGGGGTGTAACCGTATGTGAGCGTACGGTACGAAGAAGGTTCGAAGAAGCTGGTTTGGGTTCATTTGTGCCCGCCAAGGCTCCAAGGCTGGAGGTAAATCATCGTAGAAACAGGTTAACTTTTGCTCAACATCTACTTTGGAACGCGTACCAATGGAGTAAGGTATTGTTTAGTGATGAGTGCAGAATTCTCTTAAATCAAATTGACGGCAGGCAAAGAATATACAGACGCAAAGGAGAACGATACATTCAGACAAATTTTGAAACTACACTTGCATACGGTGGTGGATCATTAATGGTTTGGGCGGGCATTTGTTTGAGAGCTCGCACAGACTTGGTAGTGTTGACAGAGGGAGTCTGACTGCAGACCGCTATATCAGAGAAGTTTTAAAAGAAAATGTCGTACCGTTTGCCCCATATATCGGTGACGATTTTGTTTTTATGCAGGATAATGCTCGGCCGCATACCGCTCGGGTAACTCAAGCTTAAGCTTAATGATATGAATATCACTGTTATGGAGTGGCCGGCGAGATCACCGGACATGAACCCAATAGAGCACGTTTGGGACTTGCTGAAAAGAAAAGTTAAGTCCAGAATTCCAGCTCCTGCCAACGTGGGTGAACTGCGAATCGCCGTAGTTGAGGAATGGCGGAGACTATCCGAGGAGACCATCGATAACATCATTCTCAGTATGCCTAGACGGGTAGAAACTTTAATAAGAGCACGTGGAGGAAATACGCGATATTAATCACCATTTTTCTGATTTAATTAATTGTTATTTTAATATTAATTTTCACTTTTCCCGGTTACATAAAAAGTTCAAAAATGTACCATTTTTCACAAATAGCCTTAACTCGCAAAATCTGTTCTTAATGTGATCTCATTTTAAGTATAACAAATGAAACTTTAAATAACAAAAGAAGTGTAGTAAGTAGATTTTAAAATAAAACCATATGTTTTTAATTGTGGACCCTTTTTTGTGTTCCGCTAAATATGCCGGTGTGTTTATTTATATTTTTTTCCTACTAGCTATTTACAAGTTTTTATAGAGCGGCATGCGAAATATTGTAAACGCGCCATCTAGCGGCGCGCTGCGGAACTAAAACGGTCATGTATGGAGCCGCATGTGTGGACGTTACATAGAGTGAGTTTACTCTGCATCGCATAGATGGCAGCACCATTCCCAAATGTTGTTTACGCTAATTTTGCCATTGATATTATAACAATTTTCAAGAAAGTACTTTAGACGTTGTTTTAATTAATAGACCGTACTTCAGTACAGCTGTAGGTACGGCGTATCAAGTGAGTGCGAACGTATTAATAAACGAGACTCGTTACTCAAGTACGCTGTCATTGCTGTGAAACTGTTACTTGAGACGCGGTTTCGTGGGTACAGTCAAACGTTGACTTGAGAACGGCTTGCTTGGAAATTGGGATACATTATTATTTGTGGGTGTTCTTGGGTGTGTTACAATTATGCAAATTAAAATCTAAATATTTATGATTAAACAAACTCAGAATTTACACTACATACTCAACAGAAAATAAAGTTATAAAAAAAGATGCTATATTGATACATAATTGATACTTTTACTTTTATTTTTTTTGGTAATCGCGGTTGCAAAGGTTTTGCACCATTCTGCCAGTGTCGAGTATTTGTAGAAATATTCTCGATTTTATTTAAATATATTTATTTGATTATAATAAACGAATTACTTATTTGATTTATATTAATTGACTTGATTTGACAGTTTACAGCAGAACTTTTTTTCGCTGCCCAAAAAACTATTCTCATTATATGACCCCTCCCTCCTACAATTTCTCGCCCTATCAACCTTAAATCTGTTCTGTGTTTTGTAAATACTCCTTTTACTGAAACTTTATGTACATACTTTGGTACTGACCCTATCTTTGTATGTTCTAGGTTTTAGATTACCCAACAGACTTCCCCCTGTACACCGTGCCCTTGTTCATTCATAAAACCCACTCATAAGGCAGAGTTTTCGTCAACACAACACATTGGCTAATCACTAAGGAGCCACTTTAAAGAACAAGAAGAAGAACAACTTTTTTCGAATGGCAATGATCCGCTTTCCGTTTTACGTAGTTGTTAAAAAAATATGGATATTATTATGCTAGACAATAATAAATATTAATATATACGTAAAAATTAACGAAAATCAGTTTTTTCAATATAAAGAATACAGACTAAACTTTTTTTGGTATTTATATTATTAAATATTACATTTTTAAAAAGAAATATTGAAGGAATGTATAATCAATAAATCCGTTCTTTGTAGAAGTGTAAACGAAACGTTATTTTATTCGTTCTTTGTCGTGTAGATGACGCTTAAAAGTTGAGTAAGTGATCTCAATAACGTTATCAACTGAGACGGTCTTGAAATACTATAATTTAAAGACCGTCTTGAGAAGCTAATCGTTACTTGAGACTGTCTCAGCCAAGAAAGGTCAGGGTGCCAAGAGTTTGAGAACGAGTTTGAGAACGGTTTATTAATACGGGCCTTAGACTCTAATCATAAGTCAGAAATTAGTCGTAAAATAAGTAATAACGATGTGCATACGTGTTAGTAGGTGTTGGTAGCTTTCTCTGGGCCTACCTTTGCCGGTCGCGAGGGAGTTCGGCCGCAGCAACGTGGCGCGCGGCGGCGCGGGCTTGCGCGGCGACGGCGGCGGCGCCAACGATGCGCGCGCGCGCACCGCCATCGGGGACGACGCCAGCTTCTGCACCACGCCATTCTTCTTGGCTGGAAATAAGACGATACATTATGTTTGAAGACTGCTGGAGCTGCTACAACTTATTTAAACAACAATAGATTTTGTCAAAATACTGTAATTGGTAAAATTGGAAACGGCTGGTCATTGGTCAATTTATAGTTTAGACATTTGTAATGAAGTCTCACTGCATTCTTAACGTGAACATAGTTCAATAACTACTAAATAGCAACACCAAGTAATATGTATTGTGTACAGTCAGCGGCACAGCTCACTCCGGTCACGTCCTCGGTGCTTCACAGTTCACAGGCCCCCGACAGTGCTCCAGCCGCTACAGGCTACTGCAGGGGAAGAAAGAGATGGTCTAATAGTTAGTCAAGCCATCTACATCCCAAAATTTTCTACGTGTCCGAAGCTTTTGTTGATGCTTTCCGTACACAAATTACATTTACATTGCTATTAATTTAATATGCTTGCAATAAAGTCGTAATCCGTACGTCTTATTAGAATAATATGGATTAGAAGAATAGGGATAGCAATAAGCTTTGTGTGCCTCGTCAGAAAAAACAAGTATACAGCGATAACAGCTATTGTATGTCGATAAAAATTTTCAACATGTTGCCCAACAGACATTGGAGATATCTCTGTATTAATCAAGTTTAAAAGAATATTATTAAAGTGGTTGCTGGACAAATGCTTTTTTAGTAATAAGGAATATTTTGAATATTTAAATAATGTAAAAAAATTTGACATTAAATAATTACAAAAAAAAATAGTACCTATGTATTAAATTATTAATTGAATTGTATTAGTTGACATTACCATAATAATTGTGCGTATTGTTTTAATTAATAATTAATTTATTTTGATGTGACCTTTAAATGCCTATTATCAATATAAGTTACTCTGAATTCTAATGTGTTACTTTTAAATGATTATTATGCATTAAAAGAAATCAATAATCTGAATATTTCCACACCTCTAAGAGGTAGAAATTGTAAAACTAATTAAACTTAAGAGAACACTGTACACCAAATTCTCGGAAATAAAGAATATTATTATTATTATAATAACTTCCTTAGTACAAAAACCTTGAAAAAAGGGAAAATATATGGATATGCTTTCTCTTATGGGTTTTTGCCTTTTGATGTTTTGTAAGACATATTACAACTGTTTGTATGTATATTCTTCTTCCAAGACTGCAACAACCAAATAAACTTATATCAACGACTAGAGCCAGCCGTAGGACCTTTCGCGGCCATTGTTCTAGCCAGGTTCTAGCGAATAGTGAATTACGCTGCTGTTGCGAAACTGTCGCGAGCCGCCAAGCGCCGACCACTCGCTGGGTGGCAGCCGCGTCACACATCGATACGCAATGTATTTTACTAACTTAAATAAGTTTACACTTTACTTTTATCAAAAATTATTAATTTAATGGTGAGGCTGGTGGCTAAAGGTAATGTTAACCTTCCTAGTTGACTGGTCGGCCGTGGGCTTCACAGTTCAAGTTTTTAACACAAGCACGGAGAAACGCGTGTGAAAAAAAAAACTAGAAAGCTGCAACGCAACGGTATAAAATATGTAATATGCTTAACTATCATACAAAGGACAGTAAGTTATGTAGGACATGAGTACTCGTAGCTTAATTAATGTAAAATATGGTCCATCATTCACAAATAAGTAATCTAAGAAATCCTCCGTCTCGTGTTTCGGTTTGTTTATTTAGTCACTCTTAGAATATAGCACGTTTGGGTCGAGGCAGGTAACCTTAATTTTACGAGTATATCGTGCTTCCGCTTTAGCAGTTAGTAGTCTCTACTCTCTCATGTAGATGTGGAAATAATGCCCCGGCCTATGTCCTAGCCCCTGCTATAAGACAGGGTGTTGCCATGACCACAATCAAGGCCATGGTAACTCCTATTTCCACATGGCTGTAGGTAGAAGTTAAGGCTTGAGGGGTGGTGGTGACTCACCATGTTGCTGCGGCGCGACGGGGGGCGGCACGCGGGCGGGGGGCGTCGCGGCGGGCGCGCTATCCCGCTTCTTCCCATTTCCTGCGAACAAACAACTCTTTAAGAATTTAGGCATCATACTCTAAATAATTCGCTGACAACGGCCAAGCTGATTGTACGCCAATAGAACTGGACAAGCCGCTGATAATCTGTTGCCTGTTACATTTGTCTTCAAGATTCAGGACTCAAATCTGTCATTCATGAACAGCAGGCTTAGCACGATCACCTTAGAAATGCGCTTTGGATACACAAAAATAGACATATCAGTCAATCTGTCGTTTTGCTTATTTTTCCGTAGAAAGTAACCATTTGTACGGTGATTATGGTAAGCGTGCTGGCTGCGAAGCCTATGAAGCTAGTGGCCGCGAAACCACATTCAACCGTATTCAAAACGTATTGCATAGGCACTAGTTGAAATGTTAAAATCTAACAATACCTAGGTTAGCATGTTGTGTGGTATTGTAAAAAGTGTACTCTTAGCCGTAATCGCATGGCGTTGTCGTGGCGTTGTCGTGGGAACTGGGAAGGACTTACACAATACGTACTATCACCTGCCGCCTGCCGCCTGCGTCTCCGTGTGCGGTGTGCGGTGTGCGGTGCGACTTACTCAAACAATAGCTCAATACTTCGCTAAGTGTAATCGTGAATCTTAAATTACAATCTTATTTATATACAGTACTCTGTTCAGACACAATTAATCTAAGCGTAAACAAAAAGACACACTGTCACTATAGTACACTATGCTGCCAATTAAAATGTATTAACCACTCATAAACAAATACATAATATATACAATATACATAATATATTAAATGTTTTCCAAAATAAATCAATTACAGAAATTTGGACATAATATTAGATTTTCTGATGTAAAGACCATTAGACTTTAGACACCAAATTAATAATTATAATACGCAAAAAATTACAAAATGAAATTACATTGCACTCTTTACGACACTGACTAGGCGTGAGATGTATCATGCGACGCCATTGACATTACAGCTGATTTCAAAATAATTTTTAAAATATTATCAATTTTAAACGACGACCTTCACGGGTTCGAATCCCGCTGAAGGAACTAACAGTATTTCCGTGTTCCTGGAGCATGGATGTGTTTTAAATATGTGTATAATATAATAAAAATCTTAAATATGTGTATATTTTAAAAAGTATTAAATATATTTCCGCTGTCTGGTACCCGTAACACAAGTTCTTCGAGAACTTACCACGGGACCAAATTGTCGTGGTGTGAAGCGTCCATAGATGTTATATTATAAACAATTGAAATAAACCTTTTCACTGCCGTAAACTCATTCAAGATTATTTTTTTAACTTCTATTTCTTTTTGGTCTGAAGTCTGAACGGTGTATACCAGGGGTTGTCAACCTGCGGCTCGCGAGCCACATGCGGCTCTTCGACTGTGGAGCTGCGGCTTTTTAGTACTATACGCAAATATTGTATATTTTCTAATGAAAATGATGAAAAGTTTGAAAATCGTTCTGAATAGATGAACGAAGAAAAGGCACCATTTCTATCTCACAGCCACTTCGGCTGGCTGGATGCGGGGAAAATCGCTTTTCCCCGCAGCCAGAGGCGGCGTAAGGCATGGGCGACGCGACGTGGACCTCCCCCTGCGGCTTCGCGTCTCAATTACGCATGAATCGGAAATCGGAATTTAGATGCAATAAATATAAACAACTTAAAATGTACCATATCATTTTTCTGTTCTGTTTTAGGCTGTTGATTTTATTGAAATTGATGAAACTTTGAAATTTTGTAAAATGTCATTTTTGACTCTCCCGACTCAAAAGGCTGCCGACCCCTGGTGACCCTGGTGTATACCAATAATTCCGTTAAATAAATCCATTGCGTAGTTTAAACGATTTATAAATCTCAGGGAAAAGGCTACAGAGTGGTCAATAGTTGTGTACTGTTGTAAAGTAAAGTAATAATCAAAATGGTTTCTATTGCCTACATCGGTCTGTGTACTGCAGAAGCGACCGCGACGTCGCGCGTTGTGCAGCTGTAGCTGACAGTCAAATACCTGCAGCTTAAATCTAATATGATGTCAGTTATGACCTCTCGTGTGCATAATACCCTGCTTATTAATAATAGGCCACAAGTAACACGTTACACGGGCACTCTATACTCACTCGCGCGTGACGGTGGCAGATGTAAGGATTCTTCTCCCAACTTTCCGTTCATAATATCAACGTAAAGCGTATGAGCACAGTAATCATATTATACAAATACATTGAAGTTATTAATATGTATTGAAAACGCAGTTAATCACAAAAACATTGAAAGGAAAGATATAAGATCTTCCCTTGACTTACAGCCTACAATCTACATATATATGTAGTATGTTAACATTTAATATTAGTTCAATACCAGTCTGGTGTGGTCGCACTCTCTGTTTCCCATGTCACCCGGCGTCTGACACGCCGGACCATGGCAATCGGCCGAAGTCACTCACCTCTGCCGCCGAAGGAGCCGAAGCGCTCGCGGTTGACGGCCAGCTTATACTTCTTGTCGGCCTTGTCCGGCGCCGGCGGCGGGGCCAGCTGCCCCCCGGCGCGGTACAGCTTCTCTTTGGAGCCGTGCGCGCCCATCCTCCACAGCCGCATCAAGCCGCCATCACACACTAGCACTGTCGCACTGTCACCGGTTTGTCCCTAGCGCGGGCTACCTCCAGCACATGTTGCAGTGGACACGTTCACTGAGCAACGCCAATATCGTGCGGTGTCATAATTTCATTACGTAAAAATTACAATACACACGCAATGACGAATTGTCTATTCTCGTTGATGTGTTCATAGACACAAAAGCTGCAGACGGCTAGAGGGGCGATAACACTGCTCAGTCCCCGATTGAACACGAGCGAATGACTGGAGATTAACCTTACGGCTTACGTAGCGATACGGCGAACGTGCGCGAATTCGTAAGTGAAAGTGAAAAGAGCGTAATCGAACATAATATTCAGAATAAGCATACGAGCTGGTGTACGTGTTGACCGTCGTCGGCTGCTTATGACATGAGTTATTGCTCGAATATAGCATGTCGTGTGGTGTTACAGCGAGTGCGCGGTAACGGCTCTCAATATTGCTGCGCCCGCTGCTATTTCCGTCGGCGGCCTGACCAGCGTGCCTGGACCCCTGCGGATATAGCCAGCATAGCCCGCCCTGGGGCCAGGTACACTGGCCGATCAAGTATAACACGCTAATGTTGGCTTCACAGAATTGCAGCTTAATGTAATCCTCGTGTTTGCAGTTTGACATGTATATTGTTTCGCATTTCTCCAGCAACATGCGTAATAAGTTACATCGAACGACAGACGCGCTCTACATACAAACACAAGTTCAATACTAATTAGAATTTAGAATACGTTATGGACATAGGAGGGCGCGGACCGCGGTACTCAGCGGAACCCACAACCCACCACTGTGGCAGTACCGAGTAGGGTGGGTAGTGGGTACTGGATAGAGCTGCCGAATTACGGTAATTATGAGTAGAGACGGCAAATAAAGTTAATTTCATGACCTTATAAAGAACTAGAGGAGATCCGAATGCACTCCATTACTTTGATATCCGACGTTACTATTACTTACATAACAGTTAATATAATTACCCGTATAACAATTAACAGGTACGAAGGTGATCCGGTTCTGCGGCCAACAGCCATGTGTAAGCTAATATGTCATTGCGTCCAAGAGAAGTAGGTATTTGATAATAGTTTCCTATATCCGTCACCGAAATAGCCGTATTGTATATTTTACATGACGTGTTTACGGAATGTGCTCTTATCTTGTTACTAAGTTACCTACGCGACATGCTCACGCTGAATTAAAAGTTAATTTAGTATGTAGAGCAGCTGTCAATTTGTCGCTACCTACCGCGATAACTAACGGAGAGTTCAGGAGTTCTACGAACATAACAAGAGCAGCAGGAGCGGGATCCGCGCCAATAATAGCGCAACTTAGTCACTCCTCACTCCTCACTCCTCACTAGCGAGTGTAGTGTTACGACGGTTTTAGGACTTCAGGGTCAAGTAACTTAGCGCCGCGCGTAGAGGACCGCAGACCCCGCGCCAGCAAAACAGCTGTTATTGTCACTACTAAAGCATTTTTGCCAAAAGAAGAAGGGTCAAAACGTTCCCACCCTTGTAGCGCGACATCATATCAAATAAAAGGGATTGAAAAGTTTGTCATTTTATTGTATGACGTAAAATCTCTTTATAACTGAAGTTTGCTGTATACCATTACTTCCCAAAAATTATTCCTTACTAGCAACACTATTAAATTGTTACGTAATAATACAGGTGATTTTTTAATTATTATTGTTTTAACCTTTAACCCTCATTTACTTTTTTCATTTCACATATTATGTCTTGTAGTGCTACAGTGGTGGGGACGGGCTCCATACAAAAATGCACCATGCTCTTTCTGTTTTATTAGAATAACATACTAAACACGATCGGGCCGACTGATCACAATATTAGCACACACGATTTGCATAATAAATATTGAACGGCAAATATAACGGATATGTAAATGGATATTCTAATACTCCTCATATTCACCACCACCTTACAAGTCAACGCATTAATCTGCTAATAATAGTTGATGTGAATTACTGGAATTGTTCGGCCGCATTGTTTTCCGTGTAAACATTAACCGCTGATCAACAAAGTTTAGTAAACATCACCGAGTGCGATGTTGTTTAGTGCCCGCGCCCGGCAACAACAACAACAACGCGGCGCGCAGCACCAAACCCCACCCCATCACCCCATCACCCCATCGGCCATCGCGCGGGGCCTCCGAGAATTGGCTCTGAGGACTCTGTGTAGTGCGTATCGTGGAATAATACAATAATTACAAATCACCAAGGATTTAACTTTTTTTCCGCAATTCAACATAATCTGCGAACGACCAGTCACGCCAATGAAGTCATGAAGTCGGCTGACCAGTAAACTGTAAATAACTTATTCCGTCTCATGTGTATGTATAAGGCTCACAACAACAAGCCACTCAAACGCCAAATCGACCGTGTCCTCAGTCATTACTCCTGTGGCATGCAACTTTGTAATAAAAAATATTATTTTATATTATGAAAGTAGAAACGTTTAAATAAGGGATGCATAATTCATGTAAGGTCAGTCTAAATCTTCTCCAAACGAAGTAAACATTTTGGTGCATACCGATAACCGACCCATCACCTGCGGCGAAACCCTGCTCTAGCGATTGTAGAGTACTACACGTTGTTTTGGAATGAATCGTCTCCTTGTAACACATTTCGCACAAACAGCGAGCATCCAACGGTACTGACATTTGACAGGTGGGTGCGGGCGGCGGGGCAGCGGGGGAGAGCGAGTACCTAGTAATCAATTTAACTGAGCCTTGGAACGAATAATTGAAGACGAAAAAGACAAATGAGATGCTGACGATGTTACCTTATACATACTTACTTATTTTGTAATATGTATTTGTTTTTGCGCTTTGAGGACATTATGATTTGAATTTTGTTTTGTCTAATCCCTAGCACTGGCCGGCGGCCGCACACTACAACACTATTGATGAAATTCTTCAACGTTACATTTCGTTTCAATAAAATAAAACTAAATATCACCACGATCACTGAGGAGAATTTTGTGATAAGCAATTTGGGCAATTTCGTAAACATATTTAAATTCTAATGCTACATGATGACAATGCTATAAAGATTACCGATTCCGTAAAAAGTGTTAGAAAATATTTTCCTTAAGGTCATTTCAAAATTATTATTAGTAGTATAAGTATATTATAAGTATATATAGTATAGTATAATATAGTATATATAGTATATATAGTATATATAGGTATATATAGTATAATATTAATAAGTATTAATTTTATTCTACTTAGATGTAGATTGTAGGATTTGTAGGTGGACCTACACTCGTTTAAAATGTGTGGAACGTGGGGGAATACAAGTATAAACCAGTAACTGTTACGATGACATTAAGTACGCAAAGCGCTGCATACAATTTAAAATAATAACATTGTAGGATTGAGTGTATTTTATGAGTAGATAACTCAATAGAAGGCTTTAATAATACAAAATGACCAACAGCGAGGCAGTTAACAGCTTGTCCGAGGCCGGTCTAAAGGATCACTATTTACATGGCGAGTTAGCGACAGCTCGCGAACTGGTCGCGGAGGTCACGTGGCTCCTGCACCATTGTGACTACTTACTTGCCGTAGGTACTGTAGACTGCGAGTTCCGATAACAAGGACCGAAATAGCCTCGTCAGACACCGGCCCGCTAGACCGCGTCAACAGATGAGACCTCCGAGAGCGATTATCGTGGGAGATAGAATACTACCACGACCGTGCTGCAGTGACTTTAGCTCTATCAGTGCTGGGACGAATGATATCCGACGCTATTTAGTTCTAAAGGATATCTGTCGTTGAGACAACTAAAATTATATACATATTAGGTCACTAACCAAAACTCCTCCAGTTTTTAGTGAAGAGTGAAGTCAGCGGGGCAACCGCAGCGTAGAGTCGTACATTACACTCTGTCGAGCTGCGACGTCTGGAGCAGGGTCGGGTTATATTCAGTTTTGGGGTAATTCCGTGGGCAATAAAATATATCATCTGCGTTAGAGGCAAGATGTATGTGGGTCACCTATCTCGGCACACGGCTGGGTGCGGCGCGGCGCGGGCCGGGCAGGACGCAGCGGCGCAGAACGATCACTCGAGCGACTCCTGATGGATGATATTTCATCACACAATATGTCGTTTGCATTGAACTACTTGTGAACGCCAGGCGAAGATGGAGCCCTTCGATAACATTGGATATCGATACACAAACGCGTGTATCAGGCTGAATCGGACATACGGAGCTATACTAGTGTAATTCGTCATCGTGGGAGCCACGGCGGCAATAAAACCTTGTTCCACAGAATGGGGTCGGAGTCGGCCGGCGCGGCGTTGCAACAGATTTGGCGGAATTTCATAATAAACAAAACGCCACGCGCGGGGACTGCTGGCAACGGCCCAAGCGCAGGCGCGGAAGAACGAATCCACTCGCGGCCTGCGACACGAGCGAGAGTCGAACCCGGAACCAAAATATCCCATAAATCAACTGATTAGGACATAAATAACGATATTATATTTAGCGCCATCTAAATAGCCGTGGTGAGATGTGAGATCTCACCACGGCTATTTAGATGGCGCTAAATATAATATCGTTATTTATGTCCTAATCAGTTGATTTACGGGACTTGTCAACGCCGAGCGCCGGCCGGCGGCCATCCGCTAGCGGGGTCACAGCGCGGCCGTAATAGTCCCCATGATAGTCCGGCGCCGCCGCAGCTCCAGTCCTGCAGCTGCGGGGTTATGTCACCGATTGTGCCGAACCCCGTTGAAAGTTAACGGAGCCACAGGCCGTTGCTGAATTCCAAGCTTTCGATCGCTTGATGTCTTCGTATATTCAACACGTTTTACACGTGTTACGATGTCGGAAAACTAAGTTGCAGCTACATTAATACTACAGTTATTTCTTTGTAATGCGAATCTCTATTACCTACTGACCCTAATGATACTTGGTATAATATTGTCTTACATAGTAAATCATACAGCGGTAGTCGTTCAGCGCGCGAGTTGCGTTTCGTTTTACAATTTAACAAGTTTCAGTTCGTTATATTATAATTTAACGAAAAATAATGCGTAAAATTGTAAGCATAATGTTTACTCAACAATCTATCGATATTTTATAATCTTGACAGTTATGTTACAATCTAACGGTATTTACAATTTTACGGTGACATACGCGTTTCATCTCCCGTCGTGTGATGTCACGCCGCGCCGCGGTCCCCTGTCTGCCCGGGTCCGCGGCGCGCGGGGTACTTTCGGCCCCCAGCCCTCCGCAATCTACATGCACCTATTAGGTTTGTAGAACGCTAACTGATCCCGACCCTGACTCTAGACGGGGCCCACAGTAGACGCTGTCGTTATGTATTTTCTTTCAAAATTTACGTGTGCATTTACTTAATGACGTCACAAATGTTTTCTGCCCTAATTTTCTGCACATTCTGTGTTCAGATTCAATTTAATCTAAACGAAAACAAAAATATTAAACGACCAAATGAATGTGTCATAATCATAATGTTATAGGCGCTATTCACAATTGTCTCCTTATCTTAATATGTTTGGATTAAATAGGAATTAGGATCAACGGAGTGTTCGCTGGTGCCTGGTGCTGACCGCGAACTGCGTGCCACCGAACACCGGCGCGGGCGAAAGCCAGTTACTGGAACTGTGCAACACTTGCCCGGTAGCCGCCAGCCGCCCGCCCGTACGTACAGCCAACAGACACGTAACTCAAACACTTGCACGTGCACCATGCACGTGATCGCTCCGCCTGTGCCGCCGCCGGCTTACTAATCACCGACATTATAGAAGGTCCACTGCTACTAGTTGATAGGTAGCTCGTATGTCTCTCCTGCCTGGTTGACCACGATCTATGCAGAGAGCGTACAGCGAAGGACAATGAAAATGTAAATGATGCTCCACCGTCCGAACTAATGACTACACATGATACAGTCGAGACGTGAGCCCGACATGTGCGATCGCCGACAAACCATTTTGATTTTTAGTGTAAAATAGTGTTCCAATGTTTCCAATGCACGTTGAGGCAAAATGTAATTAGCTGCTGTATCCAGCTGTAAATTTGAATGTATTTTTATTTTATGCTTTTTTTAATGCAAAACTGTTTTTGGTCCATAAATAAATAAAACCCGGTGTAACACTTGGTCAACAACACACGGTCCAACCTTATTCCCATAGTAATAAATGCGAAATGTGGTACAGCGGGTGTGTGGGCGACCGTGCAAAGTTTATGTCGTGGCTGGCACGAGAAGGTGAACACTGAACAGGCGACCTACCACATCTGCATTAGTCAGTTCACACCGAAAAGAGACGATACGCGACGCGGCGCTGCATTTTTAGGATAGCGATTCAAAATTTAACTTTATTCACTACACCAGAATTCACCGCTCTGCATAGAGCGGCACAGCTCGTGCAATAAAACGTGTACGATGTACCTACTAAATAAAGTTCAATTTTGAATCACTATTTTAGAATGCAGCGCCGCATCACGGATCGCCTCGATTCGGTGTGTTCTGACCCTTATAATGCATCTACATTTCAATGGAATGAAAATTGAAATGGAATCGACGAATGTAAGCAGCGAGCCAGCGACACACGATTATCTTTACAGACTTTACGTCATATTGTATACAATAAAGTCGCCTCCTTTCCTGCTATTTTTTAAACTAATCAACGGATTTTAATGCAGTTTTCATCAATAGATAGAATGATTCAAGACCACGATAATATGCATAATACACTGCACCCCTGCGAAGCTTTTTTAGAAATTAAGAAATGAGGCCTTACGTTATCGGGTAATTAGTTACCTAACTCTACCTGTCTATTCCCTACCAAAAGCTCCCGAATTCTGTTTACGCAACACTACTAGCTACTGACCAAATACCAACCTTCTCAAACGATTCATTTAAACATTATTATCATCATTTTATCTACATGCCCGCAAGCATGAACGCTGTTGATATGGAAAGTATAATTCAATTGAAGACGACGCGCTTACATGTGTGTCTGTGTCGTGTATGGTAATAATATGGCTTTGTCCACAAGGTCGCGACCGTCCGCGTCAGTGCATTATTATTTATGAGGTAAACCGTACATTTTTCATATTTTGTAACTTTAAATTAATTTCGTTGTTTTTGCTCGTACAGTGAGGTTTAAATTCAATGGGCACTGGTCTGGGGCCAGTTCGATTGGAGCCCCTAACAAACCAGTTCCTTTATCACCTGCCCTGCGATAGACCGGTCCGTAGCGGCGACCGACGACCACATCCGACGTCGCCGGTCGCCGCTACTCCTCTGCAGCACACTCCGGACACCAATTATCCCACGTATGGGTGAACCACATAAGTATCGAGTGCCACTTCTGCGTACCGCTAAATAGAAGCGTAGTATAATAATTATATTATTTACTCTTTGGGTTATCGTATGTAAATAGTTTTTTATATAATATCAGTCTAAATAAATATTTATTGGTAAAATCATAAGGTTATATATATATTATATAACGTATCAGTCTGTACGTGTTGAACTTTACTTTCAAAATTAATTAACTTTTACTTTCTTCTTTTAAATTACATTAAATATGATGTACCTACTAATATATATCTAATATTATGTGAACGGATAATTTAAATAACGTGTGATGTTACCTAATTGACTTTGATTATTGTTTTATTCCAGGAATAGTTTACTAGTGAGACATTGTATTTCGTCTGCATTGACCAAGATACATTAATTATCTCTGCAATTTCTACTCAATATTATGTAAGTACCTACTACCTACTACCTACTACCTACTACCTACTACCTACTACCTACTACCTACTACCTACTACCTACCACCGCGTATACAGACGAATGTCACTTGTAACTCTGTACATTTCAGTCATATTTAATTACAAGTATACATTACATTATCAGCTGAAAACACAACGCCGACTGTTATTTTTGTAACAGCAATTCGCGAAAGTAGACTGTACAGTTCATTGTATGGCTTGAATTGCAACAATATTTTATATATTTTTGTAAACGACACCACGCAAGTGTACTCTATTCAAATCCAATTTAATTTAAATACTAAACAAAATATTAAATTCGAGTTTATTCGACCAAATTAATGCATCATTTTATTCCTATATCGCACTGTAAATAAGTTGAATTTGTAGCATTATGTGTTCTATTGTTCTTTTTGTCTATGTTTACATTATATTGAATTATCCTGTCGAAAACGGCCACAGTACGATTCACTTAATGTGGCCATTTTCGACCTGAGCGGAGTTAGGAGCATAAAGGTCCAGCGGAGAATCTGTCCAGTTGCAATAGCGTTCATATTTCCGAATTTCGAACGATGATGATGATGATGCTACAAATTACAATGATATAATATTCGGGATCTTCGTCAGCGCATGTTTACACGGCACGCGGCGATGTGATGACGCGGCTATATCGGGATTTGGGCGCATTGGGAGCGAGCGGCGAGCGTGCATATTGTGCCGGGTCACAACCACAGCGGACGGCGGACGACGGACGACGGATTGCGGACGGTCCGAATTCACAACACTAACCGCTAATGCAGTATACACTTCCTTTGAAGTTGATTTACGAAAAGTAATTTGAATAACACAGGCAATTAAGTAGGAGGGCATCTCCATGATTCAGCCTTTATTTAACAGAAATGACGTTGACAGAGCTATTTCGTCAGCAGATTTCGAATATAGAGCTAGTTCCGTGACAATAGTCTAATCGTTAATAGAGTCAATGGTACTTAAGCTAACTGTAGTCTGTAGTCAAGTATTAAGGCCGACATTTTCGTCACGCAAATCATTTAGAATTTACTTAGAAAGCACATAATTTTAGCGCTAATAAGCTCGTGATAACTAGGAATTACAACTTGAATTACAAGTTAAAATTCCTAAGAAACCTTAGTTCATGACCTAGTGAGTGACCTTCTTAGTGCCTGCGTCTGGAGAAATGCTGTAACTTGTAGTTCTATTTACCGATAAGTGATAACCTTTTGATAAGTTTATCAGCCGTCGTGATGACATTGCGTGCTTTCACTAATGTCAACTGATAATAATATTTACTTGCACAAACGTCGCGTACAAGAGAATCTTCTTTATTTAAACCTCCATTTAGGAGACAATATACCTAAAAGGTATAATATAATATATAATCGGTTTCTCTAAAACGGCTTCAATTATTACCATGAAATTTTGTATGCAGAAAGTTTTTGAAGAGAAAAATCAATCTAGCTAGGAATCTGCGCATTTTTAAGCTATACAATGAGTTTTTTCTTTAGTCGTGCAACGATATATCAATAATTTCGACCCGATTATGTCCGTCCGATTGGCAGTTAAATATGTGTATGTATCATTTTTGCTTCGTTCGGAAAATTCGGAATGTAGTGGGTTCGAAATAGTTCGATTCCCGGTCATATGTTATTTAATTATTTTTTTTATCACAAAACTCGGAGCAAAGGACGGTTTCCCAGATACTAGTATCTAAACTAGTCTGACAGTCGTAACTTGGAGCTCGGAAGTGTATAATGGTCCAGGGGCTAGAACTGTAATCGAGGTCTCTGTAGTCTGTGCAAGTCGGAGGAAACTCTTAGCAGACTAACACCGTGCAGCCGTAGGTTGAAAATTTTCGACTACAGCGTTCAGGTCTATGACCCTTGAAATATGAAACTATAACATTATCTGAGCATAATCGTATACGAATTGAAATTTGCATACGATTATGCTTAACTGATATACCATTAAGTAAATTGTTATAAAGTGGGATTCCGTTATGAAACTCATAAATAGACTAGAATAGGGTTTGCGAGGACGTGGCTTACTCGGTCGCTTATTGATCTTGTTTCATTTCAAAAACCTTTGCATCCGACATCTTCGTACTCTGTGTTCACAGCGCGGCGTCACGTGACACGTAGCAAATGTTATCATGTACATTGTACATGGTTACATTGTAGAAACCTATTCAATTAATACATATTTATTTTTACATCACATAATAATATGTAAACGACTCACAAAACAAAATTGGCAGCACGCTCGCCCGTAACTTTAATGTTTCTCAACGTTCTAATGTTTAAATATGTGTCGAATTGTTATGTAATTATCATAATACATAATGTAACATAACACAACCTCGGTGGTCGCAAGTTTACAACGAATATGGTTATTTGTTCGTATAATTAAGTAATAAACTTAATTACAATTGTTTTGCAATATTTGGTCAAAAGTTACGTTCGCTTATAACTTTATGTTTAACCCCGTTACGGTCGGTTGTGTATCCGCCACCTGGCTAACAGACACTAACACAATATGTATTCATTATTACGTTTAACGCCTTTTTGGCTGGTAGTTTCATCTGACAATGACGCGAGCAGGTCAGGTCGGCGGTCGGCGCGCGGCGGTCGGCTGCCTTGGGCCAGTAGCCGCTGGCCTGAGATTTGAGCCAGCACTGGAGCACAGATCTAGCGCTGGCGCTGGCGGGGTCAACGCTTCATGGCGCGAACTCCGCAGACGAGAATAACCCGTTACGTCTCTCCAGCGGATTTTATTGCCAATCAATACACTATTTGAGACTATCAGCGCAAAAGTGGTGTAACCAAGAATTTATGTTGGTTACGGTTCCGGTGTAAGATATGTTCTTAACAATAAAAATGTTCAGTGCAATAGTCGAGTAAGCCACCTTTTTGTATCCCAAAAACAGATGGCGCTAGAAACATAGTTTTTGCACGGGCCGTTACAACCAAGTACTATAGTGCAAGAGTGTGTAAGCTGTATACACCACTTTTGAACCAAGGCAACACTATGTTTGTCTGTGGCTTACGTCAAAACTGTCACTTGTCAGTTTGGTAAAATTAAGATTTAAGAGGATATAAACGAAATTTAATTGCGAATTGTAATTCTAACCGAAATACCCCACCAAACGAGTTTTATTGTGATTAACCATGGACGAAAAAGATGATATCACTTCAGGTAAGTTAAAATGTTTGTACTTATTGCAAATTATAAGCAAACCTGTTTTCGTTTAGATACGAACTGGTTTGTACTTTTATAAATTACTTACTTAATCAATGCTGGTTACAGTTGGAGATTTTGAAGATTCTGGCTCTGAATATCTACCATCTCCTGTGCCCTCATCATGTAACGATGACTCTGAAGAAGTCCAACAAAGCAGAACCAGTTCAGTCACAACTTTACAACTGCCACTACCAAGCACGTCTAGTTCAATAACGGCAGAAGCTCAAATCAGCACATCAGCAGCTGACACTACAGACGAAACTCCTATCCTCAAAAGTAGAAAGCGTGTGAAAAGGCCAGAGACTTGGCGGCAAAATATCCTTAAATTAAAACGAGCAAAAGGCGAACAATATGAAAACCACAAAAAGACTATTGTTCCTGCGAAGACACCTAAAACAGGTGATCCCCTGTCCATCCTGAAGGCCCGTGTCCTAAAAAATGTCATCTAAAAATTAATGAGGAACGACAGCTGGAAATATTCAGAAGCTTTTACTCATTGGCAAACTTTGACACTCAGAATGCATTACTGTTCTCATTAGTTAGAGTGACAAACAAATGCAGGAGTTATACAGGAGGAGAGGAATCAAGAAGGCAAAAAACACACCTGTATCATTTATCGGAGAAGAAGAAAGATTGTAAGAAATTCTTCCTAAAAACTTTTCAAGTTTCTGATAGACGAGTAACTAGGGTACTGAGGCATAAAAGTATGCAACATGTTCCACCCATTGATCAGAGAGGTCGACAAAGGTCTGTAAACAAAACACCAGACAATAACATTGCAGAGGTAAAACAATTCATTGGCCAGTTTCCAGTCTATGAGTCTCATTATACCAGATATAAAAGTGAGAATAGAAGATTTCTTTCACCGGACCTGACTTGGACGAATGTATTCTCTTTATAAAGATGATACACTTGAACCAATTTCATCATTTATTTTCAGCAAAATTTTTAATGAAAATTTCAATTTAAGATTCCATGCACCCATTAGTGATTCTTGCAAAATATGTGATCTCTTCAACAACAAAATTAAATGTGCGGAGAGTGAGCAACTAAAACAAAAGAGTTGCAACGTGAACAAGAATTACACTAGAGGAAAGCAGACAGTGCCATTACAGTGGATTAAAAGACGATACAGCTTTGGCAAAATCATCAACTGACATCATTGTAATCACCTTTGACTTAATTAAAACCCTACCTACTCCCGTGTTGAGCACTAGAATCGTATATTACAAAAGACAGCTTTGGAATTTTTGCTTTCGGATTCACAACATGGGGGCAGATGATGCGTAGATGTTTGTTTGGGACGAGTTAGATGCCTCAAGAGGACCCCAAGAAATTGGATCTTGCTTGCTGTACTTTTTTAAAAATTTTGTGACTACTAAAAAAGTAATCATGTATTCTGACCAATGCGGAGGACAGAATAGAAACATAAAGTTATCGTTTGTCTGTCAGTATGTGGTATCGCATCCAGACTTTAGTATTGAAGAAATAGATCATAAATTTTTGGTCAGTGGGCATACTTACCATGCGACCAAGATTTTGGCCTAATAGAGAAGAATAAAATTTTTTTCAAATAAATATACATTTCAGAGAACTGGCTCGAAGTAATTAAAACGGCTCGCAAAAAACAACCATTTAAAATAATAGGAATGACAGGTAGGGATTTTTTTTCCTCTAAATCACTGGAAAAAAATATAACAAACCGAAAAATTTCGCTTGATAATAGCAAGGTAGAATGTTTGAAAATTCAGTAGTTAAAATTCCAGAAAATATCAATTTTCATTTTTCTACAAGTATTCTAATAATGAAGAAGTCCTCTTTAATGAGGTCAGTGTAAAAAAACGGCAATCAACGACCATAGCACACCTAGATGCACTGGAAAAGCCAACCATCGCTGAAAAAAGAAGAAAGATCTTCTTGAATTGTTGCAGTTCATACCGCCAGTTTATCACACTTTTTATAACAATCTAAATAGTTCAAACAGTGTCAGGGATGTAGCGTATTATGATGAGACAGATAAAGAATAACCCTTGTTGTGCTATTTTGATGTGTTCTTATTAAATTTGTCTTTATTTGGTGTTACTTGTTTATTATATAAAATTAAACCAAAATATAAGTGCAGAAGTGGTGTAATCCACATTTTATTTTTATTTTAAGCCTAATTATCACAAGGGTACACAAATATTATAGATTTAGAGGTTCTTTTTACAAAGTTAATTAAAAACAGTTAAAATAATGTTCACAAAAGAAACAAGGTTAAAAAACAATTCAACCAAATTTTAACTCCTCATTATCTCATAATAAGTAATCTGGGGTTACACCACTTTTGCGCTGATAGCCTCATACCCTAGAGATTAGGGTATAAATATTGGTTTAGGGCCTAAACCTAGTTCTAATCCTGAAATTCCTAGAATGAGAACGTCCAAATACTACAAATGCTTTAAAATAATTATTTTTAAACATAAAATTAAACCGACTTCAAAAGTTTTTAAAAATACACTAAAAAGTATAAAATAAATCATATTTTCTAAATAATTCCCCTTTTATATTCGGTTAAAATGTTAACTATTTCTCTACTCAATCTTCTTAAAATTTAAGTCGGTACGGTTGACTAAAACGACATTACATGTACATACAATATACATACATTTAGATACAATGCAAAGTTTTTAGAAGATATCAAAGGAGATCGCGCATGTATTATACTAGTTTCACGACATGGACAGTCACCAGCACACCACACACAAACGGCGCGCGACAGCGGCGGTCTGTAATCTGGATGAGGGAGATTACTGATAAGGGCGACGCGGCACCGCCACTTATCATCTGAGGTGACACTCTGAGATTCGACTTGTTGCATAATTTTTTTTATCCTCGTATTCAACGGTAACAATTAATTTAACTTAATGTAGTAGCGCCCGGAGAGTCATACTACTACTGCTACTACTAATATAAATGTGAAAGTTTGTGAGGGTGGATGGATGGATGGATGTTTGTTACTCTAATGTCATGTCAAGCAAAAACGATTGAACGGATTTTGATGAAATTTGGTATGGTAGTTTGTAGTTTAAGCTCTGAATTAATACATCAGACTACATTTTATCCGAAAAAGCACAGAATTCCCGTGGGACTGTATTTACGCGGGCGGAGCCGCGGGCAACAGCTATACTAATAGCTAATAGTTATCTACTAATAACTTATAGTTTTACTAGTTGACTCCACAAGAACTAACTTCAGGATTTATTATTTCGGGATAAGCAATATAGCGGCCGAATACTGAAGCGCAAATCGAAATTAAGAGCCACTTTTATAGGCTGTCGCTGTTTTTGCTAGCCGAAATGACAAGGACAGCATGTGACTTGAGGGTCACTTAATTTACCTATCATTCCAGCATTCATTCGGCCGTAACTCTTTTCAATATGAATGAGCAGCGGGTGTCTCACCTCCCCCCGCCCCCCGTGCCTGCTCGCGTGTCTGTCGGAGCTATCGGAGCTATCACATGATCAGTGAAAGGTGCTTCACAGAACTTTTCAATCACAGTCCCAATCAGAGGCAATCGATAAACAGTAATTATAACGTTTCACCGACACAGCGACGTAACGCTCGTCAATAGTTTTACTCGCCAGTGTTCCTGGCGAGTGTTACTGTTCTTCAAGGAGAGTCATATTGAAGCATCGATATGACAGTCAGTTCTATTGAATTTCCAAAAATAAAACGAACTACTCAAGCGCACGGCACGACAAAACCCACTCGCAAAGGTTTCGGATTTTTACGGACGTCATACTCTACCTCTGCTCTACATAGTATATTACAAGTTAGGGCTCAGCTTATTGCTACAGTAGTCAGTACGTAAGTTTGGGTCGCGCATCTTTCCTCAGTTTTAGCCCACTGGGCCGGATCGTCTCTCCGCTATGAGAATAACACCGTAGCAATTGGTTTTCCTGGCGGACATATCTCGGCCCGCCGCTACAACACTGTCCTCAGTCCGCATATTGAACTTAATCGTTTCTTACTTTCGTTACACCTGCCTGGTAGACTACTATCAGCTGTGAAGTCCTCAGCTGTTCGTCTTTGAGAAAACCGGAAAATGTTTGAAAAATGTTCATTTATTATTCTTTATGATTGTTTAATCAGCATTCAGCTGACGGTGCAGGTTGCAGACATTACATTCGCAGGTCGCAGATGCTCAGATTACTACAAAACTAAGGCAAGATTTAGAAGTACACAATAATATAAGCAACAAAAGACTACGGCGCTGTTCTACCACCTTACTGAATGAGTCTTGTTAACAATTTGAGTATTTTTTAACCGACTTCCAAAAAAGGAGGCGGTTATGCATTCGGCTGTGTATATATTTTTGGATGTTCAACGATAATTCCGCCGTCGGTTACAGCAAATTTGAACGTAAGTTCTATAAAATATAATAGAATATTGTACCGACTTCAAATTTAGGAAGATTCGAGTTGAGAAATAGTTAAAATTTTATGCGAATTTAAAAGGGGAATTATATAGAAAATAAGTTATATTTCATGTATAATAAGTTAAGTTAATTTTTATAATAAGTCGGTTTTATTATCAATTCAAAACTGTATCATGTACCTATTGTAATGTTCGTGGCCCTCTGCTGGTTTGATTTGCTTTGCTACATTCTCATTTCTGACCCGAGACATGAGTACGTACACTTGCGTTAGAATTGGTCATGATGAAAGATGGTCGCCGGCCGATCGCATTGATCATAACATTTTATAGGCACTTTCTTTAGAAAGTAGCAAATCGATAGTTATTTTAGTGAACATCGTTCTTAAACTTCTTAAACTTTTCCATTTGCTAAAACTGAAAAGCCAATAGTTAGGTAAAATATGGATCTACTATCCACCTACAAGTTTTAACCCGTAATAATAGGTAGGTAGGTACTAGTACAATACTGCAACCACTGAACACTGAACACGTCCTCGGCTCGTGTTCAAGCAGATAGTTCAGCATCGCGAGCCTTGGCGAGCAGGGACATTTACCCAGGAGACAATGATAAGTTTTACGAAGTGGAGAAACAAGTTCGACGGTAAAATTATGACACTGCACACTGCACAGGTAACCGGTAACTCGGCGAGTGGTGAGCACAAGAAAGTGTCAGGCGCGGCGGGCGGCGGGCGGCGACGCCGGCCGGCACGTCACACGCGGGTCGCACACTTCACTGGCATATGTCACATTTTCCTCTAACAAAAATGCGGTATGCAGTCAACCTTAGCGACTGAGAAAACCATTGATTTTCCGCGGTGGTGACGTCACTCGCGCAGACGACAGCATGGCGCAGACGGCGCGCGCCGGCCGCGGTTCTCCACCGACTGGCGCGCCGGCCGCCGCGGCCCTCCGGCGACCGGCGCGGGAGGAGGGACGCGCGCGGATCGCGACTCGCGGTCCCTCCGCCCTGGCCGCACGGTTGTACACGCGGCTCAGCTGTTTCTCACAAACACCAGAATCCGAGGCCTAGCCAACAAGACTTAACCAAGACAGAAAGGCTGTCGGTAGACAAGACAACATCCCTTCGCGCTTCGTAACGTTGCTGGGCCCCGACACGTGGAAACCTGATACGACAATTTGCAAAGAGGATTCCAATATAAGTAGATATGTAATTTACAAGAATAAACTTAGACGAAAGGTTCGAAGAAAAAGATGGAAGATGCAAATGAGTAGGCCATATTATGTAACTTCTCTCCCAAATGCCAATACTACCAGTGGAGGTAGTCTACCACTGAAGTGAATCTTGAAAATTTAGTAACAGATTAAAATCGATTCGTGATCGTAAAAATTTCAATTTTCAGCATTGTGAAAAAGCTGATTTAGAAAGTAACAACGTAAATACTACCCAGTAGCCGGCGCTGCGGGGCGCAGACACAGGACTGCGAGACGCGAGTGATGTTCGGCGAATAACGACAGCACGACCGAACAAACATGAAACTATAAGAATATATGAAGTTTATAATATTCTTCTATCCTATTTTCTTTAACAATATCGTAGGTAAGGTAAGGTAAGGTAGCGTAGGTAAGTATGTACCGAAATATAATAATTTAATATTTATTATTGTTTAACGTTAAACGTGATAGGTAGCGCCATCTAGTTGAATCGAAGTGAAATTATAATAACATTAATAAGATTCATTAAATTTCTCGCCAAAACAATTAAATACTTAGCCCAATTGAGAAAATATTAAAGATTACGTACATACGTAAAGTAAAAATATGGTATCTGTCTTACTATTTCAACAATATAAATTATAAAACTTTACCTAACGTTTCTCGCCTTTATGCTATAATATTTTTTGACATGTATTTTTTTTATCCACGCAACAGATTTAAATACGATTTTTACCAAAATACACATACTGTAATAAGAGGAGGTTTATAAACCGAATCAAATGGCGTAGCCATAGGTAAAGCTAAAAAATTGTTTTTGTTCATTACAAACGCCTATAAATAGTTTTAGAGCGTATCGTGTTATTGCTAATTTAAACCACAAGGGTATAGTACAACAACTTTATTAATTTCCCTCGGTAATCATCGTACTCCTATGGCAGGCAGCATCGGCAGACGGTACGGAAAGACACAAATAGCGTAGATGCAAACCCGGCTCAGATCCGATTTAATCTTAACAGAAAAAAATATATGACATTCGGCAACCAATGTGTCAAACTCACGACTCTATCGCAATGCTGTTACGGAGTATGTACAGATTGCTAAGTGTCAGTTTTTCTTTTCGCATTCGATCGTGACAGACAGACAAGAAAAACTCACTTTTAGCACACTGGTGATGGTACGACGGCAAGGACGGTACTTACTGAGCGCCGAGTAGCGCGCCGCGGGCTTGCCTGGCGGGGAGCTGGCGGCGCTGATGTCGCTCTGCGAGCTGTGCAGGCTGCTCTTGCCGCTGGCCCCCGCCGACCCCGCCAGCCCAGCTTCGCAGCGCATGCGCAGGTGACCCCTACAACACACGCACACTTATCGGGCAGATTGTAATATTATAATCAAACATAAAAAAATTTAGGTAGCCTCCGGCGTGTCGAGTAGTAAGCGAGCTGATGATGATAAATTATTCTTAGCTAGGAATAATCTCGATTAAGTCACCATTCTAACAAAAATTATACAAAATCGCTCATCGGTTCAGGTGCTCCACACACAGCTATAGCATATGTTTGCGTCAAGGGTTCGATAATAAAGTATTTTGACATTATTACCTTTTAGCCTTTGTGTTGGTATTTGCAGATTTGGAGCTGAGCATTCTTGATACACTACATGATGTTTGAGAACGTTGGAACGAAAACGAGCAATCGACTTTAGATTTAATATCTTTAAATGATTTTGTTTTGTAGTCCATTTTAAGATCTATTACATTCTTCTTTAAAAAGTCACGATCTCTTCTTTCAGTTTTCTTGACAGTTTTAGGACTGCTCTGCAGACTGCTATCTGCGTCAGGTTTTCTACTCGCCAGCATAGCTTTTAACTTACTCGGCACATCACGCTTAGGCATTTTGTATTTCTTTAAAGTGAAGCATCTTTTCTCGTCTTTATTTTTTTCGTCAGTTTTCAATTCTTTGACACTATTGAGGGAATTTCTTTTGCTCGTGTTCTTGGGCGTTTCGTCTTCGTCCACCGCATGAGATGCGTCCGAGTTCTGTTCCTCCAATGCATCTTCTATTGGAGTGAAACACGATTTTCCGAATCCTGAACCCTTCTGACTGCACTCTGATTTCGTCGAAGTAGTGGAGTCTGGTGACATATCGTTTATGACGTTCAAAAACACCGGAGAAGCGCGATGATTTTCAAAATCCGTGTACACTCCACTCGAATCCATGCAGGAGTCTTCGCTTCTGTTAACGATCAAAGGAGGGTTTCCGTTAGAGTTCTTCCCCCCGTATAATGCACCGTCGATAACCTGCGCCTTTCTATCTCCTCTGTGCATGTGATCATCGATGCCGTCGGCGTCGCTTTCCGTGAAGAAGTCGGAATCCGTCATAGGGTCGACCCTCCTGGTGACGGGAACGTTCTGCCAATCCATATCGATGGTGTCCTCTCGAGGTCCGCTGTTATGATCGGCGTTTCTGCTGACGGGCCTGGACATCTCGCCGTCACCTTGATATCCGTCTAGACTCGTAATACTGGTGATGCTGGTGATAAAACTGTTCGATACTTTCGAGGTATCCATGGACTTATCGGTTTTACTTTCCGAGTATGTCTGCGAATCGTGTAACGTTGAAGCGGAAAACTGGGAGTATGTACTGATTTCTCCGTGAATATCGGAGCTATCGAGCGGTAAATCTTCCGGCGACGGAGTTTGTTCTATCCTGTTGTTTACTGGATTCCCGTGTTTACAATCCAAAGGGATTTCCAGGTTGACCGTGGTGTCGGCCACGGAACTAGCCGGCTCCAAGATACTTCCGTGATTCGATAGCAAAAAATCTTCTTCCCCTATATTTGATACACTCTCATCTTTGTCCACTTCGCCCTCTATTTTTATTAACAAATCAGAAGGTTTACTAGCCGTGGAAAAAAATGATCTATGATATAGCTTATTGGGTGTACTCGTAGCATTTTGTGCTAACATTTCCTCATCGTCGTTGTTCGCAATATCGATCGAATCAATTGTAGCAATCGGTGCGAGGTTTTCTTTTGTACTTCTGCACTTTTTGGCCATATTATCGTATACATCATTTTGAATGGTCGAGGCGGCAGAATTACTTTCTGTTTTATCGGTCGATGGTGTGTCACTATTGTCGGGCGAAAATTTTATCTCGTTATTTTCACAAAATATTGGTAAACCCTCGACGGTCGGGGAGAAGGCATTTTCTAGGTAGCATATGTCGTCCATCTGATCAGGCGTCAATATCCCTAAGCTGTCGTCGAGGGAATTCTCTTCGTTCGTTCTACTGAGTGAGTTTTCGTTCGGACTCGCATTCGTTTCATAATTTCGACAGTGTATGTGCGATTTTAACTGGAGGCAGAGGTCCGACCTCGACTGAGTATTTAATATTTTCTTGGGATAGTTCAGCTCCTTCTCGCACGAATATTCGAACTCGTTCAGCGGTTTGTTGTCGAAATGTACCACGTTAGGCAACCTCTCCATACTCTTAGATGATAAATTTAAAGGCCTCGGCGGGTTTTGAGATATATCTTCTAATTGAGCAGAATTCGATTCGCAGGTATCCGTATAAGAGAAGCACTTGGAAGTGGTCGCGTTTGGCTGCAAGTCGAACAGCAGGCTGTACGGCCCTGAATCTTCACTGTCTTTGCTTTCCACTAATTGGTCATTATTGTCTTGTTTTCTACTAATTGCATTCAACTTTTCCCGTAAATCGAGTATTCTAGGGTTCTGTTCCACAACTTTTGTCGCGCTATAATTCATCTTAGGTATAAACGACGTGTAAGATTTTAAAAATAGCTTTTCCTTCATTGCCTTCTTCTCCATCTCGTCGGCACTCGCTTTGATGTGCGACGGTTCGTGTCTTTGAATATTAAGGCATAGTGAAGTTCTCAACTTCGTTGGTTCCTTTGTGTATATTCTAGTTATATCTACAGGTCTCGTTTTGCCATATCGGTCGATAGGAATCTGAAACGGAAAACAAAAAGTTTGAGTATAATATTAGGGCTAGGGCTACTGAGGCCTAAGGAGGGAGTCGTCGAGGTCGTGAGTCGTGACTGAAGTCAGAGCACCAGCCCGTGAGCCCTCCGCCGCCAACTCAGTGCGGGCGTCACGGGCTGGTGCACTGAGGGTTCGGGTTTTGTCAGCTACCTGTGAGGACTGAGGATACAGATGATTTTTGATAACAGATGGAAATCATTGATACTGTTTTATACTATTTTTCATGATTTAAAAAACCTACCATCATGATTTTTGCAATAATATACAACAACAATTTATTTTTAACATCATTTTAAATTCCGTACCTATCTTTAGAATTTATTATTTACAGTCTACAGGTAAAAGTTAAAACAAACAAAGTCGCCTGACGTGTTGTAAGCTTATCGTTTGCATGAAATTATAAAATTATTATTAATCCATACCAGCTATAAATTAAGAGACTCGAAAAAATATTTACGAATTGCGTCGCAAGTGATGATGATAAAGGTATTGTGCGCCGCGACCCACGACCCGAGACCGGCATCGCGGCGGCGTGTTTGTCGTTGTGTCCGGGGTCCGCCCCAGCTTCTATGTACGACAGTCAGTCAGTCAGTCAGTTATTATCATAAACATTACATAGGACTGGTGTCAGCAGACACCACATGGACATTTCGACGACGCGACGCGCTTCAACTTGACACGTGTTAAAAGTAGTAGGATAGTAGGTACATCGCAAATCGCAATAAATTGCTAACGCATGCAATTGCACGGTTGTTAACAAATGCTCTCTAAACAGGTTGTAGCCATACGGACTGCGGTATACCTCATAGTCTATAGTTTCAATCGTTAAACACCTATTATGTAGGTGACTATGTTGTGTGACTATGTTGTACATGGACAGTTGTACTTGTACATTTATATTTTGTACAGATAGATTGGATAGGGTGGATGGATGCAGTGAGCAGGCGGCACGGCTCCGGGAGCAGGCGCACGCGCAGGTATTAGAGCGCGAACTCACGCACCGAATTATCGGAAACACTCAAACACCACACTCACGATTTCTTGAAAAAGTGGAACAAGTTGGTCTGCTGGAGATACCCCTGCGCATGATTTCTAGGTAGGGAACTACACCTATCCCGACATTCGAGAGCTTGTTGAGAGAACCCTCAAACCAAGTGAATATCACATTAACCACGGACTACGAGCGGTCAGCTATATTATATCTATACCAATATTGTAAACAGGATTTGTTCATCACGCCATATAACCCACCAACATATTCATGTTAAAATGTTGCCAAGATGATACCATATGACTCGCACTGTCAAAAAGTTATCAGACCTCATGTAAAACCAAGCTTCTGAGTTCTGACTCTACATGCCCCTAACTCTACAAGCCTAACTTCACAAACTCTACACCTGAGATAAGATGTGGCCGGCCGCCGGCATGAGTACGCTTTCCGAATTCCGATCTAAATTCTAAGCGACCGCGACCCGAGACGCCACTGCTTAGTATGAATTTATATGGTGCACTTAACAAATCCTGAATCCTGCGCCTATGTCGTGCGACCTGTGGGCAGACCAGAGAAACTGATTCACTGGTTCGCCGGTCGCGGTCGCACTCGCGGGTCGCGGTCTCATATTGCAGACGCAAAAAGCTACCTTTAGCACCTTCTACAATTAATATTGCTGTTGTATTTGTTTTTATACGATTCACATCAATCACATCACGATGTAGCCATTTTAGACCTGCAGAAGATCATTGCGGTCGCACATCACTCGCGAATTCACGATCAAATAAACTCATTGGATGTGCCATGCCAGCAGCAGCAGCCATGTCACAAATCAAATCAAATCACAGTATTTATTTGTAAGTTTACTGTGACTGTCTATTGTAAGTGTGCATACTACATACAAGTATTAACGCGTAACCGTGTTTAAGCGGTCACGAGGTTAAGTAGGTTTCGGTTATTTAATATTTTATTGGTCAATACGTACTTCACGCACACGCATGCTCGGTCAACCGCCGAATGTGCAACTGTCGAGTGTCGAGTGTCGACTGGCCAGTGGCCACACATTCTGGATCCGGACTGTGGACTAGTGTCCGACCGAAACCGGAACTTCCTTACAAGGAAACACCTAATTCCTTCCTAAATAAAATCGCGAAGTAGGTAACGAGAGTTAGCCTTATTAACTAAGTAGCATGGCAGATGGCCTTTCCACAGTTATGAGAACATAGAATATCGTAAAAATATCATTGGCTGTGTTCGGCGGAAAAAAGCGCTCGGATGCGCTCGTAAGCAAAATGGCGATCGAAGATAGTCAAACAGCTCGTAAGCCCAATAGCTATTTGAAGATGACGTTTAGACAAACCGCAAGTTAGTGGTTCTTTGAATTATGTATACAAACCGTAAAAGTGTAAAATCAAATACTTTCACTATCTAATGAATCTCTCTATAACGACCGGAATATCGTAAGATCCACAAGATCGTAAGTTGACAGATATCAAACCACTATTTAAAAAAGAAAATAAAGAATTAGTTGGATTTTACCGACCGATCGAAAATATTGGCACTAGTGCCGATTGCACTAGTACCAATATTTTCGAAAGAATTTGAGGAATACTTATATTATGGAGAAATAAGTTCATTTTTTGAGAAAAATAATATTTTTTGCCCAGAACAAAAGGGGTTTCGTTTCGTTACAGAAGAAAGCCAGTTGCGCCATATTTTGCGACATGACGCAGGCATTTGATTATGTAAATTGTAAACCATGAGATTTTGTTAGATACTTGAAGCCTATGGCATAAGGGGAAATGTTCTACAACTTCTTCATTCCTTCTTAGCAAATAGATACCAATACACTGAAATTTCTTGTATCAATATCGTAAACATAAAATAGAAGAAACATTCAAATCTTTAGTGCGACCATGGAGGAATTATTACTACTTATAGAGTGACAATGCTTATACTTTAAAACGTACATCATTTTTTAATTCTCTCGCTGACCGTTAGAAGAGTATCATATCTATAAAATTAGCCGTTTATTTTAAAATAAAAACGCCATCTCTAGGACTATATTTGAAGCACGTCATAGGTTATCTAATATTTAAAAAAACCTCAATAAGTGGTGCTAAACAAATTAAGGTTTGCTAGCTGCTTTTATAATATAGGTACCTAGCCGACTAGCGTACTATTCCTAGATTTCTGTAAATTTGTAATTTCTCTGCGTGCGCGTGTGGAGGGCGAATTAATGTTGCCATACATAAAAATAGATACCCAACATTCTGGAATTTTATTCAATTAAGCTATAAATATAAGTGTTTATATAAAGTGTACAATATTATGTGACGTGATATTATTTTGGTTTTGTAATGACCAGTGTTTATTTATGGCGTTTTATTAATTTGAAACACCTCTATCTTTATACCTTAACCTAAAAACTTATGTTTAAAACTTATAAACATACGTAAACATTATAAGAATAAGATGTTGCTAGCACTCATTTTGCTTTTTTATTAACAATCTTTTAACTCGACTTTTGAACATGGAATAAAAGTTTATAACGTCTTGGGTTCATTTCTCTTGAGGAAAATTATTTTGAACGAAATCGAACAGTAACTTTTGAAGTAATTCGAAAAAACTATTACCCGTTTATAGTTTTTTTTTATTATTATTATTTATATATGGCATCGGCTTATAACCATTTGCCAGTATCAAGATAAAAAGGCGGGATACAGAACTTTCGTTTCAATTTTCAACACCGCATTTCTACATCGTCAAGTCTAAGGTCTAGTCAAAATCCAAATATATAGTCAGTACAGTCCATGAGTCATGTCAATCGATTCAGTAAAGTGGTAGAAGCTTTACTGAAAGTTCCTAGGGAGTTTTGGCGGGAAACACAAAATAGCACATTTTTAGAAGTTGTACCACTTGCCCACACTTGTGCACGTTAAAGAATATTTAATGGTTAATATTCTACCAATATTACACATTAAGAACCGAAATAACACAAATTTATGAAGTAATACGAGTTCGACAACGTCACCCATTGAACTCCCCGGCAATAGTCCCCGTTTATAGTTACGGAATCCTCCTGAGACATGTCCCGACTGTTATGTATAAAGTGGATACTTGTGATATTCAGTTTAATAAACCAGTCTGTTTGGGATCTCGGCGTTTCATTGACGTAACACCGACATGGTCTTGATTAGCTTATTAGTTTTTTTAATGTGTACTCGGTTCATTGCTTATTGTTTTTTGAATCACCTACATTAATTTAAAAATATTATATTGTGCCCATTCGTAAATAAAATGTGTGTTGTCAAGTTGTTGCCAAGTTTGTTATTTCATATTTTGTTCGCCAAAATAATAATATTATGTCGATTCTCGCTGTTGCTTTGGAAATACTATTCAGTTAAGAAAACTAGCACTATGTAGTCGCCAGATTCAGAATTTTATGTGCCTTGCATTCTTTCGTCAACTTAGTAATCATATTCGGTTTTTGCACGCCCCAAAATTTGAATATTTTTGCGCAACTTTAAATATTATATGCCGTTCTTTTTACTAAAACCCTAAGGGCATGAATCCAACTGGATGCTCTAAGCTAAAACCTTTTTAAAATTTGTTCGAAAAAATATAATAAATAATTGTATCTGCGAAGGTGTTTTATCAACTTCATATATATATCCATAGCTTAATAAATATTATGTTCAATTTTATCCACGTTTTAATGATAGTGAACGAAATTGCCTTTAACATCACTAGATTTCAATGAATATGTTCATTTCAATAAGGTGAAATCATAATAATTTTACCTAATTATAACTTTGCAACAAAATACGCGCGCGTAGTTAGCCATACTCCTGCGTAAGACGAGCGCTGTGACGTGTGTATGTGTGTGTGTGCGTAGGTGTACTGAGCCCCGAGTCCGAGTCCCAGTCCCGACGAGCGTTTTCACATATTGGAGAGAAACAGAGATATGTTTTTACTTGAAACATGACAAAGACAAATGTAAGGCTGGGACTATATTTTATGCTCCGGAATCCGGAACACCGGTGAAAATTTGATTGGGTTCAATTGGGGTGACACACCGGCATTGAAAATAGAACTTTGTGCTAATACAATAGAGTTGAAAATCGAACACATGAGTGTAGAGCCAAATGTCAATGTCATATAATATGGCAGTTCGACACGCGAAACTTCCATTTTCAACTCTATTGTATTAGCGCAGAGTAGTACGATAAAAGACTTGAAATCCTTTTATGCCAAAGACAAAAGAGCTTGTAGTTTGTGTATCACCTCCCTATATATTGTAATGTAAGTGATTTAAATGAGGAGTTAATAAACGTTATTCGCGAGCACAACATCTTTGATTGGACTCTCCAAGCCTGCACATTGCATGGCGACCCTGCCAGGATGCCGCGGCAGCGCTGCGCAGGTGGTACAGGGACAACAATAATAAAAATAAGACTTCAAATTTTAAAATGTGAAGTGTGAACTTTATGCGATGATTGAAAAATGTGGACATTATAGTTAAAAAAAAAGAACTCAATAGATATTATTTACCGGCCGGTAGCTAATCAATAAATAAATTGTAGGTTTGAATATATTATTAAGTAAATAATGTAAAAAATAAATACAAATCTATAAGTGCAAATAATGATTATATATAAAAAATATTTAATGAACAAAAAAAACTGTATGACTTTTAATGGAAAAAAAAATTAAAAAAAAAGTGTGACTAAAAATATGTGCAAAAAGAATATTATAATTATAGGCGTGATGAAGGAGAACAAAAAAAAAGGTTCGACAGAGAAAGCAAAATAGATTTCTATATAAGGTACTTACTTGATTCTAGAAATTATAGTACAAAACCAAAATATTAGCCATCAGTTGAAGACAATAAATTTGGAGATATTTGAGTGAAGATGATGAGCAGAAAGCCGGGAGTTGGTGAAGTCAGATGAGTGGAGATGTTGAGCAGGCAGCCGGGAGTTGTTGGAGTCGGATGAGTTGAAATGGTGAGCAGGCAGCCGGGAGAAATTCGAGTCGGAAGTGGATGCAGCTGGGAGAGCAGTGAGCTGAGCACAGAGATAAGAATAATTGGACGTCAGATTTTTTTGTTCTAGGCTTATTACGTAACATTGTCATAATTTTAGAATTTAAAATTAATCGAACTATATTACGAATTTAAAATAAACCTATGTACTTAAAATCAGCAATGATTATTTAAAAAAAATTAACGTGCATATAAAAAAAAATGGATGTTTTAATTTATAATAAAATGTAGTAATATGGAATAACTTACAAAAGGTTAAAATAAAAGTAGTAAAAAGAAAAGCATTTTAATGAACTATTGGGAATAAACTAAATTTAAATTGTAATAAAAACGTACTTAAATGACGTTAATATTTTGAATTTGAATTTTATAATTTAAATGGAGAAATATTAAATTTAGGTGTCAGATTGGTTTGTGAAGTATAGTTAAAATAAAATCTCAGAAGCATATTGTGCAAGAAGGTAATATTGATGTTTATTTAATTGTGTGTGCGTTAAAAGTTATTCGAGTATTCTGATAAATATCATTTTTTTTACTAAATTTTTAGATATATATCAAAAATTTATTGATTTGCTTTTTGTAATTTCATTAGTTTCAAGTAACTTTAAAAACTTGAAGTTAATTTATAATGTTATTATCTTGCAACTTGAGCCGCCTCTCGAAAGCATATTTGGTATCTAGTAGAAGTTACAGTATTTAAAAAAGAATTTTCGGCTAAAATCAAGATTATTATAATATTTTATGGATATAATCATAATATGAAAGAAAAATTTGTAATAAAATTAATAAATGGGTGTTGACGATACATAAGGGTATTTTATACAAATAAAAATATTAATATTAGTTGTGTGAGAAAGATATCTTTAAAGAAAATATGAGTTCAAATAATAATTTGTCTCAGTTCTAGATAACATTAAAATTATATATATTATAAATAATATTAATATTAGATATTTGGAAAAGGGAATACATAGTAACTCATTACTAACGGAATGTTTTACGCAGTTGGTTAACGCAGGTAGGTTAGCTCCCACAGTTAACAACGCCTTTGCTGGGAAAGCGTCGAATATCCGCGGTGCCAGCACAGCATTCGCGCAACGAAATGTAAGTAGATACTTTTTATTGATCAAAGCTAGGGGTGTACAAAAAAATATATTTTTGAAAGATTATTAAAAGGAAATTTTTAAAAGTACCTACGATATTTTTTTTTGTAATAGCAGTGACAGAATAAAGAACAAACTATTGATCTTTCTAAATTAATATGAACTCTATATCTCTCAGATTATACTCACTTTATTTCCGGTTTAGGAATAAAAATAAATAAATAGGAACAATAAAATATAATTGATAAATAAATTAAACGTCTTAATTTACTTCGAATTGGTGATATTAATTTAATTTACTATGTAATATTAACTTTAACTTTTTGGAAAGTAATAACAGAGTAAAACGGTAATAATTAAAATAATTAGTTGCATATACAGGTAAAATAAAAAAAAGATGTTATGTTGTTATGTATTCCAATCCAATTTGGGTTAGAACAGAAATGAATAGGTACTTCAATAAATGAAAAAAAAGTTTTTATTTCATGGTTACTTTTAGTTATAAAAATAATAAAATTTTATTAGAAAAAGTAAAGTAAAATAGGGATAGGTAAAAAAATGGTAAGGTATGTAAAAATCTCAAAACGAGACAATTATTTCTTAGAAACGTATTAAAATATTCTTTTTAACTACTTTGTAAGTTGATTAGCTACATTTTCCGAGAATTTATACTGGATATGACTTATATGGATTTACGTTCATACGAGATATGACGTAATATTATGTGAAGAGTAGTGGAATGTGATATTTAGTTTGTAACATAGCTACTTTAAGCTTTATGTAGGGATGCAAAGAAAATGTTATTTTGAAGTAAGAATATGGGTTTTAGTTTCATAAAATGGTATTCGATTGAAATAGTACTGTTTTTAGGTAGACAGGATTTGTCAATGTTTGGAATTTTTAGTAACCGTTGGACTGATCACCCAAAGGTTGATGGATATTTTAAATATTGAATGTATCAAATTTAGGAATGTGTTATTTTTTTAGGAATTTGGATAGGTTGAAGTGAAAAATGCCATAGTGCATTAATTAAATACTAGCTAAAATGCTATGTATGTGTAATAAATAAAATGCTAAAAGCATGAATGATAAAATACGCAAGGGGATCCTTCATTCGATCATGGTGTAAACGAGATTTCTCTGTGAGAATAGTTGGAGGTCAAGAAGCCTTAAAATAAACCCTTGGTATTAAAATATGGTACAATTATGGTACAAAAAATAAAATAAATGGTACTTAGAGCATGCTCGGCGGGAACAATCCTCCACTTAGTAAAAATGGTTGGAGACATAATATTATGTGTTGGTTAGTCTTAAAATAGGTCCCGTTATGTGTTGTATAAATAAAGTATTGTACCAAATAAAGTGCGCACATGAAGTATAAAAATAAATAAAGTAAAGTACCATAGTAAGAAGTAATTTAAAAAGTCGACTATAAATAAAATTATTAAATGATGTATGAGTAAATATTAAACGTGAATGATAGAGATTCATTGAACTTTGATTATGAAAAAGCATGCATAATATGAAAAAAAAAAAAAAAAGATAAATAATAATAAGGTACCCGATGATGTAAAATGTAAGTGACTGGCCAGTCCACTAATCAAGTATAAATTAGTAAAATAGATGTAATAATATAAGAGAAATGAAATGATTAAGAAAATGAATATTAGAATGGAATGACTATACAGTAAAATGAGTATTGTATTTTTTTTAATAAGAGAATACCTATAATTAATAAAATAATAATATTGGGGAGGTCATTTTTTGTTTTTTTTGGAAATATTAAAATTAAATATGTAATAATACAAATAAAATTTATTTAAAATAGTTAGGTACGAGATGTAACCATGTGGAAAAATATCGTAAGTTGAAATTGAGTCGTATGTCGTCAACATCCCATGACCCACCACCCATCACGAATGTAATTAAAATCATGTTTTACAAATAAAATAAAATAAAATAGCACATATTTGTATTTATTATTACTTAGTATAAAGTAGTACTTAGAATAAGATGGTATTAGTAAGAATAAAAAAAAATAACAAAAAAAACAGTAATTAAGGAGGTTTTAATATTAAGTTTATTATATTAAGAAAAAAATATATGTATATCAATTTTTTTTTCAAAAATACGGGGGAGGTGTAGTGTGTGTATCACCTCCCTATATATTGTAATGTAAGTGAATTAAATGAGGAGTTATAAACGTTATTGGCGAGTACAACATCTTTGGTTGCACTCCCCAAGCCTGCACATTGCAAGCGATTCAAGTTTTATCTGATATGGGTGTCGCGTAATGTGAAAACGCTGTACTGTACTGTAGTCACTCCCGACCGCAACGTAATGTAGCTATGTATGTACGGTGGCGGACAAATACGGTGTATCACTTTTCAACCTTACTGCTTGGTAATAAGGTTGAAAATAATGTTCACCAGGTCTGTCCGCGAATTGAAGCAAAATAAGTTTTCTTGGGTGTTTCAAGTTGTATTATTTTTAAGATAAGTATTTAGTTTTGTTTTTTTAACGTTGTCTTTTTATCCAACATTCACGCGGACGAAGTCGCGGGCAACACCTAGTTACGATTATTATCAATACAATACATAGTTTTTTTACTATTTACCAATGCCATCTAGACCTAAGCAGAAATAAGAACTTTTTTTCTGTACGTTTTAATGTATGAGATCTGTTAGTCTATAGTACATGGTGCGACTTAACGAGTATGGTGTACCTCAAGGAAGTGTACTTGGGCCTTTTTTATTTATTATTTACATAAACGACATGCCAAAAACGATGAATCACCCTATGAAACTTTTCGCTGACGATAACCACAAATTGCAATGACATTAATTTTTACGAAACTGACATTTTTAATTCCTTACACTCTATAATTCAATGGCTATATAATATCAATTCCATAATTTCCAACCAAAGGAAAACAACTTGTTTTCACCCTTATCAGATAATGTTAAAAGAAATAAACGCCTCGGTGGTGATAGACTATGTATAGAAAAATGTAAGACTAAACTTATTTTAAAAAGTGTATATTGTATGGATTAAAAAATTTGCAATAAGTTTCCAAAGCATATAAAAGAGCTAAATATAAATCTTTTCAAAAGAAAATTAAAAAGATGCTAACAGAAAAATGTTATTACTCTATTGATGATAATCTTAATGATTATAACTTTATCTACATATTAATAATTAATAAATTTTAATTGACTTATGTACCTAATAATTGTAATTATTTTTTTTGTATTTTAATACTTAAAGCATCCAACCAAACGGAGACGATATGACAGCTAATTTCTATCTGAAAAAGTCTGCCACTTTTTGCGGGAGAGACGAGCAACGCACACAAATACTGATTACACACTGATGCATTTTCAATGTCGTCATTACGCACGCACACGAAAATATTATCAAACATAAACTATACGCACACATGTACAAATACACAAAGGAAACAGCCTGTCAGTGTACGACAAATGTAATTTTTATTCAAGCAACGCTAGTGTTTGACACTATATCGATGCGAATGCGACGCTATACATTCGTATATGCGAATAATAATAGGGTACTTTCCATGGTGGCAAAATAGTACGAAAAGTGATTAATATAAAAAAATATACAGAAATTAACATAAATATATTCATTTTAAGTAATTTTATTTAATTAAAATTGATTGAAAAGATGCAATATGTGATTTAATATGGGTTTTATAGTCATATTGATTTTATGAATAAATAGTTGTGTCGATTATACCATGAAATAGAGATTTACTTACATTGAAGTGATCTTTTAGTTGTAAATGATTTAGGATATATTTTTGCGAGTTTCAACTTCCAACCAAACTTTCCTCATTTCGATATCTTCCGGCACTATAATGAACAACTTTTATAGAGTTCTATTGCCATTATTTTTACAATTTTATGCCACACACGAATAAAACTCATTGGCACAATGTAGGTACTAAATACTATGCCAAAAAAATTATGAATTTAGACTTTAGAGCATGAAAACCGACTTCCTTCCCGACCGAACCGACCGTAAAAATGCACAAAAAAGTATGAAATAAAACTTATAAATAACTCTCCATCTACTTAAAAACTGTGTTTTATTATAATAAGTGCGTGCCAAACCTTATATGCTAATATATTATTTCTTAGCGGCATTACAGACGGCAAGGATACTATAGTATTTTATGTTAATATGAAATATCGCTTGCTATTCAGTTTGTTTGAACTATCACAAACGGCTAAGATACTACACAATTTCATATTGCGTACTTATGATATGAAGTAAATATCCACGTCTGTGACGTCCAATACTCTGCAGAAAAATTTAAATATGTTAAAATGAAAAACTTCTTAATATCTTTATTTTAAATGTATTTAAAAAATTATATATATAAATAATGATTTTGGAAACACGAGTTTTCTTTTGAGACAAATAATTTAAACTTATTTTTGTTTTACTACAATATTTAATTTACAATTTCCCTAAGTATGCTTTAGTAAATACGTATTAAAATATCTCCTCTTGTTATCCGCCTGTACTATAAAACATGAAGCTTCAAAATGCTGTGAGCAAATTGTTCTCGTACGTTTAGTCCACGAAACATGATTTGCTCAACCTCGAATCCAGACATCCCGAATCATTGTATCCTTAGGAAATCTGAAAATTAATAGTCAGAATAACATACTGATAAAGTCGATATTAATATTTTTGTGCTTTCACATCCCTCATTTTATCTGCAGTGGCTGGTTTGTAAATTAAAAATGCATAATTTCAGGATAAGTTATAACAATAATTAAATATCCGTGCATATTTTATTGATTATTGATATTTTAATAAAGAAAAACAAAAGTCTGATAATATAATTGTTTTTTTTTTTAATAAAACATAATTGCAAATAGTATAGTACTAATTAATTAGTTATGTTTCATCATTTTGAAACAGTAATAACAAGAACGAATATGAAATAGAAGTTTTTATTAATGACTACTTTTAAATATTACCCTAAGTTAGGATCTTGTACGATTCAGTGGCAACACTTATTGAACGAGAATTTGTTTTAGACTTTTGCTTATTTATTGCATTATTTGTTAATATTTAGACAAAATAATACTTACAGATGGAAAGTAACGTTGTCCTTTTGTTTATCAGAAGTTTCCGATCTCTTTTACAGTAAAAAAACAGCAAATCGGAATTTTTAGCTCCAGTTCGTCCCGCCTCACTGTGATTTGCCGAATACGTCAATAACGCGCGGCAACAGTTTTATATATCCGGTATGACCGGCGGTCTCATACATTTGACAGCGGGGAACGCCTGACAATGGCTACTCCGGTTGGATTAATGCTCTAAGTAATAATATGAAACCTGCGGCCGTGTGATGAAAATTACTTTTTAAATGTAAATGACTCTTCCACTTATAAATTATTTTTTTCGAAAAAAGTTTCTCTTCTAATTTTATAATGATTTACTGATTAAATATATATATTTTTTTGTAAATTATAATGAATTTTAGGCGAATGATTTATATGTGATGATCTTAATTATTTTATTGATAATCTTAATTCATGGTTTTATTGAATTAATATCAACTTTTACTTTTATTTATTAAAAGCATGCAACTAGAAAACTGGTTGCATGCTTTTTTTATATTAATTTTAGTTTTCTTTAATTAATTATATGATTTTTTCTTTTATATATTTATAATAGTAATACTCTCACTAAGTAATACTTATATGTTATAATTTTGATTTTAATGGTTTATTTAATTGTAAGGAATTAAATAAATAAAAAATGTCGTAAATGATAAGAGCATGCAAGTGTCACACGCCATTATAATGGCAGAATGTACTAGAAATTAGAACTATAATAATTTTAATTTACCATCTTTGTAATTATACTACATTCTGGTCATGACCATGACCATGACCGATCACAGCGCGAGAACACCCGAATGCAGTGTCGGCTTCGGTCGTAATTTCGGCAGGTTTTCCGCCGAAACTAAACCGAAACCCGTTTCTTTGCGACCTTTTTTTTTTGAAACTCAACCGAAACCGAACATTCAGTCGGACACTACTGTGGACTAATAAGCAATAATAATAAACGCCGATATTATTAGCCGCAATTAAATTGTATATAATTGTATTTAGCAATTGTAATTTATGTTACCAGTGGCTGAACTCATTTCGCTTCAAAACTGCTCACACTGGCTGACACTGCATAAACTGAGTACTAAATTGTTAAACATAATGTTAATAATTATTATTAGTACCTGGGTAAACGAGCTTCGCTCGGAGTTCTAATAGATTTAAAAAAAATATATATATTTTTCTAACCGGGATTCGTACCGTGTTCGAAAATTTGGAATCCACCCCATTCCGAATTTTCGAACAAAGCAAAAAATAAAAATTATACACACGAATACCAAACTGCTAATCGGACTGACATAATAGAGTCGAAATGATTGATATATTGTTGCTGGTTGCACGACGAAATAAAAAACATAAATAGCTTTAAAATGCGCAGTTTCCAGGGATAAGACCTAAATCGATTTTTCTCCCCTAAAACTCCCTGCATACTAAATTTCATGGTAACACTTGCAGCCGTTTTCGAGAAACCGATTAAATACATACAATATTGTCTCGTTTAAAGTATAAGATTATCAATGAGTGAGATAATATTATTATTGTACATATACGGGTGTTCCACACTACAAATAGTGGTGTGGAGTATGGACTATGCACAATGAGTGGAACAGTAAACCCGAGTATAACAGTATACCAGGAGTCGCCGGTTCGGGTAGGACGCGCGCGGGCCGAACTCAACTGGCCATAGCCACTTGCCTCAGGCCCCCACAGACGAGAGACCGATTAATAAATAAAGATTATTATGATAAGGTGAAATTTTTTTTTACGTGATAACGTCTTATAAATCGATGAAGCCGGCTGCACGCACGAAAAAACATAACTCATGCGTTACCTGTTACCGTTACCAAGTACCAGCGTTAACTCATTATTATTGTTGTTTTTGGTGTTGTTGTTGTTATTGTTGTTGTTGTTGTTGACGTTGTCACGTTCAACTATCGTCAGTAAACCGACTTTAAAGACAACCGATGTTTTTGTTTTTTTTGTGCCTCACCTAGGCCATTTTGCATACGATTACTGTCTGGCTCAAAACACTACTAACAACTTAATTCCTTCTAAGGAAAAAAAAAACAATACTTATTACAATTCGCTAGCGGAGGCCCTAATTAGTTGCCCACTTCTCATCAGCGCCGGACGCCAGCACGTCACCACTTACCACAGCCGCACTGATAGGTGAGTACGGAGCAGCCAGGGTTACGTAAAAATTTATCACATCGCACGCTAATCGCTATCGTAAATCGTTTGTTTGAGCTATGTGAGGCGGGGTGTGCCGTGTGGCTGGTGGCGCAACTTGTACCCGCAGTTAGCTCGCAGTTAGCGCCGCGCCGGAGATAACTGACAGTTCACAAATAACTCAACGTAGGGTACGTTACTAATTACTACAATTAGCAATAATTAAAAAATATAAATTGTTGAAATACGACATACATCCAAATGCATATTACGCACATCCAATTGACTACTAAATGATAATGTAACTTTTTTCGTTAATGTAGCAAATAGCAGTGTATCACCATGTTCCCTTCAGGCTTGAGCGATGGTCGTATGGATGTGCAATAGGCCTGCTAAGGCTGCTCAGTAACCTTATACGAAGTGGGGTGGGGTCCGGCGACCCGCGACCCGCGACCGGCGGGCGGTTTCCGTTCACGGGGCCAGCGAGTGATGGGGCGCGGGGCTCGAATATTCACTAAATGGTTTATCATGTTGAAATTCCTTTGACCTTGACTAAATGTTAGCGTCGAAACCAGTTCGACCGACGCGCGACGTGACGGAAACGCTTATATATATACAAGAGCAGCCAGATATCATTAAATTGTAAATAAGTAATAACTGGTGAGCGTCCGGCGCGACGATGCGAACATCGCTCCGACACAGAGATGATTTAGTTTTTCGATGTACGAAAATATGTATGTGTTAATGCTGCTATATTATTCGAGAACCAGAAAATAACAACAAACAAAAAAATATTAACAACGTTTAGGTTACATAGAAGGGAACACAAGTAAGGGGTAAAAATGTCAGTTATTAGTGAAAACCAAATATCTTGTTACAAATGAAATACTGCCCGGACAGTGGGTACAGGCTGCCAATAGACAATACATGGTACCCTAGCGTTTACGTAGTAACTAGTAACTGTGTAATCTGTGCTATCGGTGAAATGGGAATCGAACAACGATGCGACGCGCCACGCAAAACTTTGGTGTACATCTACGGCCTGTTTTAATAACCTATCTATCTATAACTATGTATTTGTTAAAAACGTCATTCAATTATTTTGACGGTTTTTTTTGCGATACAAATTTGTCGTTTCTAACAAATAGTTATTGGTAGATAGATTATTGAAATTGGCCATTAGCAGGGTTCGATAATACTCAAGTCCCCCTTATATTTTCACTGTCTGTCTGTCTATCCGCGCCTCTAGCTTCTGTAATTATGAATATAAATGGATGAAATTTGGTATAGTTAAATACTGTATAGGTAGATATCGGTTTTGATCATAAAATAATAATAATTTTACATTTTAGGGGTGGCTCTCCATACATGTGAAGTGGGGATGAAAAATATTTATTTCATCCCCACAAGGTTTCAGTCAATACATGACTTTTTTACAACGTTTATAAGTTGTCCCCCCCTGGCATTTCCAAACTATGAGACTTACAAAAGTAAATTGGAATTTTTCGTGCCGATAGATTATGGCTAAATAAAAATACTTTACTTAATTAGCTAAATTATGACTAAAAAATAATAAAAAATACTCTTTAGGAAAATTATTTTGTACGAATCAGACAGTAACTTTTGAACATAGGTATATTAATCAATCAAATATATTATTTGCTTTTGAAGTAATTTAAAGAAAACCTATTACGCGTTTAAAGTTAAGGATAACCTCCTTATGGACGTTTCAATAACCTATCTATCAATAACTATTTGTTAGGATTGTCAAACTTGTATCGCAAAAAGCCGTCAAATGATTGAATGGCGCCGTTTTTAACAAATAGTTATAGATAGATAGGTTATAGAAACGGGCCGTTATGCATGTCCTGACATGCTCTTGGTTAGGATATATTTCATACATTGTCTAATAATATTAGTAAGTATAACAATAATATTATGTATTGCTAATGTATCCTGTAAAAATCACTACTATCTACTATTCTGTATTGCATTCAACGCACGACTCGAGAGTTTATAGTCCGGGTTCGAAGACTCGCACGGCTAGCGGCTAGCGCACTGAATTTGCATCCCAGATCCAAAGAGCATGAATTAAGGAGCCTAACGCCCATTGACTTGCGATGAATGTTACGATCAAACTGAAATAAACTTGCAAATTGTTAACCGACGGTCGTAAACGATGTACTCAGTGCGCCTAGCAAGAACATTTAACAGCGGCGTAAATTTAATGTTATCGAATGAAATTTGTATGGGCGCTGTCATGATTTTGACATATTTTCATACAATTCACATACGATAACGTTACATTTACGCCGCTATCAAATGTTCCTGCTAGGCCCACAGTACTTGGTCGTATAAAATATCGTAAACAATCTAGTTCTAGTGCTAAAACTTACAGTATTAGGACCCAGCAAAGTTTTACTTACTTACCGTACTAGTAGTATGATACTACTAGTATAAATGTGAAATGTTGTTGTTGATGGGTGGACGGATGTTTGTTACTCTTTCACGCAAAAACTACTGAAAATATTTCAGTGAAATTTGGTACGGTAGTCGTTTAAAGGATACTTATTAACACAGGTAACAGGCTAAGTGCTAACTTTTTAACCCGAAAAAAAACTGTTCCGTTCACCACACATTCCAAATGTTGTATGAAATAATAATAATATATGTACATATATACATATACGTATACATATTGTATAGGTCGGAGAAACATAATAATTGCTAATTACCCCGAATTTTGGTATAAAATAAACTTATGACTTAGGTTTTTTAAATACCTAATATGAAAAAATACTTTTTGTAGCGGGTAGGCATTCGTTGATCATTCGTTGTACTCACTACTAAGTACTACAACAGCTGGATATGTACATTATTCTCAGTTAATATGTAAGTGACAAATGAAGTCAGGCGGGCATGGGATCTTAGTCTATAAGGTATAGCAGAGTGCTAAGTGTGAGTTCTTCTTTTCGCATTCGATCGTGAGCGCGTTTGGAGTTTACTAGGAATTTGTATGTGACTTGTAAAGCACCACCTAGTTGCAAATGCGACAAATAGGTCAAATCACATACAAATTCCTAGTAAACGCCAAACGCACGATACGATCGAATGCGGTGCGTCACGACCGTCACGCGTCGTAAACGATTTTGCTTTCGAGGAAACCAGTCTAATCCAGTTTGATCAAAACAATTCATCGCAACTCGCAAGTTAATGGGCCCCTTTAGGAGCATAATATACAAACATTTGCAACTTTGCATGCAGTGCGATTTTTAGTCGTTTTCCTCCACGGAGAGAAATCGAACACGACAGCTGCCTCTATTTGGCAGCTGCTAGTGTCTCTTGAATGTAGTCGACGTTTGTGCTTAACCTTTGCCTAACTGCCTATCAGTAGTCAGCAGTCAGCAAACACTGAATAGTAAATAAAATCCCACCAAAATGATCGCACTGTCAAAAAGTTATCAGATCTCATGTAAAACTTGTAAAACTACACCTTAGTCAATTTATGTGGCCTGGCCATTTCTTAAATTGACTAAGGTGTAGAGGTGTAGTTATAGTGTCCTCTACACTACAACTACACCTGACCAAACCCAAGTTATGACGGTTCAAGAAAACGACGAAACGCTTCGAGAAAAGGTGGTCTGGTAGTGCCCTTGCACTTCGCTTGGCTTATCTTGCCGGGGGACTCTACCGTGCTCTCAGATGTGCTATCAGCAATTACTTTTAGTTATTACCTACAACCGACCAAGACGTTCAACACACTATCACTAATGAGTAATGACTAAAGTCGTCGAATATCAGTTCACAATTTACGTCCTATTTATACCGAGCAGTGGGATACAAAGTGAACGTACGAAGGCGGGTCAATAAGTCCGTGACTTTTGGAATAAAACACAGATTTTTTGATAAATAAATCATTTTATTTTTCAACGTAGTCCCCCTTGAGCTCTATACACTTTGTCCAACGCTTCTCCAATTTTTTTATCCCTTCCAAAAAATATGATTTGTCGAGGTCCTCAAAATAGGCCTTTGTTTGCGAGATGACTTCATCATTGGAGTCAAATCTTTTTCCACCGAGCCATTTTTTCAGGTTTGGGAACAAGAAGTAGTCACTCGGAGCCAAATCTGGAGAATAGGGTGGATGTGGGAGCAATTCATAGCCCAATTCATGGATTTTTGCCATGTAAACTGCACATGTGTGCACCCTTGCATTGTCTTGGTGAAAAAGAACTTTTTTCTTGGCCAAATGAGGTCGATTTTTTTTCAAATCCTCATTGAAGCGGTCCAATAAGTTGGCATAATATTCCCCATTAATTGTTCTTCCCTTTTGAAGATAGTCAATGTGGATTATCCCACGTGCATCCCAAAAAACAGTCGCCATAACTTTATTGGCTGACAACCCACCTTGGCCTTCTTTGGCGCCGATTCACCCTTAGAAACCCACTGTTTTGACTGTTGTTTGGTCTCTGGTATGTTGTGATGGATCCATGTTTCGTCCACGTTTACAAAACGGCGCAAAAACTCCTCCATATTGTGATTAAACAACGCCAAACCTTCCTGTGAAGTTGTTACACGATTGCGTTTGTGGTCGACTTGCTGCTTTCTCATGCCCAAGTGATCATTCAAAATTGAAACCACTGAGCCATGCGAGATGCCTGTGGCTTCCACAATCTCTTGCACTTTCAATCTTCGGTCGGCCAACACCATATCGTGAATTTTTTCGATTGTTTCGGGAGTAGAGACCTCAACTGGGCGTCCAGGACGTTCGGCATCTTCAGTGCTTGTACGGCCACAACGAAATTCAGTAAACCACTTTTTTACCATTGAAATCGATGGTGCAGAGTCCCCATAGTATTTATCAAGCTTAGCCTTGGTCTCGGTAATGGTTTTTTTTCGCAAAAAATAATGCTTAATAAGCACACGAAATTCACTTTTTTCCATTGTTTCCTTAAGTTACTGGATAGTCTGATAAAGATAGCTGTAAAACACAAACTAACTGACGCAGCAAGTTCAAATTTTGATAGGAGTCAACTGACAGATGCCTGTTGACAGGAGTAGTGTTGCTTTTTCAGTAAGGAGGTTAGAAATTCAAAAAGTCACGGACTTATTGACCCGCCTTAGTATATACAGACTAGACATAAACTTACTTGGGACTAGTGTGTAGCATGTATGTACCTAAATTACACAAGGCCGAGCAGCGCGTTCTCCAATGCAGTATCGATTTCAGTTCGATTTTGCACAGCTCGTTAAAATAATATCCGATTGCTGCTTGAATAGTTAACGTGTTAACTTTTACACAATTGAAAACAAATTGAATAGATGTATTTTTGCCTGCCCAGTGCCCTGTGAGCCCATGTGCCAAGCCCTATTCATTTTCATTATCTCTTCAGATCTCAAACTACGTTTTACATATATTTTTATATGACGTTGTGTAACGTCAACGAGCGCCGATTGCTCCTATTGACCTTCTGCTGAAGACAATGAGGCGCGCGTCAGACGGCGCTCATCACGATTCACAACTAACTGAAGTCTGAATGTACTAACAACTAGTAACTACCTACCTAGATGTTGCCCGCGACTTCGTGCGCGCAAAAGGAAATCCCGCAGGAACCGTACTTTTTACCGCAATAAAAAGAAGCCTAGGTTTGTCCTTCCCCGTGGTCTACTCTAAAGTCTAAGTATGTCTGGTTCGAATTTCATCAAAATCGGTTTAGTTGTTTCGGAGCATATTCAATACAAACAAACGAACAAACAAATCTTTCCTCATCAGTGTAGATAATTGAGGTAGTGAATAGTGATGTAAAAGTAATACCTACATCGCTGTAGGTACATATTACGTCAGCCGCTAGATTGGTGATGGTTTCTCGTACAAATTACAATCAAGGTACATTGACACCTTGTAATTTTTTGTGAGCGGAGATGGTACCATCTATGTACATCATATTTCGCAATGAGTAAGACAGCTGCAGCTGTTATTTTATTGATTTGTTTAGAATATACTGATTACTGACTAGGTGTAGGTACACAATTATATAACCTAACTAGTACTAACTACCTATATGTTACAACTTTCTGTCGGTTGTAAGTATACTCTGTTCCAGTCTTCCAGATGCAATTCTACACGGAGGGACGCTACCAAGTCCGTGTCTCCCACCGGCCACCGTCCACGTGATATTTAACTTCATACAACACCAACTGTTAATATGTGGGTATTGCTTCATACCACTAACTGAGACTTCATAACTACTAATTACTAAACTTAGAGTGTAGGCACAACACCATAACCAAGGCGAAACTAATGCCATGTCCGTTGTCAGTTGTCACACCGCGTCCCCACTCCCCACTGCCCACCTGCGTCATCAGCATCACAAATAACTGACCATGACGTTATTACATCCGAATTAAAACAGCTTGAAACAAACAAAGTTGTTCTTCCTTCATAAGGGCCCGTTTCACAATATTCTAATAAGACACAGTTCACTTCCCGAAACTGGATCTTACTTCCTGTAGCCCAAGCACAAACGACTTGCGAAATAGTATTCGTATCGTTATTGAATTAAAATTATTCAGGCTGTTTTTTCAGTCAGTGTCCAAACTTTCAGGAGTGAATATACTCTTGAATATAAGCAACTTTTATTATGGGATCAACTTTCCTATTTGAAAAAAAAATCAGCTATTTCCTACAAAATGCAAACTATGCCGTAGCCCTTTTGTAGGAAACAGCTGTTTTTTTTTCATTCCATTACGAATTACGATACCTACCAAAACCTTTTACAACGGCCACTGACGTTAGGGCTTATCCCCAAGTCTTAGTAGTTTTTTTTTACCCGACTACGGCGAAGCCAAAAGGAAGGGTAATGATTTTGGCAGTCTATGTATGTATGTATGTTTGTTCCATCGTAGCGCCTAAACTACTAATAGTGATCCGATTTTAATAAATTAGATGTCAATATATTCGTATTATCTTTATACTTTACGAGCCAATCTTGTACATATGTAATCGGAATCTCGGCAACAGCTGCTTAATACTTATTAGTTATTACTATGAAATTTAGTATACAGGGAATTTTGAGGGAGAAAAATCTGGAAACCTGGAAACAGCGCATTTTTAAGCTATATGTGTTTTTCTTTCGACTTGCAACAATACATTTATCAATAACTTCGATACTATTATGTCAGTCATTGGCAGTTTGGTATTCGTATATAATTTTTCCTTGTTCGGAATTTTGGAATGTCGTGGGTTCGAATACCGGTCAGATACAATTTTTGTAATTCTTTTTATTTTTTTAATTTACTAGAACTGCGAGCAAGGCTCGGTTACCCTGGTACCTACTCATACTCAATTTCCGTAGCCGGGTTATAGTTTTCTTTATAAAAATTGTAGTTATTTGTAAATTAATACGACGTAATAATAGGCCCTGTTTCACATTCTACGGATAAGTGTCAGATAGCTTACTTGCATGTTCTGTCTCTGTTGCTCGATATAAAGTAAGCAATGTCAAAACTTCCGAATAAGCTATCCGATACATATTAGAAGATTGTGAAATAGGCCTTTTATTTTGTAATTTATACACGTATTTTGTACAGTAATTATTATAAGTTTCTCATCAATATTTAATACTGAAGTACTTACTCAGTAGTTAGTAGAATTAACTTACAATAAGTACCCCTATTTTTGGTTGCGGGTAAGAACTTCATCAGTTCATCATCATCAGGGAGAAGTAGCCTATGTTAGTCCAGGCTACAAAATATGTTACATGTTCTACAAACTAAAATATAAGGTAGCTTGTAACACTATTTCTGTAAACTACCCGCAGAGCGAACCGAACTTTACCCTAAATCATAGGCCAGGCAGGTGACAGGTGAGTTACAATTGGGTAGCCCGCTGCCTGATCAATGTTTCCAATATAATTTGCCAATGGGTGGCAATTCGAAAATATTTTATTCATGGCTAGAGAGAGCATTTTGCGTAAAGTTACTGCTATAATGTTCCCATTAGCAGCGTCCTTGACAATGATGTCAGGATCTGCCTGCAGCGCGGCGGTAGGTACCTACTAGGTAGGTATCGGAGTGTGCGCGTGTGGCCGTGTGGCCGTGTGGCCGTGTGTTGTGCCTCCGTCGGCAATCGGTACCCACCTTAGACATTTCGTCCGCAGAATCATCTCCCGGTAAATCCTTACATCTCCACAAACTCTCACTGCACTATACTCATCCACTCGGGGTACATAGAACGTTCGCACTGGCACTTGAGGTTGCTAAAACGCGAAAAAGTCAAATTACATTTTACAGGCGCCGCTTCGCGGTTGAAGCCCGATCAATACTGGGTTTGTAGTTCGTCGGCAGTCGGTGCTCGGTGCCGGCGGCGGCGGGTGCGGGCGGGGAGCCGCCCGCGAATATGGTAAAAATTAAAAAATATAGCATACGACACGCGTGCGCGCGCAGGTTGTTGTGCTGACTTACCTCCGCCGCGACCTCCATGTGTCTGTGACCGAGCGCCTAACCATTTATTAATCTGTAGCCGAGCGGTAGCCGTGAGCAGAGTGGCACATAGCCGCTTTCGCTACGGGCTTCCAGGCCAATAAACACTGTATTTCTAAATCGTCAAGTCCAAGGTCTAGCCAAAATCCAAATAAATAGTCAGTGCAGTCAATGAGTCAAATCAGTAAATTCAGTATAGTGGTAGAAGCTATACTGAAAGTTCTTAGGAAGTTTTGTAGGAACACAAAATAGCACGTTTTTTGAAGTTTTAGTTTCAGACGATTTATTTGGACTTTGACTAGACATTGGACTTGACCGTATGCATATTGCCTAAAAATAAATAATCTAGAATCCATTTTCGTATAGGTACTTAAAAAATAAAGAAGATACAAATAATTTAAATTTATAATATGAAAGAGAGCAATATATCGGCCTATGACGTCACGAGTTGCACCGTCAGTCCGCCATACATTTGTCATTGCAAAATGTATGGCGGTAGCAACTTGTGACGTAACAAATCTTTTTGCGAGAAAGAGATGGGCAATATTTTTCATTTGCTTATAATTTTTAATCGCGTCATTCTAAATACTTTTAGATTATTTATCTTTAATCAACAATTTTCAAATTTAATTTATAAAAATGTGATTTTCCACACTAAAAAAACTTAGGCCTTTTCATGCGTTATTGGATGATTTATACAGTATTCTCCGAGCGAAGTACCCTCTCTTGAAATACTGTAGTGCCTGGGACAGTTGGTTATTTTAAATGTCGTAGGGTTGCCCAAGCATATACGGCATTCTCACAACATAATATAGTCAGCCTAGTCCAGAGGAATGACTGGTCAATAAGTCTGGGGCCAACCATGGGCGGTTTCCTCGCGATGTTTTACTTCACCGTTGGAGCGTCCGTATAATGTACTTGAGATCTGAAAAAGTTTTATTGGTACACGTCACAACCTGAGAATCGAATCTGCACTCTCTCGAGTACGAATCAAACGGTCTACCCACTAGGCCACGGAGCTCATCATCACAGGGCAACATCCCTATTAAGAAAAACGGTGTTGAAAACTTATATAATTTTTTTTTGTCCGCCTAAACATGAATCTGACAATAGTTTTAAGCCGTACCATTTTTTTAGAAAAAAGGAACATGACTGTTGACACTGGATAGGCTGACAGTTGACTTTGACAATTCATTTTAAAAACAACAACAATTAAGTATTACCATTCATGTATCTTGTTGGCACTTGGCACGTATTTTTTATTTTCTACACAATGTATGTAAATAAAATATAGGATATGCAACAAAATCATTAAACGTACATAACTTAAAAATAAATGTAGTTTATCAATACGCCTAACTGTGCCACCACATAATTGCCAAAATGGTTGTATCCGCAATGCATTTGGAAGACATGTTACCGATTGGGTCGAATAAAACAAGTCACAAGAGAGTGGACATGGAATCTATATTACCGTATATAATATTACCATTGATGCTGCTGACTGCGACAGTCTCCCGATCCCTGACCATAGCTGTGATGATATTCATTGGCATGGGTGCGCTGTACGTGCAGTCGCGCCCTAGACAGAAAAACAGGTAATTCCACAAATGTTTGTTTCTAATTATTATGCAGATAACAATAGTATATAAACACTCGCGAGTTAGGTTTTATTTTCCTTTCCATTGAATAGACAAGTGCATATTATTACTTTACTATGTATTTAACTCTACCTTACAAAAACATGCATGATGCAGCTTAATTTGTTCGTGAACTATTCGTGTAATAAATTGTTTAAGGTCGCCATTTTTCTTCTCATGGACAATATCATCAGGCGTGTACATGTTCCTGGTGTTTGAGCTGGGCGTACTCAGTCTGCTGGAAGTAACTCAGCTAGAGAACTTAATATTCCTGATATTGCTAGTTAGTATGTGCTACTTTTTCTACAAGATGAAAGCTGTTGCTGATTTTGAACTCGCTACTGGTTCATCTAAAGGAAAAGAATACAGGTAGATAGAAATAAATATTTGCCTTTAATTTACTGAGTAACTAATATTATCTATGTAACCTAAAACCTTAAGTCTACCTTATGCCAGTTTTAAATCTAATTTGATATTGTTTTTATTACAGTCCAGTACTAACATCAGACTCCTACTACTGCCAAGTTTGTCAAATTGAAGTTAATGAAAGATTCTTCCACTCTATCTGGTATACCGTGTATAAATCAGTTATAATTTGAATGAGTAGATTTATAAGGCACATAATTCATAAAGGGATGTTATGTTGCAGGTGGGATTGTTGCATACTCCGCCCGAACTACATTTACTACCTGTGTGGCCAAGTGCTGGCGTTTTTTACTCTTCTGCACGGCACTAACCTGGGGCTGACTACAGTTTGCCAACCGTACATTCTGTATGGAACACTGCTGATGCCCGATGATTGCAATGATGTCTATTTTGAATTTGAGTGAGCATATAATTTTATATTTACAGTTCATGAGCAAATACTTGGTACAGGAAATTATAGTACAGTATAATATTATGTAGTTTTAAATGAGTATAATATAGAATTTGACTTTCCAATAAAATTGATATTATGTTCCAGGACATCCAAAGTATGTATATATTTTTTTTAAAACTTTCCATTGGAAAACAATTGTTGGGAGTTAGAGTATGAAATTGTTGCTATTAAAACCAATGATTTCAAAAATATGGATGGGTTGTGAGGGTGACGTACATTTAACAGAAAAAAAATTATACAAGAGAAGTTTATGCCATTTAGATTAATAAAAGATTTTGTCAATTTTAAACGGACACATTACACTGCGGCATGCAAATATCAAAATGTCAAGGTGCAAAATATTTCAAACCTCGACTGCCCCAACAACCCCAAAAGCAGGGCAGTTTAAGTGTGGACACTTTTTGCCTCGACATGCCTCGTCTATAACATAAAATGTCTATGATTAAACCATCTATCAACCATCATCAACCATCATATGAGAGTATGTCGTCTTTTTTCCGCATTACAGCCGCTAGATGAAATTTGCCATTACAGATCAGCTCCCTGTGTCCTCTTCTGATAAGTGTAAACTAGATGAAGGGCCACAAGCCGCCATATTTGATATAACTGATCATTGTTAGTGTCTCATAATGATGAGGCTGAACACCAGAAAGCCCTTACCAGGACTTTGGACGTCCTGGAACATAATATCAATTTTATTGGAAGGTAAAATTCTATATTATGGTTCCGTTGATGATGTCCAAAGTCCTTTATGAGAGACCTGTTTATTATCTCCTGGTGGCTTGTATATAATGCAACAATGTGATAATGTTTTTAAGTAACAAAAGAATCGCAAATTGACTCGAGTAGTAATGATATATTATTTGTACTAGTTTATGTATGTGATGTGACGAGACTGTCCAAGCTTTCAATTTTTTAAGATAAAATTTTGTTGATGTAATCCGACTTAGCCCTTGATAAATTTGAATAAGTTCACAAACATGACTACTGAGTACTGATATAATGCTGGAAAAGCGTCTTGTCTAATACAAATTAAGCTTTACATACAACATAACTATTCTAAGCGAGTATGCTGGCCCATATAGATACACCTCCTATCTTCAGCCTAGTATTTAGGGAAATTATATTGGTGAAATAATACTGTTGTGAAAGCACCACGATTGAATCCAATTTCTTTCAATTCTATAAACTAATTTCATAAGAATACTGAATTTCCCAATTCTGAAAAGTGTGTGTTCTCGCCAGACAGGTGTCAACAACTCAACACTCACTATTTGCAGCCCGGTATATTGTAATCCGAGCAAGCCGAGATGTTTGAAATATCATTTATTACAACGCGTTGCGTTTTTTCTTTGAGAGGCAAGCTTGTTGTTGTTGTTGGTGAACTCCTGAGGTCAGCTCACCTCAGAAGTTCACCAAGAAACAAATATTCTACCTGTAGCGTATTGTGGTTAAGATTAAATTCCCTACCACTAAAATGAAAGATGACCACCGTCGGTATTGTAGTCGCCGGGCCGGTGATGAGGGATGAATACAACTTCCACAACGTCTTGCAGTGTTCAAAAGTTACCTCCGATTCGTGGCGATCGTGTGCCGCGTTCAATTCTATGAACAAATAACAGCTCGATAAAACAGGTAGGTACGCACTATGTAGAAACTAGTGTACAGAGTCGAACCTCAGCAACTCGTGATCAACTCCTGAGAACTAAAGATAATTATTTTTAAACAAAAAATTAAACCGACCTCCAAAGTAAAAATACACAAAAAAGTATGAAATAAAACTTATTTTATAAATAATTCCCCTTTTAAAATTTTTAACTTTAAATTTTTAAACTCCATAAGCTCTAGCACGTATACAGTGCATATGTGCACGTATATATCTTACTTTTCAATATAAACTTCGTGTTGTTATATTCCTAATAATAAATCCATAAGCTGCATAGTGCATAACGTTTTCAGTAGGTAGGTATCTTACTTTTTGACAGGATCTTCGTGTTGCGATGAGTGTTCTCTTTATCTGAAGCTGTAGTGTGCGAGCGTCCGAGTAACCTTAATAGTTTGGAACTGCTTTTGGGGCCAACCGCCGACTACAGAGAAAGTACATGAGATCTGGCGGCATTACTAACGAACTTTGTTCGCAGGTCCACATCCTGAGGATGTTCCGGGTTCGGGACGAAACGCGCTCTCGACAAAAAACTCGACGTTTTGCAACCTGCATGGTGGTGTGGGGCCTTGCACGACCTTGCTGACATTGTTGCTTGTGTGGTGGTAATGTTTGCACGATCTTGTTTCTGAGTGTACGCATAAGCAGTGTGGGAGGATTGATTGATTGATTGAGGTGATTTACTCACGCTTATGCGTGCACTCACACATTTGCTTGCAGGTTGTGGGTATTTTTCGCGGGATATTTCTAGATATAATATTAATTAAATTGTAAGAACAAGATGGTAAATATAGGGTAATACATTTCTAAATCTGAATATACTGTATCTTAAAATCGGTAGCTTCCAATACAATAACTTTTGTAGTCATTCAAAACCTATTGCGCGTTGATAGTTACGGAACCCTCCTAAGACATGTCGTGACATACTATTGGTTAGTTTAGGCTATTTTTATTTATTCATTTTATTTTGCTGTAACTGTAGTCACGCTATCGACGAAATCGAATTATTGTGTCATAAATTTTTCCAGTAATATGTTATAGAAATCATTTCTTTTTGTTTTATAGTAATAGTCTTTATATTTTATCAACCATAGTGGCTCTATAGTTTTAAATACTTCAATGAACTGATTTTAGGGTACCGTACCCAAAGGGTATAAACGGGACCCGCTTACTGACACTTTGCTGATCGTCCGTCTGTCGCCACTCGCCAGGCTGTATCATAACCTTCTTATACCGTGATAGCTCGACAGTTGAAATTTTCACAAATGTATGATGTAGGTATTTCTATTGCCCTTATAACAAGAAATACTAAAAACAGAATAAAATAAAAATTTGAGGCTCACAGACACCAAACGTGATTTTTTCCATTTTGTACGGAACCCCTCTTGCCGACTCGCACTTGACCTGTTTTATTTTACACTCGAATTTTATTACCGTTCAGTCCATCCGTTCAGGTCAGATTAATTCTGACCTGAACGGATGGACTTTGCCAATGCCAATGGTTGCCAACTTGGTTGTTTTACAAAGTTTTACTACTAAATATAGTATTTTATTCCCTCCTTAGTAGGTATTTAGTTGTAAGTAGTGGTTTTGTAGAAAATAGCTAGACCGTAATCATAATATGCAAAGTGGCCTGCTTCTATGTGCTATTATGACACCTTATCATAATAGCACATAGTAGCACGCGTCCGTAAGTCGCTTAAAACTACCGATTTAATTTTTTGTATATACGTAATATTTCCTTCTATATTTTTTTCATTTAACGGTGAAATATTAAAACTGAAAATGAATACACAAAATCCCTAAAAAACTTTTAGGGATTCCTAAGTTTAGTAGCTTTTTAAAGTTATCGGTACTCTTTTAGTAGTTTCTAGTAAAAAACGAACGCAAGTTTAGTAGTTTCGCAAAAAGAGTTGCCAACACTGGAACGAATCGCTTCAGTCCATACGGCCTATAATGGGATCTCGAAATTGCACACAGACGACACAATTTTGCATCCGTTCCGGCCGAACTGAAGGAAAACCGGACCGAGTATGGGACCCTTTTAGTCGAAAGGTTTCAGAGAAGTATTTAACAATATTAACGTAACTTGATACTCTGTGTTGTCCACAATCCAGTCCGCCTACTTTTATCTACCTAACATGCTTGTTACGTGTTAGATATCTACGACCAACACGTATTTTAGAGCTTTCTTTTTGCATTACGTATTTGTAGTGAAAATATTTTCAGGCATGTTTAACTATGTATTTAACATTACATGGCCATTCGAAATGTAAATAAAGACAGCGGTTTCTTGAATAGATACATTTAAATAATACGTCTCCGTTCCTAAAATTGGCGGTAGTCGCAAAATTTTTAGTATTTTTGATAATTAATTAATTCTATATATACTATGCGGATCTCACGCAATGTGATAGGAGGTCACCGAATTAGCACGGTGTCATGCAAATGATCATTAATACCGGCCTTGCAAATCGTGAAATGACATGACATTTAACTCACCAAATGCTGCGGCAAACCTTTGCTTCGGACCAAATCCTCTAATAAACCGTTTCTTAGTCTTACGATGAACGCGTCTTTCTGCTCCACCTTCTAAAGTAACCGCCGACATCGAGTTCAAACAATTTTTTTTTACCCGATCGGGTAAAAACTATAAATGAACTCTAATGACGATATGTAACGGTCTTACGACTTTATAAGTCTCAAAAACAAAATTTTAATTTTTTTTTTTTTAAATTAAAAGTTAAATTATAATTTGAACTTAAATAAATCTGTTTTTAGCGACTGCATGGTTGCCAAAACGATGCAACAATGATCAGATAAATCAAATATGGCGGCTTGTGGCCTTTCACCTAGTTCATAGACTTACCAGAAGAGGGCGAAGCGAGCTGATCTGTAACGGTCATAACGACATCTAGCGGCTGTAATGCGGAAAGAACACGATGTACTCTCATAAAGGACTTTGGACGTTAAACGTATAAATTTAACCTTGTAATTTTAATATTTCCAGTCTGGCGATTTGCTTTGTGTCCTGCATCTACGGATTGGGCTACGCCTTCGTTATTGCCTTGCTTCTCATTCAACAGTTGCTCGTTTATGTTCCTAAGTACAGCGGTAAGGAAATTTATAATTAGTTTTTAATTAAGTTAACAACTCACATAAAAAAATCCGTGACGTGTACTCTGGCAAGTTTCGTTATGTTTATCTGTTGTAAAATATTAATGGTGTATGTTACAATATTTTTTACTTTAATTTCAGAACCACAATGGAGGCGGCTAATAAATGTTCTAACTATATGAAGTCAATAGAAACTATTACAGGAATATCGGAACTATTAAAGGATTAAAAGTCCAATTAAGTTTTAAATATTTATTACTAGGCTTTAGGCATAACTTAAACTCTACTCATCTGGTGGGGTGTAGTCGGGCACCACGAGCAACACTTTCTGTCGCCATTTTAATTTTCTTACTTCCTGTTCTCTTTTCAACGCGTTAAGAGCAGGTAGTGTCCTCCAACTCGTGAACGTTTTGAACATGAGGTTACTGAAAGGTAAACGAAACAGTTATTTACATACAATTTTTATCTACTATAATATATACAGGATAACTGTCTGACTACAGCAAACGCACACTGGTTTGGTTCGTAACATGTAGTGGGTTTGTCCACTGTTGTTTCCTAATGAGTGTTTTATTAGTTGGGGTGTCATTTATTGTGGTGATAACTGGACATATTTGTCCAGTTATTACACTACATTTGGAGGTATGGTAGGTTATATTATGAGCAGAGTGTCATTTTGAGCTATTAGTAGACTGATGTATGCTGAGTATTTCTTAACTAATAAAGATTAAAAAAATCTACTAGCTTTTAACCTGTGGTAGTATGCGACGGCTGTGTGCCACTTGGCGGCGTGTTCCTCCCTGGCGACCGCGACGGCCGCCCGCAGCGCACGGAACACGACGCGCGACACCAGCAGGTCGCTGTAGTCCTCAGACACTTGCTGCTTCAGCACGCTCGCGTGGTGTAGCTGCAATGTCATTAATTATTATTTTTTTATTTATACACATAATCTCTATCGTTAGGCTACGTTTCAACGAGAGTTTTTAGTGGTCGCGATTAAGTCCAACGAACCGCACCGACCAAATTTTTTTTTACTGTTCCGACGGAGATGCTTTTTAATCACTTTCGCCTCGTCTATGGCTTAGTAAATGTGAAAATGGTTTCTGGTAAACTACCAGCAATAGCATTTTGTATTGCTAGAAGACGAAAAGGTAGCAATACCTGGGCATTTTGAATACATCCTCTGAATGAACAGAAATACTTATACTTATATAAATATTATATATATAGTGTTACACTGTATGAACTATGAAGACTCTAATTAAAATTAAATCAAAAACTATCAGCGTAATTAAAAACATTATTTTCAAAATAAATTGACAAAAACAATTTAGTATGTTGTAGATACGGGCGCTTTATACATAAATTAAATAATTTAAACTATACTTAGTCTAGGTATACCAGTGGCGGAGCGTGAGATCTGCGGAATGGTAAACCACGTAAGCTAAAAATATCTATTGTAATACAGAATAACGATATTTTAATTTGATTGCACTTAGCGCCATCTATTAAGTATATAAAAGGGAAGCCGATATGATGTCGAGTTGTATCCACGCCTCGCTACTGGTTTATACTCTAGTAATAAGCTTTATTAACTCTGTGGTCTATTGCCTATAGTTTACGCCCAGCGCCCGTCGCTGATAATGACAAAGTCAGGTAATGTTTCATATATCATATCCCTATTTACTATTTCTGTTATGATGTGATCATTTTTAGTTTATTTTACGTTGTAATTTAAACAATAAACCCATTATAGGATGTTTGTTTTTTTACTTTACTACATAAACCAAGTAAATCATAATAGGAATTTATTTACCTCTTTAAAACACACAAAGGCTCTCGTTAACAGTTTTCCTCTGTACAATTCGTCGGCTTTGAAGTTGCGTTCGAACCACATGTCCTCGGCGTGCCACATCCAGTGCAGGAAGACGGTCTTCTTCGTCTGATAGACGTAGTGCGCCTCCGCCGCGTCCACACTGCGCTGTTTCATCTGCATGAGGAGTCTCAGCGGTCGTATTCCGTACTTCGCCATGAGATTTCGCTCGTAATGCAGCTCGGCCATCACGGCCAGCGCCCTCATTCTCTCCGCGTGCTGTTTCTTTCTAATGTTTTCTATTTTTTCGCGCATACGTTTTTCACGTAGTAATTTTATCCGCCGATCCTTTTCTTCCTTGTCCATTCCAGCTTTTTCCAGTTCCTCCTGCAAAAAAGATGATGGTAACGAAAAATGTTTAATATAATGATATGTAGATACTAGATACAAAATATATATTTTCGATTAAGAGACATAATATTCCACATTCTGTGCACATGGTAGTCTGCAGCTTACACGGTACCTGCTGTTTCATCCTGGTGCGCTCCTCGTCCAGCTGGCGGCGTCGCTCGCGGATCACGGCATGCTTCTCCTCCCTGTCCCGAGCTCGCGCTTCCATTCTCTTCAAAAACTGGGGCACTTTCAAACAATTTAGGACCATCGTGGGTTCTGTGAACAGAAAACATGGTAAGTAGGTACCGCAAAACCATGTTGCTGATGGCCCTCGACAATCTTCGTTTTTTTATGGAAATGACCGGCGATGTATGAATAAAAAAAGCCGACTCGCACGGTCAATTGAGCCGGTCAAGTGCAAATAAGACTCGCGCACGTAGGGTTCCGTACCATTATACTAATGTTTTTGATGTTTACCTACTTACTACTTATTTCGTTATTTTTGTGCAAAGTTTTCCAAGTAAACGCATTTTACAAGTTAGGTATCTATAACTCCTAAATTATCAAAGTTATATAAGCCGTTATAGTTATCTTGAATTTGCATTTTTTCAGATTTTTCGAGCCCGCCGTTTAGCTGTTAGAGGGAAGTTAGGTTAGGTTAGTTAGGTTTCCGAGACGTACCTAAAGTACGAAACCTTAAAAACGACGATTGTCGAAAGACATTGAGGCCGTGGTCGTACTGTATTTATTGGGTTTCTAGCTAGCTAGGGAACCCTTGATGCTAACTGTGTACTTACTGAGCGTCGTAGAGACCAAGTAGGAAGATCAAGAGTCAAGACTGGCAAGACCTTTACGCTAACGTTAATGTTAAATATCTAAGAGCTCAACTATGTATATACACCTACCTACTTAGCTTTATTTTTTTTATTTTAAATAAGTCCCAACGATCTTATCCTTTATTGAAATCGTCAGAACTTTAAGTTGGAGCTTCTTTGAGGCCTACTTAATATACCCTATCTTAATCTGACAGGTCCGATTAAATTTTGATTCTTATGTACTTTTTTACTTCCCCAAGCAAATTAACTGATTTACCTCGGTCACCAAAGACATGTGAGACCCGGGACACCTATATTAATGGTCTTAATCTGATGCACTCGAATTACTACAAGAATCTCCTACTAGGGCTTCCGGAATTAGGAATCCGGCTTAGGGAATCCCCTACTAAGAGTCAACATTGTCAATGAAAGTCTGGCGAGTGGAGGCGCGCTGCAGGGGCGTCGTCGAATGCAAAGCCCGGCAAGACTATACCTTCAAATTCTGTTATCTTTAATTCCTTCGACAGGCTCTGTAGCTTTGGTTTCAGTTTTCTATTCACTTCAAAATATGTTTTACGTATTTCTTCCTTCATACGGGCGAGGGATTCGCTCGAATCGTGTGTAATTTTTTTGAGTTTAAGTTCTTCTATCACTTTATTTTGTTCTTCTAGTTTGGCTTTTTGCAGAGCAATAATGTGCTTTTGAACTAAATACCTGATAAAAATAAAAATTACATAAGTATCAACAGCCTGCTATGCCTGCACTAAGCATCTACTTAGTGAGTAAGGAAATGTGATAAATATTAACTAAGAATTTCGAATCATGGAACAGAATGTATCAAGTAGTTACATAATTTTAACAATTTCTTGATAATTTGTTACCATTATTAACTATAATTTAAAGATTCTTGCCTGTGTTGGTACGTACGAAAATCGCGAACCATGCTATTAGACTTCCGTGATTTGTCCTCAATAGCGTCAGCATCAGAACTTGTGCACTTTTTCTTCCGTAAATTGTGTAAAAATTTGTCAACAGTATCTTTTCTCGTTTGTCTTAGGACGTCCTCCTTTCTCTTGTTGGTGAGGGATTTCCATCGCAGCGCATATTTCATGACGAGATACCTGTGTCGTTTCATACTAATTTGTGTCTGTATAGCAGTGCCGCCGACCGTGATCAGACGATGGTCGGCGCGGGCCGCACTCGCCGCAGTCTCGGAGGCTCGTGGTTGCATTCGAGGCTCTGAGCCCCGCAATTCGCACTCGTCGACCAAACCGACTGACTCCATTATCAATAACGTTTTCAAATCTATTCCATGACCATAAATGTATTCCTGATAAATCTTATTTGTTTCTTGAACCGATGGTGGTATTTCTTCTTTGTGGTTATTCAATGTCAATAGCGAATCGCTGTTGTGTGAATAGTAAGTCATATTGCAGCTGCCGTATTTTTAACGTGGGTGCAACTACCAGACTGACTTTTCACGACCAGATTCACCATCTACCTGAGCAACTACACCCTTCGGTCCCGTTCTTTAGTGAACGCTCCATCCGCATGCATATTTGATATTATTGTCTGCTGTTGGACATGAGTTAATATAAATTATAGGTACATGCACTTAAAGTAATTGTAAACTATACAAAACTTTTAAACACTTGCTCGAACTCCACAGTACCACTACACAGAGTAAATTATACATACATAGTGGTATTAATCTACAAGTATACCTACAATGCAAAATATATTACAATTTACAGTACAAAACAGTAGGTACCTATGAAATTGATTTAACAAACGTGTCATGTGATGGAAAAGTCGGTAGTCAGGACGACGACGACGCTGCAGGACCACACCACCGAGGACAACGGTTTGGTGGTTGCCTGGCAACATCGACTCACTTCCTCCATTCCCTCCAGAGATAAGTAAATAGGTACCTACCATCATCTTTGGTGATTCTGTTCAATCCTATAAACGAAAGTTGTATAAAAAATTATAGTCAATAATAACAGATCACACATATTATATCATTTGTAAATTTGATTTGATTTGCATGTAGTATTCGCTTCCAGAAGGATGTACATTGTACACTATAGGTAGCGCCATACTCACGCGCACGGTCCAGCCTGCAAATCCAGTCCGCCGCCTTGGATTTGCAGGCTGGACCGTGCGCGTGAGTATGGCGCTTATGATTATCTTTGTGCTTAGAAATAAGTTGTTTTAGTGTATTATAATAATAATATCTATGGCCGCTTCACACCACGATAGTCTGGTCCCGTGGTAAGTTATCCGAAGAACTTGTGCTACGGGTACCAGACAACGGAAATATATTTACCTAACTTTTTATACCATACTTATATTTAAGATTTTTATAATATTATACACATATTTCATATATGCCATGACCCAGGAATACAAAACAATTTTGTTCCCTGGCGGGATTCGAACCCGCAACCTTCGGCTCGAGCGCCGATGCGCTAACCACTGAGTCACGGAGGTCATCATTGTATTAATCAGTTAAGTGAATAAAAAAAAAGTTTTTGAACGTAACAGCCAGTGACAGAATAGTGACATCTTTCGGCTATGTCAGCCAGCGTTGCCAGATATACGGATTTATAAATAATATTTATTTATATTATTTATATTTATATTATTTATTTATATTAGATTTATTTATTTATATTTATATATTTATTTATATTGATTTATATATATTTATATTATAATATAGATTTATATATTATTATATAGCTTCAAATCACATAAAACATTGATTATGTATATTTAATTAGTTTAACTAATTTTCATTAATTTTTATTTTATATATATATATGTTCTGTAGGTATATTAAATAGAGCTTAATAAAAAATAAAAAAGGCTAACAAACATTGGCTTTGTATATTATTATGTTTTTATACTAGTAATTATAACTTGTATCTGCATGAGGTAGGTACCCATGAAGTCATTGCAAGAGTCATTCCCTGCACTGTACGCCTTCAGCTTTTCACTGAACATCTGCTCCATCACTCTGACGTTGGCCCTGTAATAGGTGTTCCTATTACAGGGGAGGCTATGCCAAAAGAAGAATAAGAAGAAGATATACGGATTTCTCCGTATTTATACGGATTTTTATATGGAATTTTAACAGAAGCCCAATTGATTTCTTAGGTTTACGCGAATATGTTCATTGTTTTAAACACTTACGGATTGTGTCGCGGTGCACTTTTCTTTTTCCCGACGTTTCGGCTACTTTCCAGCAGCCGTGGTCACGGGAGGACTGAGGTGTCAATTGTCCTATTTGTTGAAGTTATTCAAACTACCCGAAGATTCTTCAATTATTATTTGTGTTCCGATCCACGCAAAACATACTAACAGTATCTTGAAGCCGCGGTGATTTTAAATTACATTATATTTTGTTAATTATTGGATCCCAACTAGATGGCAGCACCCAGCCATCTTCTCGGTTAAAATTAGGGTACTTTTTAATTTCTATAGCCTCGCGTATCATTCTTGGGCGATAACGGTGTTCCTTTGCCAGTACTTGTGGCTTATCAAATCTTATGTAATGGCGAGGTTATGAACCTACCTAGTATGAAATCGTTGGGTAAAATTAAACAATAGTTAAAACTAATACCAGTAACTATTTATTAATCTGTGATTATACCCCCTTACTAATCAAAATATTTACACAATGGATAAACTATACAATGTTTTGTTCTTGTCTGTCAAGCGACTTTTTCAACGAATCAGATATGTATACCTTATCCATTGAATTACGGAACCCTAAAGTATGGAAGCAGCTGACTCCGCAGCTCTCTAAGTTCCCCATCGACGGTGGCCAGCGAGTTCGCCGAATCCCTTACAATAGGTTATTCTTTTAGGTCCCCATTGTTTTAATTCAGTTATTAATTAACATATTTTTGTAATACTTCTTAATCCCACTTCGATTATGACAGTCGCTTTTAGGATAATTAAATTGTAATTAAAATAAGATTAAATTTAATAAATAATTAAACATTTTTTGGGTTTTTTTTAGTCCTCCGACTGTCGTAAATATTTTTGGCGCAGTTTTGGGGGTAAGATACTCGCGGGCCGGTGCGCTTGAGCAATTATCGTAATTATTATCACGGCGCGTGCCGCCCGGGTGGCTACCAAGCACTAGTTCGAGTATACCCAGAATCTACGTGTGGCGGTCAGAGTCAGAGGAAGAGAATCCAGCAATCGATTCAACCAGAGACCAGAAAATGCAGTAGGTATATGTAAATACACTAGAATAATTCTCGTGTTACTCCTTTCAAGCCCTAAGCCTATTTTAAGTTTCCAAAATTTATTATCGTAGATTAAAGAAATTTATCATCCTAGAGCCTTTAGTTCCCGAGAGACTGAATCTTGGCAGGCGCGTCGGACGAGACTAGCAGATAGATTTAGATATATAGATATTTCATATTTAGATTTAGAATTATCCAATATACGATATTTAAGGCCCTCCGCCTAGTGCTAGAATTTAATTGTAATCCTAATATTCTTACGCGATTTATTCAGATTTGCGATCAATTATCAATTAGTAGTTAAGTACGTTAGTAAAGAGCCTGGTAGTGAATTTTCTAACCTTTGCTTGTTAAATGGAATTTTAAATAAGATAACTGGTTCCGCAGCAAATACGATTCATTCTAACGGAATTCCAGATAGTTGGTTAGGAATTAAAAATTTACTTACCTTTTCCGACCAAAGAAACGAGACTGCTCTTTATAGTGATCTCTATTTAGCGACCCATGGGAACAGGTCACCCCAAGAATTTTATGACCATTGCCAAAATTTATTCAGCACCTTAATGACATGTTTTGAATTACACGAACAACTAGTTACGACTATAGAAGCTAAGCGTGATTTATATAAAAAAGTGACAATAGAGACATATTATGTACGCGGTCTTAAGGAACAATTAGGGTCCCGCATACGCTGCATGCGACCACCTACTATTGAAAAAGCATTTGAATATGTCCAGGAAGAGCTTAACATTATGTATATGCATAATTGGTTTAATCTAAAATGATTTGAAATTTTATCTACCTACACCACATACATACAACATAACGTTTAAACTTTGCTCATCAAAATTTTTCTTTGCCTATTGATAATAATAACTTGCCAGTGCCTGTAGGACAGAAACCTTTTACATACATTCCACAGCCTTTTAAATTTAAAAATCATCATCAGCATAGGCAACCTACACATACACAAAGAATGTTCAGTGCACCACCACCGAATTACATCCCCTGTAGTCACATGCTTAGGATACAGCCTAAAAATAATTTTGCGCAAAGACCAATTCAAAAGTCGAGCTCACAGCCTCAACCTACGAGTGTTGTAAGCCCCTTTGTGACTCGACAGTTACCACCTACACAGCATACATTGACAGGACATAATTGGTATAAGCAGGGAAACCCTCCCCCGACAGATTATTTTTTAATTTTACTGACTGTGTGACTGACGCGACTGAAGATTACTATGATTATGATCCTCGTTATTATATTAATAAATATATCGTAGAATATTCGTGTGAACCTGAACATGAAAATCATGTTCAACCTTCCACTACGTCACCCTCCAAAATAATACTGAAAATACATGTGATCAGCATTTTCAGATTAGCATTCAGAACATTTCGAAATCCGATACCTTAAAATAGAAATTAATTTGCACACACAACGTCAACTTCCTTATATACCTACAGATTTTATCACCACCACTAAAACTTAATTGAACCGCAGCTAACCAATCATTTTTAAGCCCTTAACATAAATGGTATGCGAGTATAGATATATAAAAATAAAACCCTTATTACTAAAACTGTTTCGAACCCCATTCTAGTTTACGATTCTCGTAACGCGAACTTATATGGAGATATAATACCCGGTGGTAAGTCAAAATTATTGAGAAATCCTATTAATTTTCATGATGGAGAAGCATACATTGAGGAACAAAAAATTTCAGGTTGTATAATAAGAGAATGCCTCACTACTGTTAAAAATGGTAGGGGTATAGTTGAAATAATTGACCCTAGTAAATATTATAATATCATATTGTCAATAAATAGAGCAGCCTCAGCAGAATTAAATAATTTTGAAACTAAATTACCCGATCAGACAAAAGGAGTCAAAGAGTTTTAGCGCGTTTACGTACAGAACACCTTAATTATAAGGAAATAAAAAATTTGGAGTTACTTCGTTCACAATATGCCGACGTATTTTACTTAGAGGGAGAAACCCTTACTTTTACAAATAGAATGAAACATTCAATTAATACTACTGACGAAATTCCTATTCATACCATAACCTATAGATACCCGTAGGTATATACATAACAGGAAGGAAGAGGAAAGGAGGAAGGAGGAGAGGAAGTACAAGGACAAATAAATAAAATGGTAGAGCAGGAAATAATAATACCTACGAATTCGGCATGGAGCACACCTATTTGGGTAGTGCCAAAAAACGTAGACGCTTCAGGTAAGAAAAACTGGCGAATAGTAGTTTTTCATAAGTCTAATGAAAAAACATTAGACGTCAAATATCCGATCCCATATATAAACGACGTATTAGATAAGTTAGGCAAGTATTTTACAACTTTAGATTTGGCCAGTGGCTTTCAATGTAGAACATGGACATTACGAGTTTCTTCAAATGTCCATGGGATAAAAAAATTCTCCAGCAACTTTTCAGCACGTAATAGACGACGTACTGAAAGGTCTTCAAAACTCTATTTGCTTAGTATATATGACGACATTATCGTTTTTAGTACTTCACTTCTAGAACACATAATTAATTTGCAAAAAGTATTTCAGAGACTCCGCGAATCTAATTTTAAAATCCAAATGGACAATTCCGAATTTTTCTAAAAAGAAACAGCTTTTCTAGGTCACATAATTAGTTCAGATTGTGTAAACCCTAATCCAGAGAAAAAAGGTGCAATTAAAAATTATCCTATATGTACCTAAAACCACCAAAGAAATAAAGTAATTTCTTGGCTAAATTGGCTATTATCGTTAATTTATTCCAGATTTTGCAAAATTAACAAAACCCTTAACACAGTGCATTTTTTTTAATGACGAATACGTTACTGTTTCGAAAAATGTAAAGTAGTGTTGACAAATGATCCAGTTTTGCAGTATCCCGATTTCAGTAAAGATTTTAACTTAACTATACAATTTAAAGAATTTAAAAGAAACAAATTCACGTCTTACACGATGGAGGTTACGTTTAAGCGATTACGACTATACCGTAATATATAAGAAAGGAAAAAAAATAATACAACGGTAGATGCTCTCTCTAGAATAGAAATACATGCAGAAGAAACTAATTCACTAATGCAAGAAATAGACGAATTAAATTCATTGTTAGGAAATCCATCTAATACAATACGTAGGCCATCAAATTCTTCAACGATAACTGCACCTGCGAGATCAATTTCTTCTACAATAACCGCTAGTGCGAAATCAAATTCCTTAACAGTAACCCAATAGAAAGGTCGAATTGTTCAACTATGACGGCACATAGTAGTAATGAAAATCCGAATGAAATGATGAATCCTGAAGAAAACTCCTCTCCTCCTCCTCCTCCTCTTAATAAGTTCCTCTGACAAATAATTTTTACAATAGTAGATGGAGTAAAAAGAAAACCAGTAGTAACTAAGCCATTCGAAAATCATACAAGAGTTAGTATTCAGTTAGATAGAACAAATTTAGAGTTAGATTTAATAAAACAGCAATATTAGTTAACCCTCTTTCCGAAAGTAGGTATACTATTATACCAATTTTACAGATTAAATTTAAAAGTTCTTCAATTAATCTTGTTTTATTTAAAAAATAAATAGAAAATGTTAAAGAATACCTTAGGCAGCAAGAAATAATTAAGCATTACCATGACGGAAAAACAAATCACCGCGGAATTAATAAAACTTATTTAGCTTTATCCAGGAACTACTTTTGGAAAAAAATTAAAATTGAAATAACTAAATTATTTATATCGAACCCTCAATTTAATATTGTGCCTCCAGCTACAAAACCCTTCGAAATTATTTACATGGACATGCTGACTATAGACAATATAAAATATGTTACATTCATTGACGTTTTCACTAAATCAAACAAGCATATTACCTACGTGATGGAACAGCAAATAGTATACTACAAGCTCTTTTCAAATATTGCACACACCACAGGGTAACACTGACCATAGTTACAGAAAATGGAACAGAATTTACAAATCAGTTATTTAACGAATTTACCCGACTTCACAAAATAAACACCATAAAATTTTAGCACACTCACCTAACGATAATCGAAATATAGACAGATTTTACTCAAACCTTCTAGAACACATTAGACTTCTAAAATTACAACATAAAGATAGTCCAGTAGTCAACCTCATGCCTTATGCATTAATAGCTTACAATAGTTCTATCCATAGTTTTATCCGATGCAGACCTTTTGACCTTTTAAATGGACATTTTGACCCGAGGGATTGCCTAGACATAGACATAACTCAACAAATGTTACAACAATACTTACAAATTCATAAAGAACAAATGCAGAAAGTCTATGACATAGTTAATAGTTCATCTCTTAGCGATATACAAGCTTTAATAGAAAATAGGAATAGAACACGTGAACGTGAAATAGAATATGCACCCAGTCAACAGATTTTTATTAGAAATCCATCAGCCGCTAGACAGAAAACAGCCCCACGTTACACACATGATACAGTTCATGTAGCCTTACTCATACACATATACACGAAAAAGAAACGTGGGCCCCGTTGCAAAATCTCGTTTAAAACAGATTCGTAAAGGAGCAAATTTGTTGCAGGATACTCACGCTGATGCTAATGCTAATACCCCTGACACATCTTCAAGAAATAAAAATTGAAAGTCTTGATGATGGACCTGTGTTACGGGTAATAGTAAATAAAAGAAATGTATTACCGTGACAAATATATTAGAAATTATATAGGGGGTCCTAAACAGAAGGCCGAAGGATCTGGTTTAGCCTCTAGTGTCTTTAGGGATTGGTGGGGCTTTTAAGCCTCACGGCACTTAGCTGGAACTGTATACGGTAAGGTGTGACAACACGTAGCGCGGGAATCAACCTTCCAGTGGCGCTTTCGGGTTTTGTGTTCGGGTTAGGAACTCGTCACGATGTTGGTCGTCTAGGAGCGGGCAGTCCGTGGCAGAGGCCAGACAGTCCTCCGTCCATAGCGTAGGACTCAGAGTGCGAAGTGAAAGCCAAGCAGTGCAGTAACCAGGATGTAGCTAGAGGTGCGTTGAACTCGTACCGTAGTTCCTTGGAAATATTCCATACCAGTTTTCTTGGATCAGTTACTAAAAGTATTAAGGGAAATTTAGACTATTCTGATGCTTTAAAATATAATAAAGCTATAAAACTTTTGGAGGAAAATCAAGATAAAATAACTCATGAAATAATGATCAATTAATTATAAGTAAGGAATGGATTACGAAATATAGTAGTGTATTAACGCAATTAGTAGATAATCAAACTAAAATAAATAGTACTTTAATGTTAATTCTAGTTAATAACATGATTAATGATTTAAGTTTGATTAAATATGCAAAGTTTGCTAAGCTTTTAGTCATTACAACAGAGAATATAAATGATTTATTAAATGAGTTATTAAGAACAGAAAATAGTTTAGAGTTTGTTCATACACCGAGCATGCATCATTCGATGATTAGTATAGATGTTTTAGGTATTATGGGAAATAAAATAAAATCAATTTACGGAGAAGATAATTTTTTTTAATTTAAAATAAGAAATTACTATGACGTTGTGGGGACACAATATATTGTATATCGATGTGATCATGTGTCGTTATATTATATCGATGTTCGATGCATGTGGTGAACTAACATGTAAAATATCAGTGTGTTCTTGGTGCAGCAACCCGAGTGGTCGCTTGCGTAATAAACGTAATCCAGTAGGCAAAGGGGTTTTATTTATGAACACTCATTCTAGTTACCCTAACGTAACAACATAGGGTGTAACATTGGTGACCCCGACGTGATACCAGTCCGAAAGGACGTGATAAGTGACTTTTATGAACTATTTTCGGGACAAATTAATATGTGAAAATTTTTAGTGATGAATCCGAAACCGGGACAGTCGTCTCAGCCCGCCGCCCAGCAGGGGCCAGCGCAGGCCACGCCGGAGTTTAGTGACGTGTCGGCAATTTCCGTCACTAATCGTATTCCCGAATTTCGGACTGACCAGCCGAGAGTATGGTTCATCAGAGCGGAAGCTGTATTGGGTCCTCAAAAGGTTGCTGACGAAACTAAGTTCCAGATAGTCGTATCAAAGCTGGGTAAAGAAGCTATCCAGCAGGTAACCGATTTGTTAATTAAGCCCCCTGACATCAAAAAATATGAAGCACTTAAAAGTAGACTTCTGGCCATTTATGAGGAGTCGGAGAATCGCCAGATACAAAAACTTATTGGCGAAATGGAGTTGGGCGACCAAAAGCCGTCGCAACTTCTTCGCCGCATGCGCGATCTAGGCCGAGAGAAAATTCCTGATGACACACTCAGGATATTGTGGCAGAGCCATCTCCCCACTGCCGTGCGAGCCGTTCTCGCCGTCACAGAAGTCAAAGACATTGATAACCTAGCCACTGTGGCCGACAAAATCATGGAGACTTCACAGCAGCCACAGATCTCCGAATTATCAACATCTCAGCCTGTCAGAGGGGATGATAAAATTTTGGCCGAAATCGCGAAACTGAGCGCCAGGATAGCTGACATGGAGCGATCTCGCAGCAGTTCCCGGAGGAGAGACTCCAGTCGTTTCCGGCAACGTCCCCGGTCTCGCAATACCAGCCAGCCTCGTCGCAGCCCTCAGAGTGAAGATTGGCTGTGTTTCTACCACTTCCGTTTCAAGGAGCGTGCCAACAAGTGCGTACAGCCCTGTTCCTGGAAGAAGGGAAACTCTTCGGGAAACTAGAAAGTGCGCAGGTACGTGAGGCGGACATCTGTGCAGTTTCCCCAACGCATCGCCTTCGTGTTATGGACTACAACAGTGGTTACAATTTTTTGGTGGACACAGGTGCGAACGTTTCTGTTATTCCGGTAAGAAAACGCTATTGTAATAATTATTCTAAATTATCCGATTACAAACTATATGCAGCTAATGGTACAGAAATTCGGACTTTCGGTATAAAGTCATTAGAGTTAAATTTGAATTTACGTCGTCCGTATCGATGGGATTTTATAATAGCTGATGTAAAACAGCCCATTCTCGGTGCTGATTTTTTAAGTGCATATGGTTTGTTAGTGGATTTAAGGTCACGCAAATTAATAGATAAGGTGACTAATTTAAATATTTCAGCATCTGTTGTGAACTGTAACGTAGCCACTGTGAACACCATTGATAAAAGTCACCCATACTGGGATGTAATTTGTAAATATCCGGATATTACTAAGCCGATTAATTATAAGAATAGTCCTAAGCATAATGTGTATCATCACATCGAAACGACAGGTTCTCCAGTTCACGCTCGTGCTCGCCAACTTCCACCAGATAAGTACAAACGTGTAAAGGAAGAATTTAAGGTAATGCAGGAGATGGGAATATGTCGACCTTCGAAAAGTCCATGGTCTAGCCCGCTCCACGTAGTTCCCAAGAAAAACGGCGAAATAAGGCCGTGCGGAGACTACAGGCGATTAAACGCGGTAACAAAGCCGGATCGCTATCCCGTGCCGCGGTTGCACGATTTTACTTATCTGTTGGATGGTAAGACAATTTTTTCTAGACTCGACGTAATTAGAGCTTACCATTGTATACCTATTTTTCCGGATGATATTGAAAAGACCGCGATTACGACACCTTTCGGACTTTTTGAATTCCCGATGATGACTTTCGGTTTACGTACGTTCGTCAAACTTATCAACGTTTTATGGACCATTCCGTACTTCAAGGCTTTGATTTTTTATTTACTTTTGTTGATGACGTCATCATAGCCTCAGAATCTATAGAGCAACATAAAAAACATTTGCACAAAGTTTTCGAACGTTTTAGCCAATTCGGATTATCTATTAATCTAAGTAAATGTTGTTTCGGACAGTCAGAAATTGAATATTTAGGGCACACAGTATCTAAGGATGGCATTCAACCTTTAGACAGTAAAATTGAAATTATTAAAAATTATCCTAAGCCTAAAACAGTTGATGAGTTACGTCGCTTTCTAGGAATGGTGAATTTTTACCGTTGTCAGATTCCCAACGCCGTTAAATATCAAATAGTTTTAAATAATTATTTACGTGGCGCGAAGAAAAGAGACAAACCTCCCATTTTATGGACACCAGATGCTGACGAAGCTTTTGATCGGTGCAAGGCGTGTTTACAAAACGGGGTCACGTTAGCTGCCCCCCGTTGCGATGTTCCTATTTCATTAATGACTGACGCTTCAAATTCGTGCGTCGGGGCAGTCTTGCAACAGTACGTAGATAAGAAGTGGCAACCGTTAGGTTATTTTTCGCAAAAAATTTCAGACGCTCAAACCAAGTATTCCACTTATGATCGCGAGTTACTGGCAATCTATTTAGCGATTCGTCATTTTAAAGATTTAATAGAAGGTCGTAAGTTACATATTTATACTGATCACAAGCCTTTAATTTACGCTTTCACAAAAACTAGGTGCGAAAAAGAAACGCCTAGACGGATAAGACAATTAGCATTTATCAGCGAGTATACTACCGACGTTCGACACATTACAGGTTCCGACAACGTGGTAGCAGATTCTTTATCTCGCATAGAGACAATATACTGCCCCACTTCTATTAATTATGCGGAGCTGGCAGACGCTCAAGCCGCGGACGATGAGCTCTCGCATCTCGTAAATGACGTAAATAGTCGCACTCAATTAAAAAAAATAGTTATGCCCGTGTGTAGCAAACCTATTTTCTGTGAAATATCGACGAATAATGTTAGACCGTATTTACCTAAGCATTTTCGTAGATTAGCTTTTGATACGATACATAATTTAGGACATCCAGGCATACGCTCGTCTAGAAAAATGGTGTCTAGTAAATTCTTTTGGCCGTGTATGAATCGTGACATTGGGATTTGGTCTAAGAACTGTTTAGCATGTCAACGCACTAAAGTAGTTAGACACACTAATTCAGCCGTGCAAGCTTTCCCATCTTGCGGTAGATTCGACCATGTTCATATTGACCTCATTGGGCCTCTCTCAAACACTCATTCTAGTTACCCTAACGTCACAACATAGGGTGTAACAACGTTATAAAATAACTGGTGAACTGGTTCCTATTATTCTAATATGCAAGCTATCTCTAAATTCAGATTTCCTATTATTTCTAAGGATAGTTTTACTTTATATTATTATAGATTAGCAGTGATACCAAATCCGTCCTCTCCTTTCATTGCAACTAACGAGATGTCACTCGTGTACATAGAGGCCGAATGTCCGAAGTATAGTAGATAACTGGTATCTCTGTGAAATAGAACTTAATCACCGTCTTCGAACAAAAATAGATTGTATCCACCACCTTATCATCAACCAAGTTCTAAAGGAATCATGCCACCTAACTACTATAAATCTTCTACGAGACTAAGGAAAAATTTAACGACATGCATTATCTAGTATCATTCCCACGCGAAGAAAAAGTACAGGTTTCATGCAAAAACCGGGAGTTCACCAAGCTGAAAGGAAGTTACCTCTCTATCTATCTAATATCTATCTATATCTAATCTATCCCAGTTTAATGTAAAATTATGACCGATGATTTCACCATAGTCAATGAGAATAATGAATTAAAAGGACAACCCCTGAAACTAATGAAGATTCCAGATGACATAGCTCGCTTAGATACAACTTTAAACATATCCTCAATAAATCTTCAAGGTCTGCATAGAATTCATGACAAAGTTATAATGCAACAACCACTATGAATAGATCATGGACAGAATACAGCTATATACCACACAACTATAACATTATATTTGCTGCTATTAAATATAGGTGTACTTATCATCTTATTATACTTCTACAATATGTTCAAAAGTTTTAAGTCCTTCGACTGTCGCAAACGTTTTTATTGTGAAAATATTTTTATTAGTACCCTTATACTTAAATATATAAAATTAGAAATAAAATACATAGTGCGCAAAGACTATCTCCGAATGAAATTATTTTCCTCATTTATTCATATTTTATTCATATTTTAAAGTATGTTTTTATGTACACCTAGTACCTACAACATACTATTTGAATTAAAAGTTTGTGTTTTTTTATATGATGGAAACCTTCTACACGTATACCTACTGTAAATTCACAATCACAAATAATCCGTTATCCTTTAAATTCAATTTTTTCTTTGATCATACAGGTTTTAACAGTTTGATATATAGACAAATTGTGCCCAGCACCTGGCAACACTGAATTGTCAGCAGTCAGTTGTCACTGTCAAATAAGAATTTGTGATGCCAAGGGTACGCTCATTGCTCGTAAAAATCAAAATAATTTTAAAAAATATGTTCATGCTCAAACTTCAATACTTTATACTATAATATAGGTATAACATAGTGCAGATGGTTAGAGTCCAAACCCACGAGTGGCCGGATATATTTATGTCTCTGTTATAAAATCGAAGTAAATGTATCTACCTCTTCACAATGCTCATGAAAATAAATACTTGGTTAAGATACCTATTATGAAACTTGGTTTATTCACGGTATCATTGCCACTGTTTTCGTTTATCACCTGTGTGCTGCTGACCATGTACAAAGACTTCGAAAATTCGAATAGAACACACTGCAACGTTCCTAATGTATTTCCATCCATATCGGCTTCCATAGGCAACTACGAGCCTCAACACACTCTGTGGACTGTCTCCATTTACACACATTCGCCCCTAAGGTTTTTAATCATATATTTGAGATGGGAATATTATAGAAGCATAATTGACCACAACTATGTTCTAATAGTAAAGATGGCAGTGATGTTGAATATTATAGAAAATTTCTCGTTGATTGGGCTCACTCACTGGACGTCATCTCACAACTATCGTAAGTGCCGCATTATCTTTGAAAGCCTATAACAAATTTATTGATTATTTTGAATCACAATTTAATAATTTGCTTTGTCTTTTGCAGCATATCATGAAGTTAGCTTTAAGGTGTTTGTTGGAACTTCCATTTTGTACATGTTTGTTATATGCATGCTGCTTACTAAGTACCGAAGAAGGTCGGCCTCTGTGACTCACCTGGACACCAGATCTATGAAACTAAAATGGAGGACTTTTTTTATAAATGTTGGTTCCTTTGCTTTTGCGGCCTACTTTTTTCTGAGACATAATAGACTGTGTGAGCCTTATGGTAAGTTTTAATATAATTTTGTTTAGGTTCAATGTAATATTAAGATTTATATTTAAAACTTTCTTAACATTTTTGTTGTGAAACAAATGAGGGTGTTGATATTTTTTCATTAAAAGTATATTGAAATTGTACATATATTAATCGCACAATAGTGTGTGTTAATATAAATCTGAGATTATTAATTTTATGTATTTCTAAAGGTGTTTTTAATAGGTAAGAGCAATTTCAAACAAATTTGGCATATATTATATCGGCAATATTTATTCTAGTTGCTCCATATATTCTATATTGCTGAATGTCTCTTTATACAAATTGAAGATTTTTTTAAATTTAATTGCTTGTGTATTATAGTATTGTCTACTATTTTGGAATTGCTCCTTATAGCTCAATATTTTAATTGCAATAAAAATTCCCAGTTTGATGTTTGTTGCTGTAAATTGCTTGATATTTTATCATGTCAAGTTGGAATTGACCATAATTGCTCACAATTAATCAATTTTAAACCTTTAGCAGCATTTAAAAAATATTAGCTTTCTGCACACATTCCTCCATATATACTTTGTCTGTGCCAAATATCATACTTAGTGTACAGTACTGTACAGAGAGTGATGATGATTTTTAATCCCATTATTTACTAAAATATTTTGTTTGTTTCAGTTTATTCAATGTTTGCCTTCTCTGAGTATCTAGTGGTCATAACTAACATGCTCTTCCATTTGACAACTATTTACGACCTAAGAAAGCAGTTTGTTTTCTTTACAAGAAATGGTTTTATATTTGAATGACTTAAAGTTGTAAGTAATATTTTCTTGGTACAGGAGAAGATAAAAATGCATGAAATGAAATAATAAAGGAGGAGTGTATACTGTATAGTGTAATATGTAATATGAAACAATTTATTCTGCACAATAATAATAGTTGCCATAATTACTACTGTATGCTGCTCTCCGCATTCGATAAACGCATATGTTATCATTGAAATAAATGCTGCTTTAGCACATGATGAAATAGAAACAATTTAACCAATCAATCATATTATAAAGAAAAATGCAATAAAAATAGATGGTACTTATATTTTTAATAAAAATTATATCATTTATTGGAGATACTGATTAAGGGACAGAATTATTACGAAATGTAATTAATTACTAAGTGTTTATGTAAATATGTAGCTAGGTAAAAAAATAATACTTATTATAAATAAAAATATACTATTAAAAATGCTATAAAATATTTGCATATCTAAATGTTTTATCATTTATTTTAATAGATTTTTGTTTAAAAAATTGTATTATTCTTATCACTTTTTCTATAAGACAGTTTCTTTTTTTATTTAATTATTTAACAATACGTTCAGTAAAATAAATCTATCCAAAGTAATAAAAACATACTTAATACATTCTTAAAACATAAAATAAACAATGTAACATTTAATAAAATTTGAACATTAGGAAGCCAAACAATGTGTATGGGTATACCAACACCAATGCTACTGAGGACCTATATATCATATATCAAAAACATAATGCAATCGATTTCGAATTAATTACAACTAGTTACAATTGTTTATAATATTACATATTGTTTTGCATTATTTCACGAAATAATCAGGCCTAAATGAGAATGAGATGTAACATGTTACTCAAAGTTTGAACTGGTCTTTTATTTTGTCGGCAATCATTTGCGCGATGGCGAGCGAGGAGGTGGCGCCGGGGGACGGCGCGTTGCGGCAGTGCAGTACGCGGCTGCCGATGGCGCCCGACCCGGGGCTAGAGTCGAACACGAAGTCTTCTATCAGAGTGCCTGACATTTGTTAAAACATATTATCATATAATGGTCATACAATAAGATCAAAGAAGAGAATCAAAGTAAAGTATGCTTGAGGTTAATACTGCCTGTTAAGGCAAAATCATGTAAAACAAAGTGTTATTATTAAAAGAAAAATTCTAAGAAATTTCTTTGGATTTTATTATGAACTAGAAAGAATTACCATCACCAAGTGAATTTATGCTTTACCATCTTTTCCCATGGCTTGAGCTCGGACCCCTGCCGGTCCTCTCTCTAAATCATTAACTGTGATGTCTTGTATATATCGCTGAACTTGCAGCACTTGTAGAGGCATTAGAACAGACCTGCCAATTTCTTTTAAACCAAACCCTCCATACTTAAAGGCCATTTTTCTAAATCCATTGAAAGTTACTATGTCTTTCAGCTCCTTAATATTAATATCACCCCACCTGAAAATGAAAGTTGAATCAGTACAATATCCTTTATAATATGACATAGGTTGTTAATTTTAAAAATAACTATAATATCACCTACCTGTAGCCTTCTTTACAGAAGGCCAGTATAGCATTTGGACCTACAATAACTCTGCCATCAATTCTTGGGGTCAAATGAACTCCCAGAAATGGGAATCTTGGATCTGGAACTGGATAAATGTTGGCCTTAGTCAAATGGCTTTTGTTAGGTCTCACATATAAATACTCCCCCCTGAATGGTATGATCTTAGGCTCCTCGGGGCATCCTGTCAACATTGCAACAGTATCTGAGTGCAGGCCACAGCATGTAAGAACATATTTGGCATGTACCTCCTGTTCTTTATCACCTGTTATTATAACAGGGTAGTCAGTGTTTGGGCCATTTAAAAATTTATTTACTTGAAAATTGAGATAAGTGTCACCACCACAATCTTTGAAATCACGAACATAAGAGCGGGTCACCTCCCCCCAATCTACGATGCCTGTATGAGGAGACCACAGGGCTTGTAGACCTTTACAATGAGGTTCCACTTCCCTCAACTCCTTACTATCTAGAATTCTAATATCTTTAACTCCATTTTTAATACCACGCTCATATAAATCCAGAAGTCGTGATATTTCGCTTCTGTTAGTGGCGACAATCAATTTACCACATTTGGAATATTTAATTCCTTTGGAGTCAAGATAGTTGTATGACAACTCAAGACCCTTAACACACAATTTTGCCTTCAAAGACCCAGGCTTGTAGTAAATACCGGCATGTATAACTCCACTATTGTTGCCACTCTGATGTTTAGCAAAATCATTCTCCTTTTCTATAAGTGCGATCTTTAAATTCGAATGTCTCATCATAAGTTCTCTTGCTGAAGCCGACCCTACTATTCCACCTCCGATTACCACTAAATCGTAGCATTGTTTCCCCGAAATAAACCTAAAATAAACAGTTATTTTGTCAACCTGTAAACTGCAGAGTCGCTAGTAAATCGCAGGATTAAATAAATTGCATACAGCGACACAGCACAGTACTCACCGAGAAATTGTCGCTGTGATAAATGTATAATCTGCTTTGATAGGACAGCGTATTTTATGCAGCGCAAACATGATATTTATAAAAATTACAGGAACTTTAGACTAATTATTCTAAAACATGATTACAAAATACTTTGTTTTAAGGTTATCGTGTCACTTTCCTACACTTATCTGACTTATCTCTAATATATGTACACTTAAAAGTCCTGCATGAGAAGAACTAATTTAAAAATGTATAAATATTAAAGTAACACCTACATATTTAATAAAATAAATACATATATGTAATGATAAAAATTAAAATCTAATCGCTAAATAAACAATTTTTTTTTGAAGATTTAATGGCCTGGCAACAAGACCTTTAATAAATAAACAAACCGTTTATGTCAAAGACGTAAATATTATGTACAATTTCTTTTTAACTTATTGATGGCGTTACGGCTTAAAACCATTTGCCAGTGTCATGTTAAAAAGGCTGGAAATAGAATTCTCGTCTAAGTTTTCAACACCGTATTTCTGAATCGTCAAATCTAAAGTATAGTCATTATGCAAAGTCCAAATAAATAGTCAATGCAGTCAATGAGTCAAGTCAGTCGATTCAGTAGTGGTAGATTTCAGTAGTAGTACTTATCATCTATGGTGGTAGAGATCTGTGACTTATACATAACATCTATAGTCATTAGTCTGTGGTTAGCACAGACGTATAAGAGGAAGGTGGTTAGTGGTATCTATCTAGCTATAGATACCTATGATTATGGAAACTAACTAGTTTCCTTAATCAGAGGTACCTATCTATAGCTTCCCTAAGTTTTTTTTTATTTTTGGAACGTAGTTCCTTATGGCGCGTTGCGAATTGGAGGCTAGGCGGATTAAAATTGGCACGACACTTTGCCACTCGAAATCACAATGTAATAACGACTATTAAGAATGATACAAAAAACGACCTTATCACCTTGACAATAATGTAGAATTTTGCAATTACACATTGTGACTTATGACTGTTACATATTGTGACTAGCTAGCCGAGCGCTTGATGTTATTACTCAGTACGGAGCCGGACTTCGCGGCGGCAACACTGCGAGCAGCAAGCAACCCGCTCCATCACCCCTGTCCCTACCTAAGGCGCTAGTTCCGCGCGCACTATATATACTTAGTTGAACTATTTGTTTTGTATAATATAATATATTATATCTATACAGATAAACAAAATTGAAGTGTCTGTTTGTAATTTCAAATTAACAGCTTTTATTTTCACTTAATGCATTTAAAAGTATGATCGGTACTTACAATAAAATATAAATTGTTAAAATTTTTCTGTCCTGCGTGTTTGTTCCGGCTAATCTCTGTATATATATATATATATATATATATATATATATATATATATATATATATATATATATATATATATATATATATATATATATATATATATATATATATAATAATATATATATAATAACTTCGTTCCATCCGGGTGTCCCTTGACACCTCTCCAGTTTTTATTTTTTTATATTATATGCCATCGGATTATAACCATTTGCCAGTGTCAAGTTAAAAAGGCGGGAAATAGAACTTTCGTTTCAATTTTCAACACCGTATTCCTATATCGTCAAGTCTAAAGTCCAGTCAAAGTGCAAATATATAGTCAGTACAGTCCATGAGTCATGTCAGTCGATTCAGTAAAGTGGTAGAAGCTTTACTGAAAGGTCCTAGGGAGTTTTGGCGGGAAACACAAAATAGCACGTTTTTAGAAGTTGTACCACTTGCCCACACTTGTGCACGTTAGCGAATATTTAATGGTTAATATTCTACCAATATTACACATTAAGAACCAAGATAACACAAATTTAAGGAAAAATACAAATTCCACAACATCATCCATTGAACTCCCCGGGAAAAACTCGCTTCCCTACGTTAGCGAGCGCGTATTCACATTTTCGACGTTTGTTCGTGATTGTTCAATCAAATTTGGCGTTTGTCCGATTTTAGTGCGAGAATGCGAGATTTGCAGGCTGGACTGTGAGTTTAGCATTCTATTGACGATGAATCTACGTCCACCTTACAAGTTACTACCACAAATCAAGAACTATTTTCTTTTGGACTATGTTTCTCTATTCTTGGATATAAAGAAACATTTATACGGTTGTTCATGCATACGCGTGGCAAACGAAAGTTGAACCTGGGTTATTTGGAAACTTTTAACTTCGCAATTCTATACGGCCGTCAAATCAATTTAACAAAAATTCAGTAATTTTTGCTATGGGTTTTGCTTGAAAGAGAATAAAACATTTATTTAATTTTAAATTTATAATGTTAGTACTAGATAATTTATAATTATATATATATATATATGATTAAAAAAAATTGACTCGCGCCCGCCAACTTCAGGTCAGAATTTTAAAAATTATTTTCACACATAAATGAAAATCGAAGAAACGACAAATTTGATTGATAAATCACGAACCAACGATTAAGCGAGGAAAAAGTAAAAAAAGTTGATTTGCGTCCGCCAACTTCAGGTCAGAATTTATTTTTTGATTTATGAAAAAACTAAAACAGAACAAACGCCAAATTTGATCGAACAATCGAGTCGTATAAAATCAAAGGTGGCAAAGTAGGTTATTAGGCACATACTATTAGGCACATATTACACCGTGGAGGAGACCACAAAACATCGAAGTTTATACATTAGAAAGAAACTATTCACAAATTTATAGCAAAACTGCGATGCATAGAGTCTCATTTTTGCAAAAAGTCAAAGGAAGTTGAACGTTCATATTTACCATCCGAATTAAATATCTCTACATTGTACAAAATGTACCAAGCAAGTGAACATGCTCATTCATTGGTGAAGAAGTCTTATTTTCGCCGCATTTTCAACACTTGTTACAACATCGGATTTGGATCGCCAAAAACTGATGTGTGTTCCACTTGCCTGGAACTGGCTGAAAAAATCAAGATCGAAACAGATTCTTTTAAGAAAAATAAGCTGATCATAGAGAAACGTATTCACACTTAAGGAGCAAAAGCCTTTTTTGAAAAATTGAGAGATGCCCGTGATCATATCAAGATCATTTCATTCGACTGCCAAAAAAACTTGCCCCTACCCAAGTTACCCGATCAATCGACATATTACAGTCGACAATTATACTACTATAATTTCACAATGGTAGAGGGCACTTCAAAAGACCCGCTGACACCAAGAAGCGTATTTGCATATTATTGCACTGAAAATGAATATCAGAAGTATTCAAATCTTATTGCATCTGCACTATAACACAGGGTGAATGTGACAGATAAAACTGGCATTACTGAAATTCGTTTGGTCGCCGACGGTTGCGGCGGCCAAAACAAAAACAGTGTAGTTTTGGGGACTTGCTGTAAATGGTTGTTAGAAAAGCCTGGAATTGATGAAATTGAATTAGTATTCCCAGTGACTGGGCATTCTTTCATGCTTGCTGACCGAGTGTTCGGTGTGATTGAAAGGAAACTTAAAAAAAGAGAAGTAATGACGCATCCTAATGAAATAACAGAAATTATAAAGGAATCTGCGAGTGCAGTAAAAATTGGAAGTGACTGTGTTGTAAGCAATTGGAGAGAAGCCGTGAGAAGAGTGTTAAAACAGACAATCCAGTTTAAAAACTGCAAAAGATTTTTATTGAGACGATCCAATAAAGCAGGAAGTATACTAGTTCGCGGAGAACTGAACTATAAAAGTGATTTAGGTAAATTTTTAAAAACATTTGTCAGCGTGGAAAATGTATTTCTATGATCAATCCAGAGCCTTTACTCAATATTGTACCTGTAAATAACAATTAATTACAGGACGTAAAGAAACTGCTTCAAAAACATTACGGGTCTGAATGGGAAGATGCTCCATCTTTAGTGTTTTACAAAGAACTCTTTGGAACTCAGGAGACACTAATGTCTGCTCCAGAAAGGGTAGAAACATTCTGCACTGAAGCTGTGAATGAAAACGTGCAATTACATATTTAAGAAATTAGTTTATTTAAAATAATACTGAATATTAAGTATAAGTGCAATGTCGCAATTTTCCCTTAGTTTTTATTTTGTGAAAGGTAAAAATGTTCCTTATAATAAAAAATTTACCTCCAATTATTGTTTTATTACTATCTAACATGCGCCCCGGCTTCACTCGCGATACCTACCCAGTCAAAAGGTAGCTTTTGTGTTATTCCAGGTCATAAGCTAGGTGTAGGTATTCCAATTTTCAGCCAGTCGTTATGTTAAGGAGATGAACGCCACACAAACATACTCAAAAACTTTCGCTTGTATAATATTGCTAGGATTGACAACCCTATTTTCTCACTAGATCAGTGAGAATCAAATATGGCGATCATGACATATGTTTGGTATCAAAGGCGGCAATCTTGGCATAGCTTGGGTTCAAATACGGCATTCTTGAAAAGTTACATTCAAAAACGGCAATCTAGCATAAGAAAAGTAATTTTTCATCTCTGTTGTCATCTTAAAAAGTGGGGTTGTCTTTTTATTCTGTTTTGGTTAGACCACCGATTACAGTAAGACATCCGTCATGATTATCTATGGACTAGGTATTCAAATAATAAGTTTTTTTCTCCTTTCAAAAGTAGGGTCAACGCTACTTTGCCGCCTTTGATATTATACGACTCAATCACGAACAAACTACGAACAAACGATTTAGCATAGAAAAAGTAGAAAAAGTTAATACGCGCCCGCTAACTTTAAGGAAGCTGGAGCACAATAATTATACTTTATTTATTGTGCTCCAGCTTCCTATTCCCTGCTTCGTTTGACAGTTCTCATTTCATAGCCTATGTCAAAATGCCGTACGTCAAACGATATGATTGGTCTAAAGGGCGTATCATTCGTTCTCTCCAGGACAAAATGGCGGACTTTTTTTATTTTTAAGCTATTGCATAGCTTCTATCGCGGGCCTTGAGCGCGGGGACCGAATCCAGAAATTCCGTAACGTAAAAACCTCACGCTCCGTGCATCGTCTAACGTCGTTTCAGTTCGGCAGTCTTCGACACGGCGTTGTGTGCGTGCGATTAGACGTATTGTACGACTCTCGTAGAGTCGCACGAATCGAGACGAGCTGCTCCGAAATCGGACGAATACATAAGCAGCTGTTTATGAGAAAGTAATTGTAAAAAATAATAATTTAAAACCTACATGTATTGTAAAATAATAAAAATATTTTAAACAATATTAACTTTTTATTTATTTCATAAAAGAAAAATTTGTTTTCTTATCGGTCACCACGCTCAAAAAGTGTAACTTGAATTAATATCAAAGAAAAAGAAATACTGCATAAATAAAATAAAATAAATAAATTATTATAATTGCATAAGTTGATACAAAATGCTATGCAATAGCTTTACCGCGGCAGCCCCCGAGTGCCACACGTCTTTTTTTATTTTTTTATTATTTATATATGGCATCGGCTTAAAACCATTTGCAAGTGTCATGTTAAAAAAGGGGGAAATAGAACTTTCGTTTCAATTTTCAACACCGTATTCCTATATCGTGAAGTCTAAAGTCTAGTCAAAGTCCAAATATATTATAGTCAGTATAGTCTATGAGTCATGTCAGTCGATTTAGTAAAGTGGTAGAAGCTTTACTAAAAGTTCCTAGGGAGTTTTGGCGGGAACCACATAATAGCACGTTTTTAGAAGTTGTACCACTTGCCCACACTTGTGCACGATAACGAATATTTAATGGTTAATATTCTACCAATATTACACATTAAGAACCGAAATAACACAAATTTATGAAATTTTACAAAATCCACAACATCACCCATTGAACTCCCCGGCAAAACTCCGGCGGACTATTTAGTTGGACATGCCCGTAGGCTTGCGCAATCTTTTTTGACATTTTAACTTTTTATATTGTTTTGTTGTGTTTTATATTGTTTATATTGTTTTTGTTCTTTTTCAAAAGTTGTAATGTCAAAATGATGACTATGACTAGGTAACGAAATATCAAGTTCGTAATAGCCCCGCTGGTGGCGAGTGGCGGGTGACCATAGATGTTAAGTATTACTACTGAGATGGGTGAGGTAAGTTGTTCCCGCCGAAATATTACGCGCGCGCCATTGCCGCACCATATATTTTATTTTTTCAGGAAACTGATAATAAAGTCTCTTCGGATGCAGCGACTCTAATAATTATGGTCAAACTTCACTTAAGGTTACTTCACTTAACCATTAATTTTTCAATTTTTAATTAAGTTCAAGCATGCTTATATATAGTGGTTATATACATTAATTTATTTTATCAAAATCATGGTTTCATCATAAAAAATATTGATTTCGAGTTTACTTCACAAAAAATTACAGCTTTTTGCAACTATCAGATTTTTGTAATAGTTAAAATTAATTAGGTATGGTGCCTAAAAAAATTTTTTTTCGTCTATTCGATGTTAGACATATTAATAAACAATCTAGAACCCATTTTCGTATATCTCAATTATTATTTTTTAACAAAAAATTAAACCGACGTCCAAAGTAAAATGCACAAAAAAGTATGAAATAAAACTTATTTTCTTAAACTTAATTCCCCTTTAAATTTGGCTGAAATTTTAACTGTTTCTCTACTCAATCATCACAATTTTGAAGTCGGTACCAGCCAACTTGAACGTGTTCTATTTTAAATATTGTTTTTTTGTAATAATTGAAATTAATTGATGGTGCATAAATTTTTTTTTCGTCTATTCGATGTTAGACATTTTCCTATTCCTTTTTATACCTTAAAAAATAACGAAGATACAAACAATTTAAATTTACAATATGAAAGAGAGCGATATATAGGCCTGTGACGTCACGAGTTGGACCCGCCATACATTTGTAATTACAAAATGTATGGTGGTAGCAACTTGTGACGTAACAAATCGTTTTGCGAGAAAGAGATGGCAATATTTTTTATTTGCTTATAATTTATAATCGCGTCAACATGAATATGTACCTATTTCTTTTAGATTTATGTATCTTTAATCAACAATTTTAAAATTCAAACATTCCTATTTTGAATTTTGAAATTTAAAAAAGATAATCTTCTATTTCTGTATCACCAATCACAGGCGATGTCTGCAAGAGTACACCATAGATGGTAAACACTAAATATTACTACTGAGAGTACACTCTTCTTAACTCATAGTTATTAAACATTATGAACTGATGTAACACAAAATGAAATATTACAAATTCCACAACTTCACCCATTGATCTCCTCGGCAAAACTCCAGAGCTATGTAGGTACTGAAAATTTAATTTAAAAAATAAATATTATCCTGAGAGTTTTGCCGGGGAGTTCAATGGGTCGCCGCGCTCAAAGCCCGCGATAAAAGCTATGCAATAGCTTAAAAAATTGTAACTTTTTAATACAGTTTTCGTAGTATCGCCTTAGTAGTCTGTACAGTTTTCGTAGTAGCTTTAGGTAAGTGTTGTATATTAGAAATGTCTGCTAATAAGTATTATTCACTTTCTTGGGACTCCTACCAAGCAGGTATTTGCAGAGGTTTTGCTGAACAGCAAAGTGTAAGTTATTTCTATTTTATCCAGTAGTAGCTGGTAACAACTAACAATGTCGTAGTAAATAATAATCGACTGAAAGGAGCTTTTTAGTCATACACTTCGATTTTATTTTAGAAGCAAGAGTTTGTTGATATGACTTTAGTTGCCGAGGGACATTTAGTAAAAGTACATAAAAATTTAATTTGTTTGGCGAGCTCCTTTATAAAACATATTATAAAATCAGCACCATGTGAACATCCCATCATATTTCTGAATGTAAGTAACATAATATGGTGTTTTTTCTATACATATTCATTGCTACTTGATGGCAAAATATTTATTGTGATTTTAGAATGTGAGCCATGAAACACTCAGCTACCTTTTGGAATATATTTACACGGGGGAAGTTAAAGTAGGAGAAGATAAGTTACAGGCCGTACTAAGAGTAGCAAATGAACTAAAGTTAAGTGGCTTGGAGCAACTTAGTAAGGTAATAATTAAATTATAAACATTCCCAAAAATTTGTACTATCTATTCTGCATACAATTTTCACTATTCATATTATATAATGCAATACTACATAGGCCAACATTTTTAATTTAGGATATTAAAATAAATGACTTTGTGGCAGAAAAGACCTCAGGTGAGTGAGGCTCAGCAGATCAGTGTAAACTCCACAAAAGACAACCATGCTGTTGGGGCCCCAACACAAGTTTTGCCTGTGCAAAGGTAGGAGTCACCATTTTCAAACATGTAGCACCTCTTTCATCACGCTAACTTTAAAATGACACTAAAGTAAGTAAATATTTTTTTTATGTGTGTTTCAGACCTGTAAATGCTATGGTGTCTAATGAAAACATATTATGTCAGTACACAAATGGATATGAACCTGAACAAATGTCACTAGATTGCTACAACCAAAGTCCAGCATTAGACACTAGTAGTCCATCACTGACTCCGGATAATGGAATTTACTCCGCGTATGCTGCGGACACGCTTGGAGCGCTCCAGACGGCCCCTGCCAAGCCAGCAGTTACTACTGAGCCACCTGGCACTCTCCCAGTGACAAATATTACCATTCACACCACAGGTGAAGCTACTCCACTAATCTCCACAATATTACAATATACAAATATTTATAAAAAGTAAATGCTATGGTAATTTTAAGGGAAAAAATGCTTTTCACCTGATAGTTGAAAAGGGGAGTAATGTTTCTCATCAAATATGTCAATGTATAGCACATGTATTATGGTTATTGCATATTTTGGAGTAACAAACATGGAGTGACCATTGTGGGCACTGGGCAGGGTCGCTGCTGCAGCAGTACTCGAAGTCGCGGCGCGGCTGCCTGCAGCTGCTGCTGAACCGCTTCGTCTACAACCTGCACCACCAGGCGCAGTGCGGCCGCCGCCGGCGCTGGCGCTGCGCCGACTACCGCCGCGCGCGCTGCGCCGCCTACGTCGACACTCTCGGTGACGCTATCACCGCGCGGTATGCTGCACTGTTCCCCCTATAAGCTCTCTTCAGATACAATTTTATCTTTTTGTAAACAAAATGACAATGCTACCAATGTAAATGTCACTTTGCTGTGCAATACAGAAGTACAATGACATTAATTTGGTCGAATTAAAATTTTTGTTTACGTTTAGATTAAATTGAGTCTCTGCAAAATACACCTTCCTATACAATAGATAATGTCTTAACGAGGATTTAGGGTGTTTACTGGTCATATTTTCTAAACAAAGATTAAAAAATGCAGAAAGCAAGTAGTTCAGTTCATACACGCGTACATAAACATATCAAATCAAATCAAATCATTTATTCACTGAATACGTGTATAATAATGAGTAGTAAGTACATAGTATTACATATGCATAAGCAACCTCTAGTGATTATTAATAATTACTATACTTAACTGAGACTCCAGAGTAATGATTTATTTATTACGAGTTCCTCTGAATGTCAATAGATGTCGTTTTTTCTCTTGATCTGTCAAGGACTTTCGGAACATATTACAGCAGGCGTTTCCAACTAGTGGGGCACGCCTCCCTGGGGGGGGGGGGGCGTAGTGAAATACCAAGGGGAGCAAATGACAAATTCAACATAGATAATTTCCATTACAAATATTATTCGAACGCCTTGTCAGTTGCTATTAATTTTTAAATTAGTGTATAATTTAAACTCCAAAGGGATAAGACTAAACACAGAGGGTAGTAACCCTACACTAGAGCTGTCCACAAAATCTCTCTACACAAGCTAATAAATATCAAAATATTCTCTTTAGTGAGAAATTCTGGCTGCCACTTTGTATTATAGTTTTGGGTAATTTCTTCTTTAGAATTTTATACATTAATAATGTAAGGAATAGTTTGAGCCTATTTTATTATAATCTTCTTGGTTATTTAATGGAAAAAATAGTATAGTTCAAAATAAAATAAAATGGTAGTGTAATTTGCACATATTTTTTACCGACTTCCAAAAAAGGAGGCGGTTATACCTTCGGCTGTATATAAGGTTTGGTAAAATCAGGTAATCATCTTGTGTATACTTTCCGCTCAACTCAAACTCTCCCATATAAAGGAAGGTTTTTTTTCGGGTATGACAATTATTTTTCTGCCTAAACGTTTCTAAATAAGCAGTAGATTTTATGCCCAAAATATCCGTAATTGAATTTACCGGACCTTATTATTCAAATCAAATCAAATCAAAACAAAAAAATTTTATTCAAAATTGGTATTTTTAAATACTCTTTTCGAACGTCGTTACTACGTGATGCCTACCACCGGTTCGGGAACTAACCCAGCGAGAAGAGCCGGCAAGAAACTCGTCTGGGGCCACCTTTTACCAAAAAGATGGAAAATTATTCTTTTAAAATCAAAATTATTACAATGTTTGCTTATGTCTATGTAACAAATAATAACATAAGATAAGGAGCCACCTTATTCCCAAGGTGTGCCGTCTTGAATGAAGTCATTAATTTTATAATACGCTTTGGCACACAAACGTTCTTTAACTACTTTTTTAAACTTATTAATGGGAAGGTTTTGAACCTTTTCTGGGATTATATTGTATAAGCGTATACATTGGCCTTCAAAGGATTTACTAACTTTGCTTAGTCTGAATTAGGTCCTTACATATGAAATTGGCGTTTTGTCGTACTGGCCACTTTGATCTCAAATATATCTTCTTTGGTTAGGAATTCCAATTTCAAATTCATACCGCTATTTACTCATGCATTTGTGTTTCTAAAACCGTAATTAATTTGTTATTTCCCCTTTTGGTTTTTTCTTTGCGTCACACTGTTTACAAAATGGAAAACTTGAAATATCGTATTATTTTCGAGTACGATCTCCACCGTGGTACCAGTGCTGCAGAAACGGCTCGAGGGATTAATGATGTGTATGGTGGCGGTGTCGCAAAAGAAAACAGTGCGTTTTTGGTTCCAACGTTCGTTTTAGAAATTTCGACTTGCAGAACAAGCCCCGTGGACGGCCTAGGCCTAAAACTAACTAAACTATCTAAAAAAGGAGAAACATAGATTACACATAATATTAACAAACAACAAATAATAGCAAAATAACAAATCATACTAAAAAGAACAGGTATAAGGCAGTGCAATGCGAACAGCTGTCGAAAAGGACTCCACTCAGGTGTACGATCGCGGCATAGTACTCAACTAATATTATCTGAAAATAGTAAAAAATAAATAAACAGATATCAATAAATATATAAGAATATCAGTAATTACATATTGTCAGAGCAATAAAACACGCGCGATGGTGACGTCACCGCTCACAGCGGCGACCAATTGCCGAGATGAGGAGGCAGGCGCGCGCGCCGCACAGCGGGCGTGGACCCCGCGCAGAGCAGTTTTTGTATGTTCAACGATTACTCCGCCGTCTGTGGACCAATTTTCAAATATATATTTTTGATGTAAAGGGTATAATCCCAAATTGGTCCTTTTGACATCAAAGTGGTGACCTGATGATGGGATCCATGAGGAATCGAGGGAACTCCTGGATAGTTATAGGATATAGGACAAGTTATATGGACACATATGGTGATTTCGACTTTTTCTGAAGTAATCCAAGCATATGCTACCTGTTGAGAAGTAAATATTATAACAAGTCTCCTTGTACATTGGCACAGTACAATATTGAAAAGTTTATATACCTATCAAATTGAGAATGTTATGTCAATAGAAAATATATGGTGATTTGAAGAAGTCTTACTCGCTTATTATTTCATAGAAATACTATAAATCGAACACTACCAAAAAATAAGATTTTGCACCAAGGTATCAGGGTATACCTGATCCAAAAGTACTGAACAGAACTCCTGACTGCTTACAGATACATGATTGGGGATTTCGGCGTTGTTTAAAGAATTGCAAGCATATGTCATAATATCAAATACAGTAATCATCATCATCCCTACCATCATCACAGCATACATTATCACATTATTATTCACCTATTAAGGTTTCTCATAGTATTTTACACCGACACTGATATATTTGAACATTACTTTGCCGTTTATGAAACTATTTGCAAAATTTCAGTTGTTGTATTGGTTATAATTCTAAATTTGTCTCTTACGTTACCAAGGTGGGGTGACCTGATGATGGGATTCTTGGTGAATTAAGGGATCTCTTCGAAACTTATATAGAGACATCAGTGGCGTGCACAGGATTATGGCACTGGGTATGCGGCGCAGTACTCGGTCACAAAAACTTTTTCGTTTATAGATTTTTAGCATAGCTACAGCCAAGCGACGGATCTCTAATGCCCGGTTCCTATAATAAACGGATCGTCATGGTATAAAAGTTACTATCCGTTTTTCTACTACCGACTACGAGTCGTAAATACTGTTCCACAATTAACTTTCTATACCTGCTACCGACGAGCGTCCGTCGGTCGTTCAAATACCGAGCTCTCCTCACTCTCAGTTGTGCGTTTCGTTATAGGCAAAATTGTAACCGAAAATGGCACAAAATTCAAGACATAATAAATTAGATTCACATATGATTGATAGTAATTAATTTTTTTATCGTAATAATATTATTATTATCGTACAATCGCAGGTATCTGCGTGTTATTTTATCTTTTTCTTACCAAATACAGTAGAATGCATACACATAACAAGAACGGGAACGGAACGTAAGCGCCTTTTTGTTTTGTTTGACTGATGACATCCATCATCTTTGCAAAATAAAAGTACGTATATAGTCTCTGTTATTACGACTTTTACAGAAGAAAGTATAATAAAGTTTCTAGTCGTGTTTTACGTACAACTTTTGAAATGGATATTACGCCGGTGAGTACAGATAACATCTATAATTTGATATTTTTCTAAAAAACTGTACCTACATGTTTGCCGCTTAAAATATTGCAACGTTTTTGAAGATTTACTTTATTTAGGTGTATTTCTGTTACAGAAAACAAAGAAGCCTATGAGCAAGGATGTTGCCCTGCTTGTGGATCTCATACAAAGCAACCCAATACTTACAACAAAAGAGGCCAATGCGGCCACAAACAAACTAAAAGAGGAATGTTGGGCTACTTTGACCAACACATTTAATTCAAAATGTGGTCAAATACCACGGCAGCGAGAGCAACTCAAATTGAAATAGGGCAATTTGAAAAAGGCTGCTCGTAAAAGAGCTGCGAATATCAGAGTGAAAAATTTGAAACTAATTTTTTATTAAATTAAATTAAATTAAATTAAATATCGTTTTATTCAGGCTGCATAGGCCCATATTATACCTTATAGACTAACATACATAATATAATGTAATAAACACTAACATTAAACACGTATTGTCTGCGACGTGGGGCGCGAAGTTTTCGGGAGTCGTCCTCTAAATCTTCTGTAGACGACTCCAATCGGCAAGAACTCCTTCTTCTCAAAGGTCGGTAAATGATGGGTTGGAACTCTCACCACAAAAGAACTAAAGTTCACTTTATGACGAGATTCCAAACGCTCGACCCTCAAGGCGAAGTTGGTTCTTCTCCTGATGTAGCAACATTGTTATTAAAGCATAGAACCTTAATGTCAACAATACCTGATGTAGTGGAGATATCCCATGATTTCTGAAATAACTTCAATAATTTATTTCACTATAATGGAGTTTTTACTCTTATTTTAGGTAGGTATGAGGTTATGTTTTCATAGTATATATTTTGACGGTGTACAAATGCCTCCAACATACTAAACTGGCTCCTGTTACTCTTAAGTGTGGATAAACTTCAAGTAGTAACTGTTCAACAGATTCTTTATCAAGTCGAAATCTCCTTTGAAATTCGTACGAATCCAGCGTCGCTAAATAATTCACTCTTTCTTTATATACTCGATCACGCCTATTATCTTCTTCTGAATCAGTCTCACTGGAGTCCGTGGTGATAATATCGAACATTTCCCTATCACTGTCTGAACTCAACATTTCTTCAAATTTCTTGCAGCTTGCAGCGAAAACAGTGAAATAGACACTAACCGACCGAAATTGACAGGTAACCGTATGGCATTACGAATAGTAATCTTGACAAACTACTGACGTTTAAAATATTTATAGGAACGGCCTAAACTGTCTTCTTCGTACATTACGCTTACCGTCCGTTACTAGTAACCCTCCCTTCCGTTAGTAGCAAGCCGACGGTAAGTTGCTTAACGAGACGTTTTTTATAGGAACGGTTTAAGCTTACGCCTCGTATAATATTCCACCATTCGTAACTAGAACGGATCGTTTTTCAAATATAGGAACCGGGCATAAGTCGAAACCATGCCAACAGAGCAAGTCTTAGATGTACTACTATTCATGTACATCTTCTACGGCAACGCAGACAAAACAGCGATCGATCGTCGCGGCGGAAGAAATTCTAATAAGTAAAATAATAAGCATATGTTAAAATATTATAACTCACCAGTCAGTCAGCTTCAATTTTCACATATTCAAGCTTCCGGTTACTTGAGATTACTATATCCCGATGTAAATTACTAAATAATATGCAAGGAAAACAATATAATTTAATTGTGTGTACACAACCACACAGCCAGTTATACTATATATACTTTTAACATGAAATTTTCGAGTTACATTATTTTTTTGCTGGTTTAATTGTTGTAACTCGGGTACACACCTACCTTTAGACAGAATTTGAATCTTTTCACTGAATGACAATCGTGAGAACTTGTTATTTTTAATTTTTAATAAACACATTATCAACTCAAACCTCACAGTCAAATGTACACACTTTCTAATGTTAAAAAATCTTTTAAGAAAACTATAAATAAACAGGAGCGATTAAATTGTAAACAAACACATGAAATATGGCCGCCGCAAACACAAAACATTTCTTCTATTTAAACAAATATAACCTTACTAAACAAAAATGCATTTTCTGTATAGATAATTCATTAGATTCAAGTCATTTTGTTTTTAGTCGGATTATAGGCAACGAATAACTTCCGACAAGCCATTCGGCGGTTTTCGTTAGCCATCGGATACTTCGGATAGCCTGCCGCAGGAGTTACTACTATATTATCATGTCGATATTCCTGGATGTGTGCGTTTGCGAAGTATGAATATTGTAATATTCATACAAATGCGAAGATTTGTCCTGCAGCACGCATCGGCATTAGTTGCTATTTATAAAATATTAGACGTTTTTAAGTTATTATATTTTTTTAATTAATTTATTTACTATTAATTATAGTCATCTAAAACGTACGAACGTTTTATTAAAATATCTATGAATGACAAGTAAAGTACTGCATTTCTGCCTATATGGAGCGCACGCCCCTGAGAGACATATAGTGATTTCGACTTTTTCTGAAGTAGTCCAAGCATAAAAAAAAAACATGTTATTCCCGTGGCGCTTCCTCTTTAATTCTGACTTTTTGTCATCACAATTTTTGCTGTCTCCCGCTTTGCTTGGGGAGGGAAACTGGAATACTTCCTACTCCTCCTACAATCTTCTGATTAATTTCGTTGCGGGTTCCAAGACAGATTTAGCATGTCCCCCGGGCACCCCTGAGATCATATCAAAGGATTTTTGCGGTTGGTTACCACTGTCGATCCTGGCTACACAGGAGTTGCAGTGGTGGATAAGTGTGGTGGGCCAATTGCCCGTTTAAAAAAAATAGTCCAAGCATATAAAAAAAAAAATCTTATATATATGTATAGTATAAAAGTATTAAATATACTTCCCGTTTTCTGGTACCTGTAACACAAGTTCTTCGGATACTTAGCACGGGGCCAGATTGACGTGGTGTGAAGCGTCCATAGATATTATTATATTATTATATTATTATATTATTATATTATTATATTATTATTTATTATATTATTATATTATTATATTATTATATTATTATATTATTATTATTATATCCAAGGTATACCCTGGATCCAAAAGTACTGAACAGAACTCCTGAGTCCTTATAGATATATGTTTGGGTATTCTGGTGTTGTTTAAATAGCTGCAAGCATATGCCATCATACCATTTACAGTAATCATCATCATCATCATCGCCACCATTTTCACACGAAACACCAACATATTATGATGATATAGGTACTCACTACTCATCAGAGTTTTGTGCACCAATATCAATGTTTTTGAAATTTTGCTATTGCGAAAATTATATTCGTGATCATTATCATCACTATAATATATTTAATGCTTACTGCTACATTTTTTTCGCCGACTACTACAATACATAATAATGATTATTTAATAATAGGTATAGTATCTAATCATTATCATCACTGGTGATTGTTTATTAGGTGTCGGTAATGCTTATTTGGGGAAATACCACGGCCTCTCAGAAAACTGACATAGATTAACGCTTGAGTTTGTTTTGCCGAGAGTGTGAGAATAGCGGAAGCTTTTTTGTATTTATAACTTTCTCAAAATGTTTTCATAATAATAATAATATATTAAATGTAACTAAAATGAATAAAATATAATTCCCCTTTTAAATTCGGCTAAAATTTTAATAATTTCTTTACTCAATCTTCATAATTATGAATTCCGGTTCGGCCCAAACAATTTCTTAATAGTTATTAGGTACTAATATTTAAAATAGAACTCACGTTCAAGTTCAAAATAATGAAGTAAAGTAAAGGTACCGACTTCAAAATAACGAAGAGTGAGTATCTAATTTTAGCCGAATTTAAAAGGATAATTATTTATTTGATAACTAGTGTATAAGTATACTAAACTTCTCTTTTTAAATTATTTTATTGATTTCAGTAAAAACGTTCACCATCACGAGTACCACGATGATATAATATTGAGTAAGGTGCGTGAGAACTGCGTGTTCGGCTCGCTGGTCGCGGCGGCGGACCGCGCGCCCAAACACGTCTCCCTAACACAAGTCTCCACCGAGCGCGCGGCTACGAGCGGAAACGAATCATAGTAACTCCATTAATGTTGTATTACAAATAAAACTCTCAATTGAAATATTTATCTTGTTTAGTATTAATTATTATCCTATTACATTACATGGGAGAGCCACAAAATTATTCGAGCCATTAGATATTTCTATACAGAACCTAATTTCTGAGTGGCAGGAACGGTGGGACAACACTATCAAAGGGCGTCACCTATATAATTTCTTCCCTTCGGTACGCGATCGACTTTCGAAGCAATGGATAGAAATAGACCACTACGTCGCACAATTTTTGACAGGACACGGAAACTTTAAAGCTAAACTATTTGGATTTAGATTAGTCTCGTCTCCGCTATGCGAGTGTTCGACCGAAGGTAGCCCTTATGAAAACTGCTCATCACATACTCTGGGAGTGTGATCTCTGGTACTAAGGCGGGTCAATAAGTCCGTGACTTTTTGAATTTCTAACCTCCTTACTGAAAAAGCAACACTACTCCTGTCAACAGGCATCTGTCAGTTGACTCCTATCAAAATTTGAACTAGCTGCGTCAGTTAGTTTGTGTTTTACAGCTATCTTTATCAGACTATCCAGTAACTTAAGGAAACAATGGAAAAAAGTGAATTTCGTGTGCTTATTAAGCATTATTTTTTGCGAAAAAAAACCATTACCAAGACCAAGGCTAAGCTTGATAAATACTATGGGGACTCTGCACCATCGATTTCAATGGTAACTAAGTGGTTTACTGAATTTCGTTGTGGCCTTACAAGCACTGAAGATGCCGAACGTCCTGGACGCCCAGTTGAGGTCTCTACACCCGAAACAATCGAAAAAAATCACGATATGGTGTTGGCCGACCGAAGATTGAAAGTGCAAGAGATTGTGGAAGCCATAGGCATCTCGCATGGCTCAGTGGTTTCAATTTTGAATGATCACTTGGGCATGAGAAAGCTTTCCGCAAGATGGGTGCCGCGTTTGCTCACAGTCGACCACAAACGCAATCGTGTAACAACTTCACAGGAAGGTTTGGCGTTGTTTAATCACAATATGGAGGAGTTTTTTAACCGTGGACGAAACATGGATCCATCACAATACACCAGAGATCAAACAACAGTCAAAACAGTGTGTTTCTAAGGGTGAATCGGCGCCAAAGAAGGCCAAGGTGGGTTTGTCAGCCAATAAAGTTATGGCGACTGTTTTTTGGGATGCACGTGGGATAATCCACATTGACTATCTTCAAAAGGGAAGAACAATTAATGGGGAATATTATGCCAACTTATTGGACCGCTTCAATGAGGATTTGAAAAAAAACCGACCTCATTTGGCCAAGAAAAAAGTTCTTTTTCACTAAGACAATGCAAGGGTGCACACATGTGCAGTTGCCATGGCAAAAATCCATGAATTGGGCTATGAATTGCTCCCACATCCACCCTATTCTCAAGATTTGGCTCCGAGTGACTACTTCTTGTTCCCAAACCTGAAAAAAATGGCTCGGTGGAAAAAGATTTGACTCCAATGATGAAGTCATCTCGCAAACAAAGGCCTATTTTGAGGACCTCGATAAATCATATTTTTTGGAAGGGATAAAAAAATTGGAGAAGCGTTGGACAAAGTGTATAGAGCTCAAGGGGGACTACGTTGAAAAATAAAATGATTTATTTATCAAAAAATCTGTGTTTTATTCCAAAAGTCACGGACTTATTGACCCGCCCTCGTATGACGAAAGAATCGAAATGTTGAACAGCGTCCATTGTGTTTCTAGGGTTGTGTACTATGAAGATCTCGTGGGCTGCGCGAAGAACTTCCGAGCTTTCAAACGTTTTTGTCATAAGTACTATTGGAAACAATGCAACACTTTTTTGTCATTATAAATGCATTGTAATCAATTGTCATATTAAAAATTAAAACATTTAATTACATTCTGTCTTGTAGTCATAAAAAAAAAACATGTTATTCCCGTGGTGCTTCCCCTTTAATTCTGACTTTTTGTCATCACAATTTTTGCTGTCTCCCGCTTTGCTTGGGGAGGGAAACTGGAATACTTCCTACTCCTCCTACAATCTTCTGATTAATTTCGTTGCGGGTTCCAAGACAGATTTAGCATGTCCCCCGGGCACCCCTGAGATCATATCAAAGGGTTTTTGCGGTTGGTTACCACTGTCGATCCTGGCTACACAGGAGTTGCAGTGGTGGGTAAGTGTGGTGGGCCAATTGCCCGTTTAAAAAAAAAAATGGGAGAGCCACTCACTCACGGAACTCACGGAATGAAGAGGCCGACTCGACCGGGTGAATACCACGGCCTCACAGAAAACCGGCGTGAAATAACGATTGTGTTGTGTTTCATGAAGTGAGTGAGATTACTTAGGCCTCAGCCTAAGGGGGTTGGGGATTTTAAGGACAGGGAACGCAAGTCGCAACACCTGTGAGTGTCCATGGGCGGCGGTATCGCTTACCACCATATTTATAAGTAATTTTAATAATTTAAGTATACTTACTACTATAAAAGCAAGAGAGAGAGAGTGATTGGCTACTTACTCCATTATCTGATTGATTAACACATTTAATTTACGGTTTGATGTAATTACTTACCTTGGTGTTTCGTTTATTAGGGTTCCGTAATAATCAAGGAACCCTTATAATTTTGCTCTGTCCGTCCGTCTGTCTGTCTGTCTGTCTGTCTGTCCACGCTTCTACCTTCTGTAATTATGAATATAAATTGATGAAATTTTTTAAAGTTAAAGATAGAAGTGTATAGATCTTGGTTCCGGCATCATAAAATAATAATAATTTTACATTTTAGGGGTGGCTCTCCATACATGTGAATTGGGGAAGAAAAAGATTTTTTTCATTCTACCCCATTGTCCCTCACGATGGGGTAGAATGAAAAAAATGTTTATCGTTGAATAGGTCTTTTAAAATAAAGGTAAGGTTTCATACAATATGACTTATTTATAAAGTCGACATTTTTCGAGTAATCAGCCTCCAAAGTGGTTTGTAAGTTGGTAACCCCTAGCATTTCTTAACTATAGGAGATAGAAACTTGTAAGTTTCCTTGCTGATAGATCATGCTAAAAACTCAAAACCGAAGAAAAAAAAAAGAGAAATAAAAACAATGACGAATTTTCGAGTACTCGGCCTCCAAAGTGGTTCGTAAGTTGGTACCCCACCTAGCATTTCTAAACTATAGGAGATAGAAACTTGTAAATTTCCATGCTGATAAATCATACTAAAAACTCTTTAGGAAAATTATTTTGAGCGAAATCGGACAATAATTACTATTGAAGAAATTTAAAGAAAACCTATTGCGCGTATAGTTACGGAACCCTCCTTAGACATGTTTTGGCAGTGGCGTGCACAGGATTATGACACTGGGTATGCGGCGAAGTACTCGGTCACAAAAACTTTTTCGTTTTTAGATTTTTAGCATAGCTACAGCCAAGCGACGGATCTCTAAGTCGAAACCATGACAACAGAGCAAGTCTTAGATGTAGGTACTACTATTCATGTACATCTTCTACGGCAACGCAGACAAAACAGTGATCGATCGTCGCGGCAGAAGAAATTCTAATAAGTAAAATAGTAAGCATATTTTAAAATATTATAACTACTCACCAGTCAGTCAGCTTAAATTTTCACATATTAAAGGTTCCGGTTACTTGAGATTACTATATCCCGATGTAAATAAACGCAAGATTTCGGCCGTGTGTGTGAGGCTCGGAGTGAGGCCGCGGAATAAAAATTATTTAAATCTAAATATCCCGAATCAGTCCACACTGTACTAGAATTACTAAATAATATGCAAGGAAAACAATATAATTTAATCGTGTGTACACAACCACACAGCCAGTTATACTATATATACTTTTAACATGAAATTTTCGAGTTACATAATTTTTTTGCTGGTTTAATTGTTGTAACTCGGGTACACACCTACCTTTAGACAGAATTTGAATCTTTTCACTGAATGACAATCGTGAGAACTTGTTATTTTTAATTTTTAATAAACACATTATCAACTCAAACCTCACAGTCAAATGTACACACTTTCTAATGTTAAAAAATCTTTTAAGAAAACTATAAATAAACAGGAGCGATTAAATTGTAAACAAACACATGAAATATGGCCGCCGCAAACACAAAACATTTCTTCTATTTAAACAAATATAACCTTACTAAACAAAAATGCATTTTCTGTATAGATAATTCATTAGATTCAAGTCATTTTGTTTTTAGTCGGATTATAGGCAACGAATAACTTCCGACAAGCCATTCGGCGGTTTTCGTTAGCCATCGGATACTTCGGATAGCCTGCCGCAGGAGTTACTACTATATTATCATGTCGATATTCCTGGATGTGTGCGTTTGCGAAGTATGAATATTGTAATATTCATACAAATGCGAAGATTTGTCCTGCAGCACGCATCGGCATTAGTTGCTATTTATAAAATATTAGACGTTTTTAAGTTATTATATTTTTTTAATTAATTTATTTACTATTAATTATTATAGTCATCTAAAACGTACGAACGTTTTATTAAAATATCTATGAATGACAAGTAAAGTACTGCATTTCTGCCTATATGGAGCGCACGCCCCTGAGAGACATATAGTGATTTCGACTTTTTCTGAAGTAGTCCAAGCATAAAAAAAAAACATGTTATTCCCGTGGCGCTTCCTCTTTAATTCTGACTTTTTGTCATCACAATTTTTGCTGTCTCCCGCTTTGCTTGGGGAGGGAAACTGGAATACTTCCTACTCCTCCTACAATCTTCTGATTAATTTCGTTGCGGGTTCCAAGACAGATTTAGCATGTCCCCCGGGCACCCCTGAGATCATATCAAAGGATTTTTGCGGTTGGTTACCACTGTCGATCCTGGCTACACAGGAGTTGCAGTGGTGGGTAAGTGTGGTGGGCCAATTGCCCGTTTAAAAAAAATAGTCCAAGCATATAAAAAAAAAAATCTTATATATATGTATAGTATAAAAGTATTAAATATACTTCCCGTTTTCTGGTACCTGTAACACAAGTTCTTCGGATACTTAGCACGGGGCCAGATTGACGTGGTGTGAAGCGTCCATAGATATTATTATATTATTATATTATTATATTATTATATTATTATATTATTATTTATTATATTATTATATTATTATATTATTATATTATTATATTATTATTATTATATCCAAGGTATACCCTGGATCCAAAAGTACTGAACAGAACTCCTGAGTCCTTATAGATATATGTTTGGGTATTCTGGTGTTGTTTAAATAGCTGCAAGCATATGCCATCATACCATTTACAGTAATCATCATCATCATCATCGCCACCATTTTCACACGAAACACCAACATATTATGATGATATAGGTACTCACTACTCATCAGAGTTTTGTGCACCAATATCAATGTTTTTGAAATTTTGCTATTGCGAAAATTATATTCGTGATCATTATCATCACTATAATATATTTAATGCTTACTGCTACATTTTTTTCGCCGACTACTACAATACATAATAATGATTATTTAATAATAGGTATAGTATCTAATCATTATCATCACTGGTGATTGTTTATTAGGTGTCGGTAATGCTTATTTGGGGAAATACCACGGCCTCTCAGAAAACTGACATAGATTAACGCTTGAGTTTGTTTTGCCGAGAGTGTGAGAATAGCGGAAGCTTTTTTGTATTTATAACTTTCTCAAAATGTTTTCATAATAATAATAATATATTAAATGTAACTAAAATGAATAAAATATAATTCCCCTTTTAAATTCGGCTAAAATTTTAATAATTTCTTTACTCAATCTTCATAATTATGAATTCCGGTTCGGCCCAAACAATTTCTTAATAGTTATTAGGTACTAATATTTAAAATAGAACTCACGTTCAAGTTCAAAATAATGAAGTAAAGTAAAGGTACCGACTTCAAAATAACGAAGAGTGAGTATCTAATTTTAGCCGAATTTAAAAGGATAATTATTTATTTGATAACTAGTGTATAAGTATACTAAACTTCTCTTTTTAAATTATTTTATTGATTTCAGTAAAAACGTTCACCATCACGAGTACCACGATGATATAATATTGAGTAAGGTGCGTGAGAACTGCGTGTTCGGCTCGCTGGTCGCGGCGGCGGACCGCGCGCCCAAACACGTCTCCCTAACACAAGTCTCCACCGAGCGCGCGGCTACGAGCGGAAACGAATCATAGTAACTCCATTAATGTTGTATTACAAATAAAACTCTCAATTGAAATATTTATCTTGTTTAGTATTAATTATTATCCTATTACATTACATGGGAGAGCCACAAAATTATTCGAGCCATTAGATATTTCTATACAGAACCTAATTTCTGAGTGGCAGGAACGGTGGGACAACACTATCAAAGGGCGTCACCTATATAATTTCTTCCCTTCGGTACGCGATCGACTTTCGAAGCAATGGATAGAAATAGACCACTACGTCGCACAATTTTTGACAGGACACGGAAACTTTAAAGCTAAACTATTTGGATTTAGATTAGTCTCGTCTCCGCTATGCGAGTGTTCGACCGAAGGTAGCCCTTATGAAAACTGCTCATCACATACTCTGGGAGTGTGATCTCTGGTACTAAGGCGGGTCAATAAGTCCGTGACTTTTTGAATTTCTAACCTCCTTACTGAAAAAGCAACACTACTCCTGTCAACAGGCATCTGTCAGTTGACTCCTATCAAAATTTGAACTAGCTGCGTCAGTTAGTTTGTGTTTTACAGCTATCTTTATCAGACTATCCAGTAACTTAAGGAAACAATGGAAAAAAGTGAATTTCGTGTGCTTATTAAGCATTATTTTTTGCGAAAAAAAACCATTACCAAGACCAAGGCTAAGCTTGATAAATACTATGGGGACTCTGCACCATCGATTTCAATGGTAACTAAGTGGTTTACTGAATTTCGTTGTGGCCTTACAAGCACTGAAGATGCCGAACGTCCTGGACGCCCAGTTGAGGTCTCTACACCCGAAACAATCGAAAAAAATCACGATATGGTGTTGGCCGACCGAAGATTGAAAGTGCAAGAGATTGTGGAAGCCATAGGCATCTCGCATGGCTCAGTGGTTTCAATTTTGAATGATCACTTGGGCATGAGAAAGCTTTCCGCAAGATGGGTGCCGCGTTTGCTCACAGTCGACCACAAACGCAATCGTGTAACAACTTCACAGGAAGGTTTGGCGTTGTTTAATCACAATATGGAGGAGTTTTTTAACCGTGGACGAAACATGGATCCATCACAATACACCAGAGATCAAACAACAGTCAAAACAGTGTGTTTCTAAGGGTGAATCGGCGCCAAAGAAGGCCAAGGTGGGTTTGTCAGCCAATAAAGTTATGGCGACTGTTTTTTGGGATGCACGTGGGATAATCCACATTGACTATCTTCAAAAGGGAAGAACAATTAATGGGGAATATTATGCCAACTTATTGGACCGCTTCAATGAGGATTTGAAAAAAAACCGACCTCATTTGGCCAAGAAAAAAGTTCTTTTTCACTAAGACAATGCAAGGGTGCACACATGTGCAGTTGCCATGGCAAAAATCCATGAATTGGGCTATGAATTGCTCCCACATCCACCCTATTCTCAAGATTTGGCTCCGAGTGACTACTTCTTGTTCCCAAACCTGAAAAAAATGGCTCGGTGGAAAAAGATTTGACTCCAATGATGAAGTCATCTCGCAAACAAAGGCCTATTTTGAGGACCTCGATAAATCATATTTTTTGGAAGGGATAAAAAAATTGGAGAAGCGTTGGACAAAGTGTATAGAGCTCAAGGGGGACTACGTTGAAAAATAAAATGATTTATTTATCAAAAAATCTGTGTTTTATTCCAAAAGTCACGGACTTATTGACCCGCCCTCGTATGACGAAAGAATCGAAATGTTGAACAGCGTCCATTGTGTTTCTAGGGTTGTGTACTATGAAGATCTCGTGGGCTGCGCGAAGAACTTCCGAGCTTTCAAACGTTTTTGTCATAAGTACTATTGGAAACAATGCAACACTTTTTTGTCATTATAAATGCATTGTAATCAATTGTCATATTAAAAATTAAAACATTTAATTACATTCTGTCTTGTAGTCATAAAAAAAAAAACATGTTATTCCCGTGGTGCTTCCCCTTTAATTCTGACTTTTTGTCATCACAATTTTTGCTGTCTCCCGCTTTGCTTGGGGAGGGAAACTGGAATACTTCCTACTCCTCCTACAATCTTCTGATTAATTTCGTTGCGGGTTCCAAGACAGATTTAGCATGTCCCCCGGGCACCCCTGAGATCATATCAAAGGGTTTTTGCGGTTGGTTACCACTGTCGATCCTGGCTACACAGGAGTTGCAGTGGTGGGTAAGTGTGGTGGGCCAATTGCCCGTTTAAAAAAAAATGGGAGAGCCACTCACTCACGGAACTCACGGAATGAAGAGGCCGACTCGACCGGGTGAATACCACGGCCTCACAGAAAACCGGCGTGAAATAACGATTGTGTTGTGTTTCATGAAGTGAGTGAGATTACTTAGGCCTCAGCCTAAGGGGGTTGGGGATTTTAAGGACAGGGAACGCAAGTCGCAACACCTGTGAGTGTCCATGGGCGGCGGTATCGCTTACCACCATATTTATAAGTAATTTTAATAATTTAAGTATACTTACTACTATAAAAGCAAGAGAGAGAGAGTGATTGGCTACTTACTCCATTATCTGATTGATTAACACATTTAATTTACGGTTTGATGTAATTACTTACCTTGGTGTTTCGTTTATTAGGGTTCCGTAATAATCAAGGAACCCTTATAATTTTGCTCTGTCCGTCCGTCTGTCTGTCTGTCTGTCTGTCTGTCCACGCTTCTACCTTCTGTAATTATGAATATAAATTGATGAAATTTTTTAAAGTTAAAGATAGAAGTGTATAGATCTTGGTTCCGGCATCATAAAATAATAATAATTTTACATTTTAGGGGTGGCTCCCCATACATGTGAATTGGGGAAGAAAAAGATTTTTTTCATTCTACCCCATTGTCCCTCACGATGGGGTAGAATGAAAAAAATGTTTATCGTTGAATAGGTCTTTTAAAATAAAGGTAAGGTTTCATACAATATGACTTATTTATAAAGTCGACATTTTTCGAGTAATCAGCCTCCAAAGTGGTTTGTAAGTTGGTAACCCCTAGCATTTCTTAACTATAGGAGATAGAAACTTGTAAGTTTCCTTGCTGATAGATCATGCTAAAAACTCAAAACCGAAGAAAAAAAAAAGAGAAATAAAAACAATGACGAATTTTCGAGTACTCGGCCTCCAAAGTGGTTCGTAAGTTGGTACCCCACCTAGCATTTCTAAACTATAGGAGATAGAAACTTGTAAATTTCCATGCTGATAAATCATACTAAAAACTCTTTAGGAAAATTATTTTGAGCGAAATCGGACAATAATTACTATTGAAGAAATTTAAAGAAAACCTATTGCGCGTATAGTTACGGAACCCTCCTTAGACATGTTTTGGCAGTGGCGTGCACAGGATTATGACACTGGGTATGCGGCGAAGTACTCGGTCACAAAAACTTTTTCGTTTTTAGATTTTTAGCATAGCTACAGCCAAGCGACGGATCTCTAAGTCGAAACCATGACAACAGAGCAAGTCTTAGATGTAGGTACTACTATTCATGTACATCTTCTACGGCAACGCAGACAAAACAGTGATCGATCGTCGCGGCAGAAGAAATTCTAATAAGTAAAATAGTAAGCATATTTTAAAATATTATAACTACTCACCAGTCAGTCAGCTTAAATTTTCACATATTAAAGGTTCCGGTTACTTGAGATTACTATATCCCGATGTAAATAAACGCAAGATTTCGGCCGTGTGTGTGAGGCTCGGAGTGAGGCCGCGGAATAAAAATTATTTAAATCTAAATATCCCGAATCAGTCCACACTGTACTAGAATTACTAAATAATATGCAAGGAAAACAATATAATTTAATCGTGTGTACACAACCACACAGCCAGTTATACTATATATACTTTTAACATGAAATTTTCGAGTTACATAATTTTTTTGCTGGTTTAATTGTTGTAACTCGGGTACACACCTACCTTTAGACAGAATTTGAATCTTTTCACTGAATGACAATTATTGTGAGAACTTGTTTTTTTTAATTTTTAATAAACCCACATTATCAACGCAAACCCTTACAATCAAATAACATTTTAAAAAAATCAACTTAACGCACTAGTAAAAGCAAATCACTACAATTATTATAGAAACTCAGTAAGAAACTGTTAAATGTACACACTTTCAAATGTTAAAATGAAAAATCTTTTAAGAAAACTATAAATAAACAGGAGCGATTTAATTGTAAACAATGCTTATCACATGAAATATGCAATATGGCCCCCGAGAAACACGAAATGTTTCTTCTATTTCAATAAATAAAACCTTACTAAACAAAAATGCATAATGTGCATACATGATTCATTAGATTCACGTCGTATTGTTTTTAGTCGGATTATAGGCAACGAATAATTTCCGACAAGCCAGTTCGGCGGTTTTCGGAAGCGATCGGATAGCCGAACCGAGGTCTCAGCTCGGCTCGACGAGGTTCGGCCATCGCCTGCCGCATGCGTTACCGCTATATAATCATGTCGATATTCATGCATGTATGCGTTTGCGAAATATGAAAATTACACACACATGCGATGATTTTTCCTGCAGGACTTACCGGCATGAGTTGCTATTTATAAAATATTAGGCGTTTTTAAGTTATTATATTTTTAAATTAATTTATTTACTATTAATTAAAGTCATCTAAAACGTACGAACGTTTTATTAAAATATCTGTGAATGACAAGTAAAGCACTGCATTTCTGCCCACAAGGAGCGCACGCCCCTATGTTTTGGCATGCTCTTGGTTAGGTATTGGACATTTGTCTTAATACTATCATCATGATTCTGCTGTGACGCTGACGCAATAATGGGATGAGAGAGAAGTGTGTAGTATCATGAAGACGATTATTATACGCCATTTAGATCCAATTTTTAACCGACTTCCAAAAATAGTAGGCAGTTAAACGTTCGGCTGTGTATATATGTAGGGATCTCCTACATCTTATTTTTACGTTTTATATTTACATATTACTTCACACACAATTTTATTTATACACCTAACTATTTACAAACTTAAAAATTAAAAATATTTACTTCATTTAAAATAATAAAAATATTTACATAATTATTTTATAACTAAAAAGTATAAATTAATTCTGACAAGGCATCTGGTGCCCAGTCAGCTCATATAAATGCTTACGCGGTATGATGTTATCGCTGTGCGCCGCGCGGCCGCAGTTCAATTTCTTTATTGATACTCCTTCTATTTTTATTATTTTTTTTATTAAATAAGGGGGCAAACGAGCAAACGGGTCACCTGATGGTAAGCAACTACCGTCGCCCATGGACACTCGCAACATCAGAAGAGCTGCAGGTGCGTTGCCGGCCTTTTAAGAGGGAATACGCTCTCTTCTTGAAGGTTTGCAGGTCGTATAGGTCCGGAAATACTGCTGGTGACAGTTCGTTCCAGAGTTTTACAGTGCGCGGCAGAAAGTTACGCGAAAAGCGCACGGTGGAAGACTGCCACTCATCCAGGTGATGAGGATGGTATGTTTTTCGCGTGGGACGATGGCGAAAAGTTGCAGGTGGTATGATTCCGAACAATTCCTCAGAGCACTCCTCGTGATACAACCGATAGAGGATGCAGAGTGAAGCTACATCTCGGCGTAATTCCAAGGGGTCCAAGCTGTTTGAAACACTATGGCAGTCAACAATTCGAGCGGCCCTTCGTTGGATACGATCCAGAGGGAGCTGTTGGTATTTTGGCGCCCCTGCCCAGAGATGAGAACAATATTCCATATGAGGCCGAACCTGCGCCTTGTAGAGTTGTAGGCGTTGGTCCGGACTGAAGTACTGTCTCGCTCTGTTAAGAACACCAAGCTTCTTCGAGGCTAACTTAGCCTTACCCTCTAGATGATATCGGAACTGAACTTCGCTCGATATGTTGACGCCAAGTATCTCAATGCTAGGGGAGATGATTAAAGATGTGCCCTCGAAACGAGGATATAAGACTATTGGTGACTTTTTAGTGGTGAACGCGCAGACTTGTGTCTTGGCGGGGTTGAATTGGACTAAGTTACGTCTACCCCATTCAGAGACTTTCTCCAATGAATTCTTTTTTTTAGACACAGGTTCGTTTCGACTCTCAATGACATTTAGCCGAGAAATATTGGGGAAGCCGGTATATACAGCATCACCTGTACTATCATCCGCATAGCAATGAATGCCGTTGGTCTGTAACATGTCATTGATATGCAGTATGAATAGGGTAGGCAATAGCACACAGACCTGAGGGACACCAGCATCAACAGACTGAGTTTCCGAGCATTCGCCGTCAACTACGACCTTTATGCTTCTATCTGCTAAGAAACTAGTGACCCACTTACATAATTCCTCGGGCAGCCCATATGATGGAAGCTTTGATAGCAGCGCTTTATGCCAAACCCGATCAAAGGCCTTCGCAATGTCCAAACTAACAGCCAATGCCGCTCCCTTCGACTCAATTGCCTGAGCCCAACGATGAGTTAGGTACGCCAAGAGATCACCAGCCGAGCGACCCTTACGGAACCCGTATTGTTTGTCGCTTAGTAATCCCTGGCCGTCCAAGTATCGAAGAAGCTGGTTATTGATAATGGATTCCATTATCTTCGAGAAGTGAGAGGTTATAGCGATTGGTCTGTAGTTGGAAGGATTTGAGCGATCACCTTTTTTGGGGATCGGGTGCACCAAGGCTGTCTTTCAAGAAGCCGGGACGATGCCAGAAGAGTAGGAGAACCGAAAAAGACGCGTCAAGACCGGAGCCAACTCTGGAGCACACTTTTTCAACACAATAGGGGGGATTCCGTCAGGCCCACTCGACTTGGATATCGAGGGAACGGAGGGCATTTCGCACTGAGCGCTGATGAAACCGAATATCCGACATGATGCTCGTGCATCGCGGTATGGTCGGCGGTTTCTGCCCCCCGTCAGCCAGGGTCGAGTTTGATGCAAAGAGCTTGCCCAGAAGATCGGCTTTGTCTTTTTCGTCCTGGGCTAACGATCCATTTCCTACGTGTAGGGATGGTAGGGTTGGCTTGCAGAAATTTCCTTCAAAAGCTTTGGCCAGAGACCAGAATGCACGGGTTCCCGAGGGGAGGCGCTCAAGTCTCTTACCAATTCTATTGACGTGCTGATTCTTTGCCCGAGTGATCTCTTTCTTGAGGGACCTAGAGGCAAGGTTGTACTCCAGCTGTTGCAGACAGATAGCCCCGCATGATCAGTTTTACTGGAATTGAGCCAGTCGGCGTGGTGGGCATTAAAGTCGCCAAGTATTATGATCTCTGCGGATGGGATCTGCCGCTGCACAAAATCTGAAGCAGCTTGCAGGTGTTACAAGAGTCGGTCCGTCTCGGGGTCATCACTATGGGACCTATATAGACACGCATAGACGCGAGGGTGGTCGTCGTAATCTATGCGGAGCCATAACGTTGACAGGTCCCTGTCCTCAAGATTGCTAAGGCGGCGAGAGCTGATATCATCTCTGATATACACACACACTCCAGCTTTGGGCAGAAAGGAGTGCTCGAGAGAATATCCTGGGTGGGAAAGGTATGATGTGTCACTCGGAGATGATATTTGCGTCTCGGTTAAAAACAGCAAAGCCGGCGTTGCCGTCTCAAGGTGGTAATGGACGGCATTAAGGTTGGAGTGTAATCCCCTGATATTACAAAAGTCCATGTTTAATATCGAGGGGGGTGCCTTTGTGTGTTTGCTCTTGCCCCGAGCAGATTGGAGCGCAGTTTTGCCCTCCCCAGAATACGAGGGGCAGCCTGGACGTCCACGTTCAGTTCCAGGGGATCCTGAGCATGGACGTCCAGAGAGGGATTCTCCAACGCAGTTGGTACCCTCCTTGTTCTCCTCTCCTCTCCTCCTCCTCCAACAAATTGCTTTTCAACTGCGGCATTTCTAGGGGGGGTAGGGGATTGGGCCTCCGGTAAACTCACTCACTCGGCGAAACACAGCGCAAGCGCTGTTTCACGCCGGTTTTATGTGAGCCCGTGCTATTTCTCCGGTCGAGCCGGCCCATTCGTGCCGAAGCATGGCTCTCCCACGTAAATTCCCACGTATTTAAATATACACTGGCGGACACATAAACTGCGTCATAGAGCAAGAACACATTCAATCAAATTTTATTATCAAATATGCAAACTTTTTACATTTATTGGTATTGGAAAATAAAGGCTGATTTATGGGTGTGATAGGGAGTGGTACGAGTCTTATAAATTCCTAAATATTTCATGAGCTGCTGAAAAATATTGCTTTCGAATTGTCTCCCTTGGTCACTCGTAAGTTGATGAGGGATGCCATAGCGAACAATCCAACCTTCGAATATTACTTTTGAAATAGTCTCAGCAGATATATCTGTAACAGGAAAAGCTTCTGGCCATCCAGTCTCTCTATCTATAATTGTAACGAGATACCTGTAGTCATGCAAGGATATCGGCAAGGGGCCTACGATATCAACGTGAATATGTGTAAAGCGTTCTGCTAACAGAAAATGTCGTAGCTCCGATTTATTATGTCGATGAATTTTAGCTTTTTGACACGAAATACACGACTTTGTCCACATACCTACGTCACTATTAATGTTTTCCCAAAAATCTTCCCTTTTATAGCTTGCGCGAGGTACGAATTCCGGGGTGACTAAGTTTGTGAATATTCTCAAAAACGATTTTCCTAAATGCTCTAGGTAAATAAGGTCTAGCTCGATCGGTGGACATTTCACACCACACGGCTATGTCGTTACCGGGTAAAATTACCTGTTTAAAATTAAATTTATTATTTTCACGTAACTTATTTAATTCATCATCATCATTCTGCGCGCGAGTACATAGTATTCACCGGTTCAAGCTCGAGATAGACCCGGTGAAAATCTGGTTTGTCTCAGATTTTCGGCGTTCGATGGCATCGCCGGCTAAAAAAAAAAAGTTTGGTGTTTTGGGGGTTTTTGCCTATTGTGCACCATCTTAACCAAACTTGATATAAATCATGATATTTAAAGTTGATATCAATATCATCATATTATATGAGGGAGAAAAATAAACGTTTTTTGTAGTAATTTTTTTATTCAATACACATATAAGATATACAAACAAAAATCTATGAATAATATACTTTAAACTACTATAGTCTACTGAAATATTTTTTTCTATTTCTATAACATTATCGAATTCTGCATAAACAACGCAATTGATCGTTTGAGTCAGAGCAGATTCAAAGCGAACTTCTAATCTAACACTACCATGTCTAATTAGATTTCAATGACTAGATGAATTGGCTGACAAATCAGGTGTAAGATCAAATGCTAGCAAACAATAACCTTTCGAATACTTTTTGTGAGATATCCCATTACCTTCGTTAAGATAATGTATTCCTGTTCCTGAGAATAATGTGTGATAGGTTGTGGTCAAAATATTATTATCAAAAGATGGTTGTAAAGCTTTTGAAGGAATTTGTTGACCGTCAATATATAAACAAAAGGAATTCATTTTATAGTTCTCAAAATTATATGGATTTTTAGACAAACAACCATTAAATGCTGCATTATTTACAAATCCAACTATAAATCTCTTAGGTACTTGCCCCAAAAATATATTGTCGATAAGCATATGTATTATTTGGCGGTGAAACCAATTTTTGACGTGATAACGTGTTATAAATCGATGGAGCCGGCTGCACGCACGAAAAAACATGACTCATGCGTTACCTGTTACCCGTTATCATTACCAAGTACCAGCGTTAGCTCGCATTGCCTTTACCTCATTATTATTGTTGTTGTTGTTGTTATTTTTGTTGTTCTTGTTGTTGTTGTTTTTGTTGTTGACGTTGTCACGTTCAACTATCGTCAGTAAACCGACTTTACAGACAACCGGTATTTTTTTGGTTCATATAAACATCGAGTTGAGTAAAAACTGAATGAAGCCAATTGTTTACAGGTGCTACAACAGTTGATGCTGCCAGTTTTGAAGAATCCTCATTTAATATTTTTGCTTTTAAATGAATCAGTGTGTGAGATAAGTCTATATAATCATCGCCAGTTCCAGGGACTTGAAATTCTATGGGGCCATCGTCAGCTAAAGATGATATTGGTTTGTAGTGCACCCACATTCCACTTTCTATGCTTGTTTGTGATGATGGTAAAGCAAACAAATCTAATTCAGATTTAATACATTCACAAGAGTGACTATGTAAGAAAGACAGTTTTTAAATTTATGAAAATATATCTCCTTGATATTGACGAGTCGATTTTTGACTCTTAAAACATCTTCCTTTACCGTTCGATGAACGAATGACTGTTTCAAGACGTTTTCTTTTAGTTATATAGACTGAACCAGTCATGTTTAATTTATCAATTTTTTGATCTGCCCTTCTTTTCGAACTAATTTCATTAAGTCGTGATTTTATTTATTCATCCATGGGTCGTGCACGTGCCATATCAGATAGAAGTCCAACACCCGCACTCATAGCTTCCTTTCCGATCGCTTTAGCACCACTAGAAAGCAAAGGTAGGTAACTTGCTTTCATTATATCTGCTTTAAATCAGATACCAAAACCTATATTAAATTTATCAGGATAACCTTTCCACTTGACGAGCACCTGCTTTCTGCTACCAGAATATCGAGAAGTTATTATTTTATCTATTTAGTGGTCTGAAGTGGGGCTAGGTGGAGTAACTTTTTGTAATTCTCTTTTATAAAAAGTACCTTCTATAATCTATATCTTCATTTTGTAAATCTTTTAAGGTGTACACAACCCAAGGCGATCTAGGGATTACAGTTGAAACAATAAAAATTTCAGTACTCCATTTAGATTCGTATCCCTTTTGGAAGATATGTTTGTATTTTGTGATTCTAACATGATCACCCACGTGAAACTTTGGTAATGAGATATCTCCTAATTACCTTTTATTTACTCGAGCATACAAATTGTTCCAAACAGTCATAATGTTACTAGAACTTACATCACATGGAGGCATTTTAATACTTGAATGAAAACTATGGTTATATGCATATAATAAATCTTGTAAAATATAAATATATATCTGTATGTGTTTTTATGTGTAAAGTAGCGCCACATTTTTGACTTGAGTGTTCCTTGAAATCTTTCTACAGTCATATAATAATTAATATTTTTACTCTTAAAATATTGACGAACATCTTTGGAAACAAACTCAGTACCCTTATCAGACTGTATGTGAGTTGGAACTGTATGAGCTTCCTCAAAAATACTCTCAAAACATGTTTTGTTTGTAATTTTTTTTATTTTTCATAGGTCTCGCATAAGCATAGGTACTTACTAAATACATCAATAACACACAATATATAGTTATAACCATCATTATATTTACAATATGTTCGCATGTCACTTAAATCTGCTTGCCATAGTTTATTAAGATTAGATACGATATAATTGTTTCGAGGAAACTTTTTGTAAACCGGTTGATGAAGTGACGTACGTTTCTTGTGATTGCAACCATTTCTTGGCATCATTTTTATTCATTTTGCCTTCCATAGCTTTAGCAAGTTTGTCAATACTGCTGTAACCAGCAGGGTGTGATGCATCATAATAAATATTGTGAATTTATAGTAGGGGGACCCCTCTTTTTTAATAGATATAAGACTATTAAAAAAGAAAAATAGAAAAAGAATGAAAAGAGCAAAAAGATTAAAAAAGATAACAACAAGCCCTGACAATGTTAGGGGGATGAAAAAAAAAGTAGAGGGTCCATTTTTCCCAATAAATTTTCTTTTTTATTTTTCTAATATACTTGTTTTCAGATGCAGATGTAGAATGTTCCTCGCCACCAGATATTTCACCAATATCTTTTAACTGAAGTTGGTTAATATACTCACTTCTCTTCGGATTACCAATATGAGTGGGATTTTTAGATCCTTCAAAGCTTTAGCAAAATTTTTCCCATCCTATTGGATCATATTTTTTCCATGGTCTTAATGAATCATTGACTAAATCTACAATATTGCTCCCATTTATTCGAAATCTCGCTCTAGCTCTCGCTCGAAGGCTCCCGAAATTGAGAGGAAAGCCAACGGAGCTTTGGAAAAAATTAGGAAATGAACAAGCTGAAGTTCGCCCCCCATAAAACATGTGCACTATTGTCCACGCGGAAACTAAGATACGACGTGCCGCGACTCGTTATGGGAGGTGTCGATCTTCAATACTATGACGACATAAAGGTACTGGGCCTAACGATAGACAGAGGTATCACTTTTAACGCCCACGTAAGCAACGTAGGCAAAAAGGCCATAAATAGATATAAGTAGCTAGCCAAAGCTGCTAGAGTAGGATGGGGGCTTAACCCCAGATAGTGAAGACTATATATATGGCCGTAATAGAGCCGACTATAATGTATGCATCAGCAGCGTGGGCACCCACCGTGGAAAAGATGGGGGTCCAAAAAAGGCTCAACTCCGTTCAACGGGGTTTTGCCCAGAAGATCTGTAGAGCATATCGGACCGTCTCCTTGAACTCTGCGATGCTGTTGGCTGGGATACTCCCTTTTGATCTCAGGATACTCGAAGCTTCGAGGCTCTATGAGATCAAGAAAGTGGTACCACACCCGGTGTTGAGAGACAGGGCGGTGGAACGAATGGCTCCAGCGATTGAGGACCCACATCCGGCAGAGCAGGTAGAGCTGAGGTTCGGGTTGGTGGACGAGGACTCTCCGAGTCCGAGAGAGAGGAGGACGAGGAGAAATATGCAGACGTGGTTAACAGTATAACGTCCATAGGATCTATACGGATGGCAGCAAGATTAAAGGTTCGAGTCGGAGCCGCACTCTCCGTATGGAAGGGTGAGGCCGAGACGAAGGCCGTCAAGCTTGCATTGCCGCCGTATTGCACCGTCTACTAAGCGGAGCTTCTAGCGCTCCAGAGAGCAGTAAGTATAGCCTGCAAGAATGGAATGGCGAAAAATTAGTGTAGGCTCTAGATGTAGGATATAATTGTGATAGTAGGGTTAAGTTGAATGTGTGCCGTAGTTTTATCTTTTTATCTGACATATTGAATTATATCAAATTATTGTATTTTATTGGATTTTTAATTGGAAACTTATTGATTTTTATATAACTGCTTCTTATATCATTAACTCTTTTATAATTTTGACATGTACCTAGTACTACACATTATGAACATATTACTATTACTATAGTAAAAGACAGATACAAAGAATGTATGTAATGAGATAAGAAAATTGTAAAAAATAGATATAAGACTATTAAAAAAGAAAAATAGAAAAAGAATAAAAAGAGCAAAAAGATTAAAAAAGATAACAACAAGCCCTGACAATGTTAGGGGGATGGGAAAAAAAAGTAGAGGGTCCATTTTTCACAATAAATTTTCTTTTTTATTTTTCTAATATACTTGTTTTCAGATGCAGATGTAGAATGTTCCTCGCCACCAGATATTTCACCAATATCTTTTAACTGAAGTTGGTTGTCTTCGGATTACCAATATGAGTGGGACTTTTAGATCCTTCAAAGCTTTAGCAAATTTTTCCCATCCTATTGGATCACATTTTTTCCATGGTCTTTATGAATCATTGACTAAATCTACAATATTGCTCCCATTTATTACACACTAGTACTGTACCACCATCATTCCAGTGTACTTTGTTTTGATTCGTTAATAGGAAGTTTAATAATGACTCACCTTTATTAATGTAAGATTTAGGTATTAAACTTAATATTTGTTGTTTTGAGTATATGTATAGATTTATTTTGAACCGTGTCGCTTTCTTTGTGTCTATCTTCTTCTTCATTCGATGTCTGATCAACAATTGGATCTTTGTTGTTTGGACCACTACTTTTATCATATTGTTCTTTTTTCAAAAGTGTTTCAGATAAATCCATATTTGAGGTTATTATTGGGAGTTGATAAGGCTGACGATTACAAATTGATTTGTAATGTTTGTAAGTATAAAATCCATTTTTTTTCTGTCGTCATCGTTACTTTTAATAATATTTTGCATTTAAGCATCTAATCGTGATTTAGGATTTTCGTGAGTCTCGTTTCTTTCGTTTATTTTATCAATCAAACTTGGTTCCACCAGTACCTAACATTTTCTTAGCATGTTCTATTTTAAACAAGACCACTAACTAATCCACTTAATATGGAACCTAAAATAATAGGTAGAACTGCGCCACCTTTTTGAACAATTATATTCTTTGTAACTTTGGTTGTAGTTTTACGAATAAGCTTTCGGAGTAATGTTATATATTGTTTTAAATATTTTTTATCCTTTTCTTTTAATGGGACTTTGCCTTGTAGCACATTATGAATACACTCACATATACAATTTATTTCATCTTCATCACATGATTTTAATAAAGCTTTTTGATGCTTTGGTTTTAAAGTGTGCAATGCGACGAGCAGCTCTTTATGCGTCTTTAAGCTTCCCAGCATTTTTTGTAAATGATAGAACTTTGTTGGTTCTTGTCGTATTTAAACCCTCTTTTCGGTACATAAACTGAACAGTTTTTGTCAGTTGGGAATATATTTGTCTTAAAACGACACATGCCATTTGTATCGTGTTTGAGATCTATCTTCAAATAACTTATAATTACTTGACTTATAATTTTCTATTTTCATTTTCTTAGTGACACATTTGTGTCACTAAGAAAATGAAAATAGAACACCTTTAACACACCCCTTTAGCCTTAGCTACAAATTTATCGTCTACTTCTAATGCATACATTTTTAATCTTAGGCCTACAAATTCTTTAAAAAATTTACCATTATTGTCATCTTTAAAATAGCCTATAATTTTTTATTAATTTTTGGATAACCAAATATATTATTATCTTCGTAATCAGATGTGTCAAAACGTGAATGTAAATCAGGTTTAATATCATTATAAAAATTTTCACAAAAAATTTGTTATATCAAGCTATCGGTATCGGTAAGTATATAATAATTTTATTTTACCTGGAAACTTTGTTAACATATAATTATAATGAAAATCGTACATGAGTTTTTTAGAAATATCTAAAATACAGAAATCTAAATAAATAGGTTTATTTTTAATAACCTTAGTTTTACATAATTGTATTGCAACTAAATTATTTGAAAAATTATCTGAACTATGAAACTGGTTTAGCAATTAAATCCCTCGGACTTCGCCTCGATTTTCCCAACGACCTAATAATTTTACATTTACACGTTTTTCAACATTTTCCATTGTCTTTCCTAAAACTGAATTATTCATTAGTTTATAGAAATCCCTTTCAAAATCAGATTTAGCCGATTGACGCAACTTTGTATTTATGTCTATATTATATTGTTGTAACCACGCACTTTGTTTAGACTTTAAAGTTCTGTGAATTTTTATTAATTTTATGCCCATTTCAATGCATTGTCTTAAATTTCTGTAATGTATTATGTATTTAGTTTTATTGTAAAGGTTTGGCACCAATTTAATATCCTTAGAGTTACCAATACATAATATGTTTTCGGGATACAAATGCATATCGTGTAGTTCAATGGGGTATTGTAAATCTACCTCTAATATAAACCCACATTCTGAGTCATTGTTTCTATTTAAGGCATTTCAGAATTCCTCCCACCCCCTTATAGGCAAATTACACACTTTATCCCAATTAATTTCAACATCCAATTATTGGCGACATAAAGTTCTTCCCTGTCTCTTGATCAGCTACCGTAAGTTAACCCAACTTCCTTGTCCAATTGTGCAGTGCAGACTCAACCCTCTTTTTTCTACCTCATACAAGGCGCTGACATTCTCCCCGAACATTATCCTTAACTTCCCTATTGATAACAGTTCCTCTCTGGCGAATACTCATTTTCAGCAAATTATTAATCAGCACTATAAGGATTGGCTGCTTATTTTTACGAATGCATCTAAACATTCGGTGGATGGTTGTGTTGGAGCGGCGGTCTGGATTCCGAGGATTAATGTGATTTTGAATTTCAAATTGCCACCTACTTCCTCTGTATTTACAGGCGAGACACTCGCCATCTTTGAGGCCATCTCATTTATTGAGTCTCATGACCTTAACAATTCACTTATTCTTTCGACTAACTCCAAAAACGTTTTAGAGGGTATTTCAGCTAACCAGTTCCGCTTTGAGTCTAGATTCCTATTAATTTTGGAAATTAGACGGCTTCTCCTTAGGTGCCATGTCCAGAATATCCATGCTGTGTTAGCATGGATACTTAGTCACAGTTGAATTAATGGCAATGAGAGTGTAGATGCCTACGCTAAAGACGCCATAACATCAGGTGGACTCAGTCAGTACAAACTGTATTGTCAGGACTTAATTCCCATAGCCAAAACTATCAGGTGGAAGACCGAGTGGGCCAGCTCAAGTAATATTAAAGGCAAACATTACTTTGACATTCAAGGTAGTGTACCAGTTAGACCATGATTTTTTAAATATTTACAGTGTAGCAAACCAGTATGCTCAACTGTCTGCCGAGTTAGACTTGGTCACTGTTGCTCACCCACTTTCCTTGCAAAGATCAGGGTCAAGGTTAATTCTCTTTGTGAGTGTGGCCTAGACGAGGGTCTTAGACCTTAGATCACATTTTTTTCTATTGCCCAAGAAACCAGCCCTCCCTTTATGACTCTCTTCCTACCTCGATTCCTCGCCCTATTAATTTTAAATCATTATTATGTTTTGTAAATACTCCTTTTATTAAAATTTTATGTACATAATATATTCTTTCTAACAATATAAAATTGTGACGTTTTTATTACTAACACTGGTATGTTTGTGTTTGTTTTAGATGATTCAACAGTTTTGTAAAATATCAGGTAGGTAATTATACCACCGGACCTGCAATAGTTAGAGCAGTCTTCATAAAACCACTCTGACATTGGCAACTCACTGAGGCCGCCATACTCAAAAGAAGAAGAAGAAGAAATAAACAAAAGAGAAAAACACAATAAACCAAATCAATAATTGTACTCACAGAACACTATTACTCGCGGAGATTGTACTACTACATTATTAAAATGACACAGTCGCATTTTTCGTTGATTTGGGAATCTTATAAAACAAGCATTTGTACTGGATTCAGTTCTCTTCAACAAGTTAGTCAAGATAACTGAGTGATATTTTGAAAGTCTAAACACCTACTGTTATTTTTATAATGGTTCACCTAATTTCAGAATGGTGAGTTCGTGGATATGACTCTAGCCGCAGACGGGCACCTCGTAAAAGTTCACCAAGCCCTAATAGCTCTGTCGAGTCCCTATCTAAAGAACATTATCTCTTCAGTGCCTTCTCAACATCCAGTTATTTTTCTTTACGTAAGTATGTATAAAACCTACTTAATTTATGTAACCCAAGTACTCTGCCGACGATAATGATAATTATAAAATTAAGAGTAACATTTCAGAACATTTCACATGCAACCCTCTGCTTCCTGTTAGAGTACATATACACCGGGCAGGTGCTAGTGCCCACCAAAAACTTGGAGTCCTTCATACAGGCCGCTAAAGCCCTGCACATCAAAGGTCTGCACCAAGTGGTGAGTACAACTTCTAGTATTTAATGATAATATATAATATTATATTTATATTTAAATATGAATATTATATTATATAAATATAATATAATATGATAATAAATAATATTTTGCCTAAAAAGTATAATCTACTCTTTTTCTGGATCTAGAGAGTAATACTAGGTGATCCAGCAAAATATCCTGCCATCCTACTACATAGTAGTTTTCATATTTATCATAGGATAAATATGAAAGTTTGTGAGGATGGACGAATGTTTGTTACTCTTTCACACAAAAACTACTAGATGGATTTCAATTAAATTTGGTATGGTAGTAGTTTAAGCTCCGGATTAAGACCTAATATATTTTTTATCTTGTTAAACAGGGTGTCCACATTCTGGAAAGTCGGGGAAAAGTCAGATAAGTTCAAAGCAGTTCATAAAATAGAGGGGTCACCTGGAAAATCAGGGAAAATTGAGATTTTTCATTGTTTGTCTCCATAAATTTCTCTGTGATTGTACAATGAGGGTTATAATTAATTTATGCTCTAGAATGACCCTTAATTATCTTTCCCAGCATTTTTTCCAGGTTTGGAGTGATCTACATTGTGACTTCGTTTTAGCCATAAATAAATTACTTCTTTTTGGTTTACTTTCTAATGGGGAGTGGAGACAGGGTTGTGGCTACCGCTGTATCAGCTGTATCAATTATACGGGACCCCCGGGGTACAAGGGCCTCCAAATGTGTGTCAGATAAAAAATCGTAAAACATTATCAAGACATTGCACATCGATCTTTCTGATCTTTTCAATAAAAAAATCTTAATAATATAATAAAGCCCACGACCAACACAGAAACTTAAGAAACACTTAGAAAATTTATGGATTAACATGTGTGGCTAAGGTTTGAAAAATTATCAGACGCTGTAACTATTATTTCATATAAAATTTATTGTTTACGAAATATATGCCTTCATCTTATGTGATAATAATTATAACATTTATATACTCCATACTATTGTAATGTGTTATGTTAGATAGTAATATTAATATTATTCTGGTCACCGGTATATGGAAATAGCATAATATTATTGTTTATTATGATAATCGGGAACAAACACGTAACAAGCAAATGGCAATTTCGTTACTACAAGAACTATTGTCTAACAGAAAAGTCATGAACATGTGAATAAATTTTTCATCTCACGTGAATCCGCATGTGTATGTAGCAAAATGACCAAGCCACATTTTTAATAAGGTGTAGAGTTTGTGAAGTTAGGCCTTGTAGAGTTAGGGCGTGTATTGTAGAGTCAGAAGCTTAGCTCTGCATGAGATCTGGGAACTTCTTGACAGTGCGAGTTATATGGTCTGGTCTTGGCTTCATTTTACATGAAAATGTTTTTGTAAGATTTACATTGCATGTTTTGTTTTAAGGATCTGCAGCAAAACGCGGCTGCAGCAATTAACACGGCATCAGATGTAGACATGCTCGATGACAATGCAAAGAGTGGAGTCAAAGATACTGACAAACAGGTAATACAACTAAGTGCTAAAAGTACATATTATTAGCAAATATGAGTAATATGTCGTGTTCATGTCATGTATAATAATAATCTATGGGGGGGAGAGAAATCCGAAATTATAAGGAACTATAGCCCTACTTTGTGCGCGCAAAAGGAAATCTGAAAAGCACTATACGTCTTGCCGCGAAAAAAGTAGCCTCTATCCTACCCTGTGGTCTACTTTATATCTGTGCCAAACTTATCAAAATCGCCCCAGTAGTTTCGCACTCTATTCAATGCAAAAAAAAAAACAAAAATCTAAGTCAAGGACGTTTAAATGCTATTATTTAAACGTCCTTGATCTAAGTTATAATAATTGACTAAAACTTCCAGAAATAAAAAAAATAAAATATAATAATTTTATAATGATTGATTGAAATAAAAACTAGATATGGGCAGTGGAATCATAATTAAAAGAAGACTTGACCACCAATCAGCTGCATCATTCCGTCAATACTGTGGATCCCTGTTGTGTGTGCGAGTCCACTGTAGTGTGTACCAACTACCAACTTTAAGTTTGTACTTGCAGACAAGAACATCGCCTGCTGGATTAAGAAACCAACGAAAAAGGAAACCACCTAGACCATCTCATCACCATCATCATACAGTAGGGTAAGCTATAATATGTATTATTGACCAAATTGTTAAATAACAACCTATTTTATTCAAAAATATAAATGCCTATTTTACAAGATCTGATCAACATTTTTACTGTGATAAACATTATTAAAAAAAAAGGAAAAATATACATAATAGCATTGAAAAAGAAAAAATTAAATCTCACTTGGGCATTTTTGTCATTAGGCTGGGAAGCAATGTGCAATTTTTTTCTCTATCTTTAAGTTTGATTTTTTAACATAAATGTTTTAAACATGCTTAAGGCAAGGGTTCACAAGTGAGGACGAAGATGCGGGCACGGCTGCAGGCGACACGGGTTTTACGGATGATGATGGTGGCCCGGCGGACGGCGGCGTGGGGGGCGCAGGGTTGAAGGGTGCTTTACAGTTTGCAGTGTCGAACCGAGGCTCTGTGCAGGTAGCATAATATATATTGCACTATTTACTTTCTAATAATAATAGATGTGAACAAAATCCATCATTATATAGATTGCGCGGATGCTTGTGTTCAGTTCCAAAAGTTCACTATATTTATGTTTATTCATTAAAAACTAAATCTCAACTTTAATCCACGTCACACAAATCTGTTTCTGTATATTTGTAAAACAAACGTGGATGTGGTTTTCTATTTTCTTTTTTTTCTTTTTTATTTTCGGGATTCTTACTATTTTGACTGTTATGTCGTGGACACTGGACGCACTCTCTTTTAAGCTGTAAATATATACTTAATTTATATAAATAAATATAAAATAGTTTAGAAATAGTAATTAGTACCTTGATTGTGGCAAGAATGAGATAAAAATAAAAGATATTCTAAATCGTTTCCAACTAAAAGTCGATTGTATATTTGTGAAAATCACTTCAATGTAAGTAATACCTACTACCTACTACATGGTAAATCTACATGCTATAAATCAACACAACTATATACATAATTACTATACAATCAATATAACTATAAAAGTCATAAATCACATATTATTATTTATTGCATCTTAAAAATAATTTTAGTTTGCCAAATATTACAGATAATAGTGTATTGTCTGCAATAGCAACGTCACTTCCGAGCGCATCGTGTTAGGTCACATGATGAAAAAATATCACTTTTTAATTTAAAACAATAGGTGACATCATCTTAAATATTTAGGCCCGTATTAATAAACCGTTCTTACTACATGGTAAATCTACATGCTATAAATCAACACAACTATATACATAATTACTATACAATCAATATAACTATAAAAGTCATAAATCACATATTATTATTTATTGCATCTTAAAAATAATTTTAGTTTGCCAAATATTACAGATAATAGTGTATTGTCTGCAATAGCAACGTCACTTCCGAGCGCATCGTGTTAGGTCACATGATGAAAAAATATCACTTTTTAATTTAAAACAATAGGTGACAACATCTAAAATATTTAGGCCCGTATTAATAAACCGTTCTTAAACTCGTTCTCAAGACCTTTCTTGGCTGAGACGGTCTCAAGTAACGATTAGCTCCTTAACATGGTCTTTAATTCATATTATGATAATGTTGTGATGATATAATAGTGATAATGATCTCAAGACCGTATCAGTTGATAACGTTATTGAGATCACTAACTCAACTTTTAAGCGTCATCTACACGACAAAGAACTAATGAAATAACGTTTCGTTTACACTTCTACAAAGAACGGATTTATAGATTACACATTCCTTCAATATTTATTTTTATAAATGTAATATTTAATGGTATAAATACCAAAAAAAGTTTAGTCTGTATTTTTTCAATGTAAAAATAATAATATTTAATATTCTTTAGCTATGAATGCGGATCATTGACATTTAAAAAAAAGTTCTTCTTCTTATTTAAAATGGTTCCTTAGTGATTCGCCAATGTGTGTGTTGACGAAAACTCTGCCTTATGAGTGGGGTTTATGAATAAACTTAAAAACAAGGGCACGGTGTACTGTATGAAGTCTGTTGAATAATAGAACAAACACAAACATTTAAGGTTATTACTGGAGGTTTATTTTGTTATATTATGTACATAAAGTTTAAATAAAAGGAGTATTTACAAAACACAGAACAGAGGACATCATTCACGTTTCATACATTTTTGGACCAAAAAATGAAAGTGCCGGCCAGAAAGAAAAAAATATATATTCGAATAGAATACACAATTCCTAACATTTTTTACTATGACGTCCAATCTGTGCGCCCAATGGTTACGTCGTAATAAAATAATTTAAAAATAATCCTTTTGTGATAAAAAGGTTGGAGTGTCACTATTAAAAGCATGGATATCTTACGTTATGATATAATACTTGATAGTAAAACACAGTGGTAAGGTTGATAAATAGTATTGGAAAAAAATATTTAGTCATAAAATAAAAATAAAAAATATGTATCAAGTACTAGCTGTCCCGGTGAACTTCGTGTTACTTTAAAACCTTCCCTGGACTTCTACGAATATTTTGAGACTAAAATCAGCCCAACTAGTTCAGCCGTTTTCGAGTTTTAGCGCGACTAACACATTTGAAAATCCATTTTTATATATAAGAAGAAGACTAACTGTCCCGGTGAACTTCGTGTCACTTTAGAACCTTCCCTGGACTTCTACGAATATTTTAAAACTAAAATCAGCCCAATCCGTTCAGCCGTTTTCGAGTTTTAGCGCGACTAACACATTTGAAAATGCATTTTTATATATAAGAAGAAGAAATATAAATAGACTAAACAGCATTTGTTTTGTTTGATCGATATTAAAAGGTAATGACAACATTACTAAGAAAAAAACGCTCTGGCAACTCTGGCAAGGTGTGATGGCGCTGGGAGAAATAGACAATATTAACCGCAAGATTCCTGCTTAGAATCAGTGGTTATAACTAATATATATGATACAACAACCAAAGATATACAAAAAAAAAATTGGCAATGCCTGGAAAAGATTCTGGTCCTTTAAAGAAATAGTAAAATGCATAAGTATAAACATGAGCACCAAAAGAAAACTATTTAATACATGGATTCCACCCATTCTAACATAAGGGTGCCAAACTTGGGCACTAACAAAAGCTCATACAAGTATGCTGGAAGTTGGGCCGAAGGCTATGGAGAGGAGTATGTTTGGAAAGAAAAGGATAGACAAAATAGAAAACAAGGAGTTGAGAAAAATGACACGTGTAACTGATGTAACATATAAAACTAAAAAATTGAAATGAAACAACAAACAATCAAAACATGTCCGGCCCGGACATGTTTTGATTTTGAGAGGGCCAGACAAATGGACAAAAATAATAACATCTTTGTATCCCAGAAGGGCTAAAAGAAAAGAGGGCAGATCTCTAAAAAGATGGGAAGATGAAATGGTACAAATGGCTGGCAAAATGTGGACTAGTGTATGTGGAGTGGCATGTCAGAGATGTGAGTGGAAGCTGTTGGGGGAGGCCATTGCCAAGAGGCACTCAGAAGCAGAGACCGCGCAACGGAAAAATCAATTATTGATTTGAATATTTTGTAATGTATATAAAATAAATGTATTGTTCTTCTGAATAAAGGCTAATAACAATAATAAGTTAATGACGTACAATTAAACATTTTCTAGTCTTACAAATACGTCATCTAAACTTATTGCGGGTGGGCTGAGGTAAGGGTCATGTCTAGCATAACCCATGTACCAGACTATGCACATAGTATGGGAGCAACATCCGATGGTTCTCATTCCTATATCGCATGTGCAATAGTAATGTTTTATTGCTCGACGCCCGGTTGCTGTTCTATCCAGAGCAATATACACATAGTATGTTTTAGATCGGATGTGTCGGGATTGTATTCGCCCTCGAATCAACCACAAGTCCTCTCCCTCCAATTCCCTTACAAGCTCTAGAGGAATTCCACCACTTAGCTCAATGCTAAAAACTCCATCTGGTTGAACATGCTCTCCATAGTAACTTCTCGCTTGTTTCAGCTGATATATACCGAGGCTAAATAATATTAATTCTTCTTCGGTCAGCGTAGGAAAGTCATTAAACTCAGCCATATCTGCAGACATGGGCTGGAACTGTGCTCTCATTCTGTTCAAGTTACGTCTGGCGACAAGATCTGCCAGTGTATTGGGCATGTTTATCCTTTCCCGGATTATTTGTAAAAAATCAGAAGCATGGACATTATCTACTATCAACACGTGATAAGCATTTATTAATGCTGCTGCGATTCTAAAATATTCAAACATATAGTGCAATGTTATATTAATATGAACGTTTCTCAACAGGCGGAAATCTCGTTTAAATCGGCCATTTACTACTTCCACAACCCAACGGCAAATAGTAACAAGGCGTGACTTGTTTGCTTGTTCCGTGGTTAGTTGCGTCGCTCCAGGATGCTTTGTCTCGGGCATTTTCACAGTGTAACCATTTCCTTCAAGAATGCGAACTGCATCTCTGAACCCACGGTCCAAAATAAATACGTCCCCGCTTTGGTAGAACCATTGGAATAATCCATCGCCATGATCACTTTCATTTTCAGCAATATTCTGCATTATCTGCGCATCTGAAGAAGTAGCAGCGTGTGGACCTGAAACTTCTATTATGTGACCGTCGCAGCAGACAAATAAAAATGGTTTTACTAAGTTCCGGAACTTGTGACTACTATAAGATTTTCGTTGAAAAAAGTAGTTTGAGCTTTTTTGGATGTAGATGTATGTGCCGTCAACAATTGTAATAGCTTTTCTTTCTTCGGGAGGACTTTCAATATTTCCAAAAAGACTTTCTGGGATAAGAAGATTCCTACGTGTGACATCTTCCCGAGTCATATGGTCAAACCCCAAATGCATTGGAACAAAGTCTCGCAAAAGTGCTTCTCGGCCAGTCTCAAGCATTCGCGCAAATGTGGATTCGCTCGTTTTAAATATCGTTGCGAGCCTAGCATTTGAGTCTCCAGTTCGGATCTTTGCAAGTAAAGCTGCTAAAATTGTTTTTTTGTTTCTTCTTTGATTTAAGCTCGGAGTGTTGGCCAATAAATCAGAGAATTGTTCAGCAGTAAGACCAGTCCAATCGTGGAACTCTTTGTTATTGATCAATTCATAATGCTCAAAATCTAAAACTTCTGTTTTAATGTGGTTTATTAACAACCTTAGCGCACTAACGATCTGTGCAGAATTAAAATCTTGAATTAAATTGTCTTGCATAGCAAGTAAATGCCATTCATTTTGCTCGAGGTGTTCGCTGCAAACACGACTGTTTTCTGATATGAATACACTGTATCGGCAAAGAACACGTAGAATAATGTTTTCTGGTATTCTGTGTCTTGTTGAGTCTACACAGTGTTGAAATACACAAGAGTTTGCCGTATTACTAGTTCGTACAAATCCAGGTAAAACTGTAGAATGAGGCACAGCGTCAACTTCTTCGTCTGCAACATCAGGTTCTTCGTTGTCAGGTTCTTCCTGCACTTCACGTTGACGTCGGAGATATTGCCGCTCGGCCCTTTGCCAACAAGGTCGGCATATAACATCTGTAGGTTCATTCTGAAAAAAAAAAGTTTATTAGCTTAGTAATATATCATTAAATAAAAAAAATAATATATCTGCGGAGGGCGGGGGGCCCTCTTTATTTGAAAACTTGTGTTTGTTAAAAAACACAGCAGCAAATGCGGCTTATGTTATAACATTATGTACATAAGAGTTATGATGTTTGTTCGTAGTAAATATCTTAGGCATATTCGTTCGTTATAGCGATAATATAATCCTCACCTGATGACCCAGTAGATCTTCAATAACAAACTGTGCGATTTCGATGTGTTGTGATTCACGGGATGTCCAACTATAACTTCGGCGATCACCAATAGGCACACGACACGAAATACACAATTGTACGTTCATAATGTCAGATATTAAGCTTCGCTAAATACACTTGATATTATATCGCTCTAAGAACAAGAGATTATTGTCACGATAGCCGTCCGATGTAACCAAAGTTGCATGGATAACTGACTGGCTGGCCGCTGGCTGGCCGCTGGCGTAGCGCGGGCGGGCGGTCGGCAACCAATAACAATGCGCTCACGCACCCAGGTAGCCGTCCCTTAACCCTTTTCATTAGTTCTCGGAATTCCATTTGAAGTTTTGAGAGAAAGTAACCTGTAATGTTTGACTCTAAACAGACAACATTCTTTATTATAAAGAATAAATATGAATGTGTTAAATAGTACGATTTTATATCTTGACCACTAGGTTTTGACCTTGAGTATTTTGCGATTATGTACCTAAATAAGTTTTAATATAATATTTTTTTATATTATAATGTCACTCCAATCTTTTTTTAACAACAAAGAATTAATAAAAAAATATTTTATTTTTTATGTTATTACGACGTAACCGTTGTGCGCACAGATTGGACGACATAGTAAAAAATGATAGAAATTGTGTATTCTATCCGAATATCGTAGTTTTTTTTTCTGGCCGGCACTTTCATTTTTTGGTCCAAAATGAATGATGTCCTTTAAGGTCGATAGGGCGAGGAATTGTAGGAGGAAGGGAAATCTTATAATAAGGATTGTTTTAGCGAAAAAAAAAGTTCTGCTGTCAAGTGTCAAATCAAGTCACTTTTGTTTTGATTTTTATCTTTGGTATTGAGTGCTATATAAATCAAATAGATAATTCGTTTAATGTAAATAAATAAAATGGAAAATATTTATGTAAATACTCAACACTGGCAGAATGGTGCAAAACCTTTGCGATTGCCAAAAAGGAGAAGAAGCGTCACTTCGACGCTCACAAGCGACATCACAAGCGTCTTTTTTATAACTTTATTTTGTATTGATTATGTAGTGTAAATTCTAAGTTTGTTTAAATAACTTGAGTAACGAGTCTCGTCTATTAATACACTGGCGGACACATAAACTGCATCATAGTGCAAGATAACTTTCAATAAAATATAATTAATAGTTTTGCCTGCTTGGATCTTGATATACTTCGTTGCGACTTTGCTAATGTTGACTGATCTATTGTTTATGAAGCAAGTACAATCGACTCTAAAATTGACATTTTCACTTCTGTCGTGACTAAAATATATGACCTACATGCGCCTGTTAAACCGATACGTACTAAGCGTATCCCAGCTCCCTGGCTCAACTCGGAAGTAAGGACTTTGATGACTAAGAGAGACAAAGCCGAAACTAAATGTAAGCGTTTTCCGTCTGCATCCAACATTGCTGGGTATAAAAAACTTCGCAATCTGTGCAATAGAAAATCTCGTGATGCCAAACGACGATACATACACTCTACAATTCAACATCTACCTCCTGCTCAGACTTGGAAATTCCTTGGTTCCCTTGGAATAGGAAAAACATCTACTACTCCTTTAATTTCAAAGATGTTAACATATTAAATAAACATTTTACTAATCCGCCTCTCTTATTAAACCCACAAAACTAATGTAGATGCCTTAACTTACTATCTGAGCGTAACAATCAAAACAATGCATCTTTCACTTTTAAAAATATTAATGAGGAAGAAGTTCATAACCATCTTTTAAATATTTCTTCGAAAGCGTTTGGATATGTCGGACTCAGTAGAGATATGTTTATTCCAGTAGCTGACTTACTCACTCCTATCATCATACACATACTTAACTTCTCTCAGTACTAACACTTTTCCCTCTTCCTGGAAGAAAGCCCATGTTATACCCTTGCCCAAGGTTCCCAATCCTAACTCTCCTTCACACTATCGCCCTATTTCAATTTTGCCTATCCTGTCCAAGATTCTCGAGCAGGCAGTAAACAAGCAACTAATTAACTTTTTAGCCGAGAATCAGCTTTTAAATCCTTCCCAATCCGGTTTTCGCGCAGAGCATAGCACTACTACTTCACTACTGAAGGTATCTGAAGATGTTCGTCAAGCCATGGATAACAGACAACTTACAATTATTGTCCTTCTCGATTTCAGCTGTGCATTTAATTCCGTGGATCATGTCGTCTTGCTCGCAATACTTCGCTCGGTTGGTGTATCGACATCGAGAGCATAAACGAGTTTGCGAATACCTTTGGTCTACTTGTCAACCCCAAGAAATCGCAGGCTATCATTCTAGGTAGTAAACAGTTACGCAGTAGAATTGATTTTCACAATTTAGACAATATCACTTATAATGGCAATATAATAAAGATATCCGATAAGGTAAAAAACTTGGGTGTAATCTTTGACTCGAACCTATCGTGGACGGCGCATGTCAATAACGTCAGCAGCCGCGTGAATGGTGCTATGCATGCGCTTAAATGACTACAGAATTTCCTCCCTATTCCAACTAAGTTGCTACTGGTGCAGTCTCTCATTCTTTCACTTTTTGACTATGCTGATGTTGTCTACTTGGACCTGACAGAAGCATTACTAAATAAGCTTGAACGCCTGCAAAATCAAATCTATCCGTTATGTGTTTGGTTTGCGTAATTATGTCCACATCTCAGACTATCGTAAGCGTCTAAAATGGCTTCCCATACGGTTGCACAGGAACTCGCATATGCTCACGCTTCTCTTTAAAATTATTCGCTCCCATTCTCCCTCCTATCTTTACGAAAGGTTCAGCTTCACACCGCCTAGCGAGAGACCTGTTCGCACTTGCACAGTGAAGAGGCCACTAGAAATCGCACACTGTAATACAATCTTCTATGAGGGCTCGTTTTCGTGTGTTGCAGCGCAACTCTGGAATGGACTGCCGGAGCACATTCGGGAGGCCCCTACAGTCAACTCGTTTAAATTACGGTTGAAACGTCACTATTTGGCATTAGTTTAGTTTGTTCTTATAATAATAGTCTATTATCTTTACTTATCATAGATAACTATGATAAGTAAAGATAATAAATAAACATAAGATAATAATATTATGTTTATTTATAGTGATTTATGTAAGTATTGTTTATATATGTGTATTGTATATTGCATATTTAAGTATTTTTAATATTAGGTATGTATTTTAATTTTAGTTATAGGTTGTTAGTATAAGTTAAATGTTTTATGTTCCTTTTAAATGTGTCTTTAGTGTACATAGCCCTATCTCCACAACCAACATCCACATATCATTATGGTTTGCTGGAAGAGATCTCTCAAAGAGATAAGTACGCCATTGTAATAATATAACTTTAAAATGTGTCTTTTTTTGTACATAAAGAATAAAAATAAATAAATAAATAATTAGTGAAAGTGCAAACTATTTTGATTTCTTTCAATGATAATGCTAAAACTGGTTCCTAATCTCATAAAAAAATCAATTCATGTGCGTATAGGTCAACTTTTCTCACTAAAAGAATCAAATCACTCCTTTTGCAGCTTTTTGGAATGAAACAGTGAATAGAACAAAAACGGCTTTATTATGAAAATTTTACAATACTAAGAAAATAAGTATTTTTTGTTTTTAATAAGGTGTATTACCTCCTCTTGCCCTAATAACTGATTCAAGTCGGTATCGCATCGACCTTATCAGTGTTTGTAAAAGATCTTGCGGAGTATTCTCCCATTCTTGTGACAATGCACATCTGAGCTCCGCAACCGTTGTTGGGACCGGATGTCTTGTAAATACAGCTCTTTTTAGGTTGTCCCACACGTGTTCTATCGGATTGAGGTCGGGCTACGTGCTGGCCAATCCATTGAACGAATCTCAACCTGAGTAAGTATTGCTCAACTTGTCTCGCTGCGTGCGGACGAGCATTATCCTGCATCAGAATGAAGTTTTCGCCTATAAATCCGCTAAAAGGTACCATATGAGGGTCCAATATTTCCGTTATATAACGATGTGATGTTAAACCACGGTTACCACGGCCCTGTGTGTCTGTGTCAATAAACATAAGTTCAGTTCGAGCATCCATCGATATGCTGCCCCAAGCCATACAAGACCCGCCTCCAATTGGAACCCTCTCCTTAATGCAATTTTGAGCATATCGCTCTCCTCGTCTACGGTAGACTAGTCTGCGACCATCAGCCCCGTACGAACAAGTCCTACACTCATCAATGAATAATACGGAAGCCCATTGCTCTTCAGTCCAATATAAGTGTTCACGAGCAAATCTTAGTTGAGCTTGCCTGTGAGCTGCAGACAATTTTGGTCCATTTGCGGGTCTGAAAGGTGTGATTTCACGCTCTTTTAGCCTTCTTCTTATGGTTCGTGCACTAACTGGTACGTCACGTACCTGGTGGAGCTTATTTTTAATGCTTATAGACGTTAAAAACCGATTTCGCAAGGAAGTTGTTACAATAAACCTGCCGTCACAAAACGTTGTCACCAGAGTTCTGCCGGTTCCACGTCTTCTTTTGAATGAACCTGTCTCCATAAACTTTCTGTAAACATTTTTTTTTATATTTAAATCTGCAGCAATTGTTCGTTGGTCTAGGGCCTAGGCCTTGCTGCACTAGAGCAACAATTTGTGCGGCTTTTTCGGACGATACGTCCATATTCATGAGAGAAAAACGTGTTTAAAATGAAAACAGACTAGCAATTAAACAATTAGTAACGATAATTAAACATGTAACAAAACAAAATAAAATAACCATCAATCACAACATTAACGTAACAACGAGTTAATCTTTAGTAAATTGACAAGATTTCTTCTATAGAATATTTTCTTTATTTTGTGACAGTACCATATTTAAATTTGATTTTGTTTTTGTGTTTATAAACCAGCCTTTATTTTCCAATACCTAAATGTTAAAAGTTTGCATATTTCGTAATAAAGGGGTTTGAAAATTTTTGGTGCACCTACTGTCCGCCATTTTGATTTTTTTTTAAATTTTGCGTCGCACTTTAAAACTTGTATATTTCGATTGCTGACATACAGAGGAGAAAAAAATGTTATATAACATATGGGTCTAAAACGTCACGTTTTAGAGATATATGGAAAACAATTTTGCTTAATAATAGGCAAGCGGACTGATTTTTTAAATATTGTATAAGTAAATGAATAGTACTCTTAAATATGAATAACTTATCAGAGGAAACCGTATATCAAAAGTCAATATTTTCAAAGGTACAGTGATTTTTATACAAAATTTCGCAAGTCTCGTAAAAAGTTAGGCTAGTTAGTTTACATACTAGTTAAATAATACTGTTAATATTAGTGAATGTACTATTGTGGAAGAGCGGGGTCCACTAATACAGGTATTTTTATACTTAACAGTGGTCTCCAACCCAGCTGTGTAAAATTCTTTGGTTTGTAAATAAAGATATTTTGTATTTGTATTTGTATTAGAGTACACAGGTCTGAACTGGAGAAAAAGTCGTTATGTGTATTATTTTTACTGAATGTTTCAGGAGAATATTGTAATATTCCTACGAAATAAATAATTCTTCTATTCTATTCTAGTACTAGCGCCATAGCCTCAATAATTAATACTGGGAATTAAAACTTATTTGTGTAAATCCTAACTTTTTAAAACTTTTTAAAGTTTTATTTCAAAATGATCGCGTGGCGAATCGGGAAGATCGGAGAATCTCCATTAAGAGTAGGTAAAAATTAAGTAAGTACTATATTTTTTTGCTAAAGTAGCTATAACTGCATTCAATAACAAGTTATAAATACCTACACAATCTGAATTGCCACAGAAGCGTTGCGCTCTATGAGCACAATCCATTTTAACGTGTCTAGCCGGCTGGCGGCGCGGCGCGGCGCGGCGCGGCGGCGTTGCCGGGTTGATATAGCATTGTCAGGTTTCAGATAGGTAGGTGTAGAAACAAGTTATTTTTACTCTTAACTAATGTGCAAGATAATACTAAAAACATTCATGCTAATTTGATACATTCTAAGGGGTTTTTCAACGATTAAATAAATACCTACAATAAAAATCGGAATTATTTAGCAAAATTGTTTTCCATATATCTCTAAAACTTGACATTTTAGACTCATATGTTATATAACATTTTTTGTTCGCCTGTACGTCCGCCATCGAAATGTACTAGTTTTATAGTGCGACGCAAAATCCAATAAAAATCAAAATGGCGAACAGTAGGTGTGCCAGGCTCCATACAAAAATTTTCAAACCCCTTTGTTTGAATGTGTTCTTGCACTATAATGCAGTTTATGTGTCCGCCAGTGTATGTTCGCACTCACTTGATACGCCGTACCTACAGCTGTACTTAAGTACGATCTATTAATTAAAACAACATCTTAAGTACTTTCTTGAGAATTGTCTTAGAGATAAGGGCCTTAGACATGTCCTGACATGCTCTTGGTTAAGTTATTTCTTTTATAATTTTTTTCCGTACTATTATAACTCCGAGCAAAGCTAGATCTTCCGGGACACTCTCGTCGCCTAGGTACTTATTATTACCCGATTTTTTTTTAAAATTAGTAGTTTTTTCAAAATTCTATAATGTCTTAAGACTAATGTAATATGTAATATAGTACACCGTAAGCGCGGGTCAGGGGTCGAAGCGAACTACTGTCGGTAGCAGAGCTGTAAGTACTACTTGAATTCACAATATAATTGATTATTGTTTATAAGCTATGCGTGTTTGTGCTAGATGGCGCTTTTGACTAGATTTTTTTTTCTAAGCTAAGTGGATACTGTAAATATTTTCATTTACAAAACCTAAAAAGTATGTAACTGTAATTTGATATAATATTGTTTTTTGACAGTCTTATTCACTTCAGTTAATTAATAATAGTTTATTGATAAATCATAATGTTTTTTATAGTTTTGTTAAAAGCGCCACCTATCGCGTACATTATGAACTATGTTATTTATGTCATCGTTCGTCGCCTGGATTGGAAAGTAATTGATGTAATATTTAAATAATTATTTCCCGAGTATTCTTTAGTAATTTAAACGGAAAATTAAACAAAGGTAACATTCTCATTATTAAAGAGACGTTCGTACACTACTATTTAAGATGAACTAGGTACATTAAAATATGTCGATAAAGATTAAAAATACTTAGTTTTTTATGTTGTCAATAAACGGTAACATGGTCATTTTAATACATTTTATTGTTATTGTCGGATCCATACAACAATTTTCAGACCTCTAGCGTCAAAATTTGTCTAAGTCTCATACAAACTTCCATCCCTATTTAAGGAGGTTGGAGGATTAAAGTTTATGAGACTTCCGTTTAATAATTAGAATGTTACCTTTATGTTTAATTTTCCGTTGAAATTACTACATATTACTCGGGAAATAATTACTTAAATATTACATCAATTAGTTTTCAATCCAAGTGTTGAACGACGACATAACATAGTTTATAATAAACGCGATAGATGGCGCTTTTAAAGGAACTTAACTTTCATCCCCTAGTTTAAGGTAATTTAAGTTTGGAACTATGATCTTCCAACCCCTTAAACTAGGGGACTAGTTTAAGGGGTTGGAAGATCATAGTTCCAATTTTGACAATTATTATGTTGGTTGTGTTGTACTAATACAATCGTACGTACCAAATTTCAGCTTTCTAGGACATTCGGAAGTACCATATAATTTTGTTGATCATCAGTGAGTCAGTGACGAATTCAGAGGTTTTGAGATATCAATAAAATCTAAAGTATAAGACCTATGCAATCAAAACTTTACATGTTTAATAAGTCCGCTACTAGGAACATATTCTGAAAATTTTATTCATCTGGTATAATCCAAACCCAAGTTATGAGGGTTAAAAAAATCGACGAAACGCTTCGAGAAAGAGTGGTCTGGTAATGCCCTTGCGCTTCGCTTGGCTCGTCTTGGCGAGGGCACTACCGTGCCCCCAGATGCCTAAATATTCGTTATTGATTTTACCAAACCTTATATTTATTTCTGTTCAATTTTTTATAAAATATAAAATTTCGTACGATTTTGTTCACCATGCAAATTATCCTATTAACACGGTCGGCAAGCCCGGAGCATGGATACCAAAGTAAAGAAGTGCCATCTCCATACATGCAAAAGTGTCAGTAAAAAGCGTTAAATAGGGGGTGGCGCTACAGTCGCAAAGGTGTAAAGCTTTTTTTTTAATTTTCCACGGACAACACAAAGCTTACATTTAAAGATAGTGAACATTCTCTATTGCACCCGGCCGACAGGTGGTGTTCAACCGCTACATGTACAACCTACACAGCGCACGCGCCGGCGGCGAGCGGCGCTGGCGCTGCCTCGGCTACCGGCCGCCGCGTGGCGTAGAGCGGTGCCCGGCCTACATCGTCACGCAAGACGACCGCGTGTTGCGCAGGTGTTGACATACCCACACACTCACCCGCCGTTTAGCCGAGACTCGGCATATTATGTCAAGCAGCGTTCAAATATTACGTAAGGCAAAGAAAGTTCTATCTAAAATCTTCAACAAATGCGTACGTAATACATGAACATTCCCTAACCATCTTTTACATATATTGGATCAAGGATAACAAATTAGTGACGACTGACTTAATTGACCATCAAAGTGCAAAGCCTGAACTAACTTTCTATTGGCGCGAGTTGCTCATAGATAGGCAGATATTGATGTTAATTCTCGTCTAATTTCTGTTCGTTGTATATTTTATATAATTGTAATATATATTTTATTCCAGAGTGAATCTACACAATCATCCGTTCCACGATAAGAAAATATTGGAAAAAGTTAAAAAAAATCTAGTTTTTGGTGCACTCGATCAGGTTGAAAACTACAACAGCAGTGAGACGACGGTAACCAAAACGTCCACCGAGCCCGCCAGCGACTACGACGAGTTGAACGACCCATTCAAATACCCAAAGAATAACAAAACTTAGGCGGATTCTTATGTGTTGTTTTATGACGACCTCTGTGGCTCAGTGGTTGAGCGTGTTGGTGCTCAAACCGGGGGTCGCGGGACATAAATGGGACATTAAGAATTTTCGGATCGAAGGTCAACGGATCAGGCTGATTTTTTTTTTGTAGACAGCTGATGCAATTACAAGTCACTTTCATAGATGTCGTTTTTTTCAAATATGCCGTATCTACAGAGATAAAAAATATATTTTTTTTGTATGGACTAAATCATAATTTTGTCATTTTATTCCAAGATTTAAACGTATTCAAAATAAATCATCAAATAATCAACAGCTTATAGAGGGACTCTTGTCGTACATTTGTGTCATAGACACTTAACTGCGATTTTTGCGCCTTTAGGAGCTACAGGTACTTTAATTTTTATTGTTTTGTATAATTTATTTTTGAGTATTTCATATGGATTTTAATAAATATTGTTAAGGATAGACAAATACTAATGTTTTCTTTATTGACAAGTAACTCTTACTAATGTCTTATTCATAAAAAAGCCTATATGTATATCCTTAAACTAAACAAATTAAAGTAGAAATCTCAAAACAAGTACGTGCAAATAACGATTTCGGCAGCCCGGACTCCCAAAAAAAAAAACAAAAATTATCTTAAACTTTATTAATTAACTTATAATTAAATTACAAAATTATATCCGTGATCGATGCTAGATCAGAATAGAATGAAATGAAATAATATAATTATTTAATATTGCAAAATGCGGTAAATTGCTGGAACAGCAGAATGATTCCTCGAAGCCGGGACGTTGACCAGACACGTGCCGCAGCGTCAGCGATCTCCTTTAGGGTACCGTATGTAATTCCTCCACCCTCAGAGCAGCAACTATTTGAGCACCTTGAGGGAAAATGTTGCTGGTATTCCATGGTTTTCAGAGTCACCAGCATATATAGGGTTGCTTCTTGGTTCTTCTTCTGGCGTATCAGGGTTCTTCCGCAGGTATTGTCGAAGAGAAAAGACGAGGAAAGTTATAACTATACCAGATACAAGTGCATAGAGAGGCAACGTTGTATGGTACAGTGAAGAATCAAAATAGGCAAGATTAACCGGGTTCTGTAGTAGAATTCTATTTTCCAGGTGATGCGGGCTATCAAGATTCAAGGAATTTAGAGTGATATGTGGGATCTCGTTATTTTCAGCTTCAGTAAAGTTACTTCGTATCTCGGTGATCTTCAGAGGCTGTCCCTTGATTTCATCTTCACTATTGGTTATCTTAAAGGTATCTGTTCGTAGAGAACATTCATGGGGAATTGTTGCTAAGTAGCTGCCAGATAGGGATACATATTCCTGCCGTTCGCATTAGAGTTCGACTTTCGTAGGCTTTGGGAAGACGATAGTATAGTGTCTATCGTCCAGTTGTTCCATAGCTTGACTAGTGATGGAGACTTCAGTGGGGCTGCATGACTTGTCTAAAGATTGATGGATGATGATACTCTGGATGCAATCTGCTTGTTCTCGTGGCTGGTAATAATTCGCGCTTTCTTCACAGAGAAGGTATTCGCCAATCTTCGGACATTCGGTTTGCAAGTACATGAAAAATTTCCCATTGGTTGCTATGAAAGGATGTATAGGTATAAAGGTCTGCTGGAATTTATTAGGAACAATGGCAAGCCTAAAACGTAACTATCTTCAGATATAATAGGAATTCTAAAAATTATAACAATTCTCTTACCTATAAAATAACTACCTGGTTTTATAAGATTATAATATTCTCTTAAATAAATATCTAAGATTTAATTATTACTATATAATTCTCTAAGTCTACTTATCATATATGCTAAGTTATCTATGCTTATCATACTAAGGTGCGTGCTTGCTGCACGTACAAATCCTAAAATATTCTCTATTCTAATTAATTCTAGGTATAAATCATTCGCATTTTCGGTGATAATAGCTAATAGTTGGGCGAATTTAGCAAACTTAGCTTCAAAAAGGTAGTACTTATCTACAACTAATTTCAACGTTTCATTAATTTTAATTTGGTTTTCTGCTAAATTACTAATAAGTTGCGAATATTGACTCATCCAATCTTTATTGACACTTATATGATCATTTAATTCAGACACTAATTTATTTTCATTTGCTTCTAATAACTCTATGGCTTTATTAAATCTTTCAGCATCTGCATGATCCAAATTACCTGTAATACCTTTAATAAATGATCCCAGTCCATTAATAAGTCCTCTTTTTACTCTAGAAGGTTCTAAAGTTTTTAATTGAGAATCTATTTTTGACAACTTAGTATAAAGATAATCAATATGAATTTCATAGATAGGCAAAGTAGTATTATCAAGTTTAGTTTTAATATAATCTAACTGTTCATTTATAGAATAAATACGATTTTCTAATTCTGAAAGTTCTAAATATTGTATAAAAGTATGGTATTGGGATATTAGCTTGGCTTGACCAAGTTTAAAAGGTAGAAGTCCAGGTCCACTGTCAAGAGTCTCAAGTTTTATCTCTGCTGCCTGCGTCATTGTCATTATCAGTATTAGTCGGTACCTGTAACAATTTTGTTGACTTTGGTACTCGTTTCAGGCGACATTTAGCAACAGGTCCTTTTTTCCTTGAAGTGTAAATGTGTATGGGAAGGTCTGCAAGGACTGTGTCGTGAGTGTACCGTGGTGCTAGTTTCTGTCTAGTAGCTAAGGGGTTCTTAATAAAAACCTGCTGGTCGGGTACATATTCAGTTTCTGGCTCACGATTTTTATTTCTATTAGTCATTAAGTTTGTACGGTCAATAGTTGTAGCTTTACTAATCATTTCGTATACTGTCTTCATCTGATCTCTATAAGTTATAATATACTGTTGCATGAGGTGTTCAGCTAAATTAAGATCTAAAGGGTTTCTGGGGTCAAAGTGGCCTCTAATGATGTCGTGTGGTCTACATTTGGTGAAACTATGTATTGAACTGTTATAAGCTAGGATTGCATAAGGTATTTGATTTATTGTAGGTTCATTTTTATTTTTCAGGTGAAGGATACGAAGGTGTTCTAGTAAAGTGGAATGGAATCGTTCAATAATTCCGTTGTCATTAGGAGAATGAGCTAGTGTTCTATGATTATTAATTTTATGTAATCTAACAAATTCTGCGAAAAGTTGATTAGTGAACTCTGTCCCGTTAACTGTCACTATAGCCAAAGGTAGTCCATGGTGACTACTGAAATCTAATAGTCCTTGGATAATACTTATGGCGGTACCATCTCGTAAATGGTATGCTTGGCCGTACTTGGAGAAAGAATCTACAAAGGTAAGATATTTTTCAGCTTGCGCTGTGAATAGGTCCATATGAACTATTTCAAAGGGCTTAGTTGCAGGGGGTACTATGTTAAACTGTGGTCTAATGGGGTTTCTGTCATATTTAGTCTGTCCGCAAATTGTACACTCGTTTATATATTTAACAACTTCTTCCCTCATTTTAGGCCAGTAATAACGACGTGATAAAGCTAAATAGCATTCGTTGATGCCTCTATGGTTAGTTTTGCCTTCATGATAGTGTCTAATTATTTCTTGCTGCCGTAAATACTCCTTTACATCTTCTAGCTCAGTTTTTGCTAAAACTAGGTGCATAGAATTACATTTAAAGTTATTTTGCAAAATTGGAATTATAGAATCCATACCTAGTGGTGGAGTTATTTTAATGGCTGTCTTTATTTTAGGATTTACGTATTCTTTTACTGCATTTATAACGTCCTGTTCTAATGAAGATTCTGAAACTTGTATGTGTGTGCGCGCGTCAAAAGGTTTAGTGACAGTTGGTCTTTTTTTTATGTCACCTACTATAGTCAGACAAACCTGTCTATGGAATTTATTTAGGGGTTCATCTGTAATGGGTATTTCAAGGATGGGATTTTCAGCGGATGTATGCGCTGTTACAGTAGTAGATCCTGATGGCTCAGGTCTTATTGAAACATCTATACCAAATTCTTTAAGAAGTGATTCTATTTTCTCATTATTAATCTGCACACGGGATAAAGCGTCAGCATTGGTGTTATACTTTCCTTTTTTATATATTACTGTATAGTCAAATTCACTCAGTTTCAGTCGCCATCGTGTCAGTCTCGAGTTCGGTCCGTTCAGGTTCATAATCCACTGAAGTGGTTTATGGTCAGTTATAATTTTAAATTTTCTACCAAACAAATAGGGTCTAAAATACTTAGTTGCCCATACTATTGCCAAAAGTTCTTTTTCGATTGTACTGTAATTTAATTCACTGTCACTTAATGTTCTAGAAGCATAGCAGATCGGTTTGTCGGAGCCTACTGTACCTTGTGAGAGTACTGCACCTAAAGCTACGTTGGAGGCGTCTGTTGTTAGAATGAACTCTTTATTGAAGTCAGAATATTGTAAAATAGGATCGTTAGTTAGCAAGTTTTTGCATTTCTCAAAACATTTAACATATTCAGAATCTAAAGTTATTTTGTTAGTCTTTTTAAGACACTTAGTTATTGGTTTCGTCAGTCGAGCAAAATCAGGTATGAACTTCCTATAATAACCTAATAGTCCTAAAAATTGTTTAATTTCTTTAGTCGTTTTAGGTAAAGGGTAATTTTTTATGGCTCTAATTTTATCAGGGTTCGGTTTAATACCTTCATTGCTGATTATATGACCTAGGTAAGGTTTCAAGTTTTAAAAATTCAGATTTGTCCATCTGGATCTTGAAATTGGACTCTCTTAATCTGCTAAATACCTTTTCTAAATTAATCATGTGCTCTTGCAAAGATGTACTAAAAACTATGATGTCATCAAGATATACTAGACATATCTCATTTTGTAAACCTTTAAGGATGTTATCCATTACACGTTGAAATGTCGATGGTGAGTTCTTTAGTCCCATCGGCATACGTAGAAATTCAAAATGACCATGTTCTACGTTAATTGCGGTCTTTGGTATGTCTTCGGGATTCATCTCGACTTGATAAAAGCCAGATGCAAGGTCATGGGTCGTGAAATACTGACATCTACCTAATTTGTCTAAAACGTCCGTTATGTTGGGAATTGGGTATTTGTCGTCGATGGTCTTGTCATTTAATTTTCTAAAGTCTACTACAAGTCGCCATTTTTGTCTACCAGAAGCGTCAGCTTTCTTTGGGACTACCCAAATGGGTGAGCTCCAAGCAGAGTCAGATGGTCGTATAATACCCTGATCGAGCATTTTTCAAATTTGTTCTCTATCTTCCTAACGGTGTACAAAAGGTATCGGTAACTTTTGGTGTAAACGGGGTTCTCGTCATGAGTCCTAATGCTATGTTTAATTTTATTAGTGAAAGTTAATGGTTCGCCTTCAATATAAAATATGTCAGCGTAGCGCTTACAAAGAGTTTCTAAATTTGCTCGTTCTTCATTATTTAAATGGTCAGTTCTAAGCTTATCCAAAACCTGTTTTACTCTGTCAGAGTCGGGTTCAGTATAAGAACTTTCAAAGTTATATAAATCAAGTTCTATAGGTCTCTCAGATGAAATTACAGTGTCTTCGTCTGTCATATTTTCAACTTCTACTATACCAGTCTGGTCAGTCACAGTTGTAATACATTCATGAATAATGCAATTAGATATAAATTGTTCCGGTATAAATACGTCACCATCGTCATGATGAAGCGGTATGCTAACTAAACGAGAGGATTAAGCTGGTATTATTTGATCTGTATTACGCCTTCTACGTTATCAATATAACGTAATAATGAAATTTTAGCATTTTCAGTAATTAATATATTGTCTTTAAGATCAATTCTACAGTTTTCTAACAAATCTAATCCTATTAAACCATCAAAGTGATTATGAAATTTATAGATGAATAGTTTTATATTTTTAGTATCATTAAATTCGGAAAAACTAGGAATTAATATTGAGTGTTCATGAATGCTTGTTACTCTAGAATTAGTTACTTCAAAGGGATCGTACATTTTTGTAATATTACTGAAATATTTATCCACTGCTTCAGGGCTTATGAATGATTGATTTGCTCCTGTATCAATGAGAAGATTCAAAGGTGGATTATTAATTTTAACATAAGGTAATTCTTTTTTCGAGTGTAAATTTAATTCTATTCTGGTGCGGGTTTTCTGTGGCCCTGTTGAAAATCCTAATTTTTCCTACTATCTCACGTATGTACACTGTATACGTATACTCACGCCACTCATAGGGCCAGAATTATTCTGTGGAGGATTCCTGTTAGGTATCCTAAAACTGCTATTATAGTTAGGCAACGGTGCTCGGAACATTTGCTGAGTACGTGATGGTTGCATAGACATGCGCTGCTGATTATTAAATTGGGGATTAAAATTAGGTTTTTGCCAGCTAGGTCCAGGTGAAAATTTAGGAGAATTAAAGTTATTATTCATAGAAGAAAATTTAGGCTGTATAAATTGTTGTGGTGTTGATGATGATGATGGTTTTCTCTGATCTGTTGCTAAATTATTTCGCTGCTGTAAATACATGACATTAAGTTCATCTTGGACAAATTCCAAAGCCTTCTCAATAGTTTCAGGTCTCATACACCTTATACGGGACCCGAGAGGATCTTTTAAACCTCTTGATTCTTTTAGCTAGAGTAGGCCAGTCAACTCCCTATTGGGGAGACTGCTAGTTTAGGAATTATATAGCTTAGTCTTATTGAGTTTAGTAGTTAGAATAGGTCAGTTAACCCCCTGTTGGGGTAACTGTTAGTTTAGGCTTTTCTTTTGACATTTATTATTTGACATTAAATTTTAATTATTTTATTATATTTTCTATTGAAACATTTTATCGGAATTTTACCAAATTGTATTTTATTGTTTTTTATTGATTTCTCTTAATTGACGAACCCCCCTAACTAAGGAAAAATGATACGCACCCCCCGAAAGAGCGACACTTTCACCATTTCCCCACCAACAAAAAATAGGCCAAACGACGGAAAGGCACTTACACAGCCTGAGAAATTTCCTGGAAAAGCTAGGAAAAGCATTGACAAATTTGAAGCCTTAAGCCTAAAAGCCATAACCCCCCCCAAACACACCAAGCAGAATGACCCACCTGCACAGAAATCAAAAATTAAAAAAGTAAATGCAGTAGAGAAACCAGAAAGTCCCCTACCCCAAAACAAACCTAGGACAATAGAAGGTAGGACCTGTCTACAGCGTGCAAAGCACTGTATTAACACGTCGAGAAATTTTAAGACAGATTTAAAAGAAGGTGCCCTAGCAGCTGTAGACAGGATGTACCAAATAATAAAAGAGTTAGAAGTAGAACTCACCTGTGAGAAAGCACGAACTAGCGGAGGGCTGGGAAGGGACCCTTTACATCCCCCCCAGCCACCCGTGACCACGACGACAGTGGTAGAAGACGCGCCGATGTACCTGGAAAAGAAAAATAGGTTAATAGAAGAAAGTATGAATGATGGTATGAGGGAGTTGATGAAGAAGATGGATGAGATGAAGGGATGCATGGAAGAGGGTAGAATGAGGATGGAAAAGTTGAGCTTGCTCCTGGAGGACAACACAACCGTCGCCAAACCGGCGAGTTATGCGAGCATTGTCTCGGGAGGAGTCGCTGAGCGAGTCCCAGAGACAAGGGCGCTGCATTCGGTTGTGGTGTCCTCCAGGGACACGCAGGATTCGGGAGAGGAATTAATGAAAAAGATAAGGGATACGGTAGATGCGAAGGATGGATGGGTCAGGGTTGAAAGGACTAGGAAAGTTAAAAACAGGAGGGTAGTCGTCGGCTGTGTGAGTGAGGAAGAAAGAAATAAGGTGAAGGAAAGATTGAGTAAGAATGAGGGATTAGTAGTGGAAGAGGTTAAAAACAAAAACCCCCTTCTGGCCTTCAGGGGTGTGATGAAGTACGACACCGCCGACTTCATCACCGCATTCTCCAATCAGAACGCGAACATCCTTGGGGGCCTAAAGGGGGAGGAGAGAAAGGCAGAAGTAGTATACGTGATGAGAGCGAGGAACCCCCTACAGAACCACGTCATAGCTAGAGTTAGCCCACAGGTATGGAAGAGGTTTGTGAATGCGGGATACGCCCATATAGGTATGGGCAGAGTGAGAGTAGAGGACCATAGTCCGCTGGTGCAGTGCTTCCGCTGCCTCGGGTATGGGCACACGAAGAGGATGTGTGGGGAGCAGACGGATCGATGCAGCCACTGCGCAGGTCCTCACATGAGGACTGCTTGCGAAAAGTGGCTGCAGAGAGAAACGCCTCAGTGCATAAATTGCACTAAGGCCAAGAGAGGTAGCGTGGAGCACAGTGCCCTTGACAAAGAGTGTGCTGAGAGAAAGAGGTGGGACGCTCTGGCTAGATCGGCGGTGTCGTATTGCTAAGGTTGTCCCCGGTGAGTACTTCCAGTACCGAATATTGCAGGCCAACCTCCAGCGGAGCCAAATCGCCACAAGGGAGTTATTACTCGAAGCCACCAAGCGTAAGGCTAGCGTAGCGTTGCTGCAAGAGCCTTACATAGGTGGGGCCCGGAGTATGAGGACATACAACGGGATGAGGGTCTACCAGAGCGATGGGGAAGGGGGTGGTGTTGTAAAGGCGTGTGTTGTGGTATTCGATGACAGTCTGGACGTCGAGCTACACACACGCCTCAGCAACAACAACATAGTTGTGACCACCCTCCGAACCAAAGCCTGGGAGACGGTTGTAGTGTCCTTCTACTTCGAGCCCGATAAGCCTGTAGGGCCCTACCTGGACCATCTTATGCAGATAGGGAGAGAGTTGGGATCTGATAAGATGGTCCTGGGAGGCGACGCGAACGCTAAAAGCCCGTGGTGGGGTGGCGACGCGGAAGACCCGCGAGGAAGGGATGTGTCTGCTGTACTGGAAGCAATGGGTCTACATATACTCAACACTGGAGACATCCCAACGTTCGACACCGTCAGAGGGGGAAAAAGGTACTCCAGTCACGTGGATGTGACAGCGTGCTCCGACGACCTGCTGGACCGAGTGGGTGACTGGAGAGTTGATGAGGGTCTGACGAGCTCGGACCACAACGGCATTTCATTTGGCATCAGACAACAGAAATCCACAGGCACAAACATAATACGTACCACACGCATGTTTAACACACATAAGGCAAACTGGACTCAGTTTCGTGAGAAACTGACCCAGCTGATGTCGGACAGACAATTGACTGCACAGGACATGGACACAATACACAGCACACAACAAATAGAAAAGGTAATAGACAGATACACGGAAGCCATAACACAGACATGCAGAGACACAATGCCGACTAAAAAACACACACAGAGATTCACCTTGTCGTGGTGGAATGATGAGCTCGTGCAGCTGAAGAAGGAGGTCGCCACGAGGAAACGCAGGATCCGTAACGCTGCGCCTGATCGCAAAGACCGCGTGGTTGGGCTGTACCTGGAAGTGAAAGAGAAGTATGAAAACGCAGTAAAAGATGCACAGACTGAAAGCTGGAAGGAGTTTTGCCGGAAACAGGATAGGGAGGGGGTCTGGGAAGGCATCTACAGGGTGTTGAACAGAGTCAGAGGGAGGGAGGAGGATCTGCCCCTTACGAGGGACGGTGAAACCCTCGACGCCCGAAGCTCCGCGGAATGGCTGGCGGAGACCTTCTACCCCGAGGACCAGGAAAGTGGTGAAAGTGAGGAACATCGGCGGACGCGCCGGCGGGCGGAGTCTCTAGACATCGAACCGCCGGCGGGTCCGGACGACCCTCCTTTCATCATGGCGGAGTTGAAGAGAGCCGTAAGGTCCTTCAACCCCAAAAAGGCCCCCGGGGCGGATGGACTCACGTCGGACATCTGCCAACACGCTGTGGAATGTGACCCGGAATGGTTCCTTGCTCTGCTGAATAGGTGCCTCACCGTCGCCTGCTTCCCCAAACAGTGGAAGCGGGCGACCGTGGTAGTGCTAAGGAAGCCGGGCAGGGAATCGTACCGGGTACCAAAAGCCTATAGACCGATCGGCCTCCTGCCTGTTCTCGGCAAAATATTCGAGAAGATGCTGGTCGCCCGACTTAGGTTCTACCTGCTGCCCAAGATCAGCCCTAACCAGTATGGCTTCATGCCCCAAAGGAGCACCGAAGACGCCCTCTATAGGTTGGTGAACCACATCAGAAAGCAGAGGGAGGAGAAGAAACTTTCTGTTGTGGTCTCGCTGGTTGTGGTCTTGGTGGCCGGCCATAAAGGTTAGGTTGGCTGAGGTTGGGTGTCCGGGGAACCTGAGGCGGGTGGTCAGCAGCTACCTGAGTGAAAGAAGAGTGAGCGTAAGGTATGCGGGTATGGAAGTGAGCAGGGAGACTAACAAGGGGTGCGTACAGGGGTCCATAGGCGGACCGATCCTGTGGGACCACTTGTTGGACCCCCTGCTATGGATGTTAGATGAGATGAATGTGTATAGCCAGGCTTTCGCCGACGACGTTGTGCTGGTGTTCGAGGGGGATACAGCTCTAGAAATAGAACTAAAGGCGAACACAGTTCTAGAAAAAATTAGAAAATGCCCCCCATTTTCTAATTTTTTCTAGAACTGAATAAACTTAAATTCGCTCCCCATAAAACATGCGCATTAGTGTCCACACGTAGGCTTATATACGACGTGCCGCGACTCGCTATGGGGGGTGTTGAACTCCAGTACCAAAATAATAAAAAAATATTAGGATTAACGATTGATAGCGGTCTAACCTTCAACGCCCACGTAGGCAATATATGCAAAAAGGCAATAGATCGGTACAAGCAGCTAGCAAAAGCAGCCAGAGTAGGCTGGGGGCTTAACCCCCAGATAGTCAAAATTATATATACCGCAGTAGTGGAACCTACTGTTTTGTATGCATCAGCAGCGTGGGCACCCACCGTGGAAAAGATGGGGGTCCAGAAAAGGCTCAACTCCGTTCAACGGGGTTTTGCCCAGAAGATTTGCAGAGCGTATCGGACCGTCTCCCTGAACTCTGCGATGCTGTTGGCTGGGATACTCCCTCTTGATCTCAGGATACTCGAAGCTTCGAGGCTCTATGAGATCAAGAAGGGGGTACCTCACCCGGTATTGAGGGACAGGGAGGTGGAGCGAAATGCTCCAGCGATCGAGGACCCACATCCGGCAGAGCAGGAAGAGCTGAGGTTCGGGTTGGTAGACGAGGACTCTTATGCGGACGTGGTTCATAGCCACGTCCATAGGATCTATACGGACGGCAGCAAGATTGAGGGTCGAGTCGGAGCTGCGCTCTCCGTTTGGGAGGGTGAGGCCGAGACGAAGGCCGTCAAGCTTGCGTTGCCGCCGTATTGCACCGTCTACCAAGCTGAGCTTTTAGCGCTCCATAGAGCTGTAGACATAGCCTGCAAGAGTGGAATGGCGAATCCTTAGCGATTCCAGATCGGCCCTCCAGGCTGTCACCCTTAGTTCCCCTCATCCCTGGCAGTGCAAACAAGGGCGGCCCTCCGAAAAACTGCATCGCAGAGGCGGGAGGTCTCCCTGTTTTGGATTAAGGCGCACGCAGGGTTGAGAGGGAATGAGAGGGTTGACGAGTTAGCCAAGGAGGCCGCGCTGAGATCGAAAAGGAAGCCTGACTATGATCTGTGTCCTGTTTCATTTGTCAAGCGTATCTTAAGAGAGGATACGGTTGAGGAATGGGACAGGAGATACGAAGTGGGAGGGACGGCCGGAGTCACTAAGCTCTTTTTCCCAAGCGCTGCTGCTGCATATAAGATAGTAAACAAGATAGACATCACACATCACACCACACAGATTCTGACCGGGCACGGCGGGTTCGCCTTCTATTTGAACAGATTCAAGTTGAAGGAGGACCCGTCGTGTTCATGTCAGCCAGGAGTCGAGGAGACGGTTCCTCATCTGTTACTCGAGTGCCCGATTTTTGCTAGCAGTAGATATGACACTGAGCAAAAATTGGGCATATCGATGACGGGTGAGAATCTGCCTGCCATCCTGGGGGGAAAGAAGAGGGACATTTTCCTCTCTTTTTGTAAAAGAATTGTGTGTATAACAAACAAGAGAAATTGTGATATTTTGCTGTGATAAAAATTAGTGTTAGGTTCTTAGCGGTAGGTTTTTAAAAAATTTGTGATATTAGGCTAGTTAAACGTTGTTTTGTATTTTTATTATTTTATATTAACTGATCTAAATTTTACTGACATTTTAAATTTGCTGTGTTTTATTGTATTATTTTGGAATTTTAATTGAATTGTGTTTTATATATTAGAATTATTAATTATTGACTATTTAATTGACATTGAATTGAAATTGTTTTACGCATTATCGAAAAACCTTACTGTATTATTGTCTTTACTGACTATAATTAACCTGTTGACCTTTTACCAAGGTAAAAACCTGACAAGTACATAGTAAAGTCAACTATGTAAGAAAATTATCAATGTATATATTAAAAAATGAATGTATAACAGACGCAATAGACATAAGAAGGAAATTGAAAATGTTAAGTATGAAACGGACAACTAATATTGTATAAACTAGATATATTATGTTAAAATTGAAAATAATAAAAAACAGAAAATAGACCAAAAAAGAACACAACAAGCCCTGATAACGTTAGGGGGAGGGAAAAAAAAAAAAAACCCTAACCTAACCTTTTTTTTTTTTTTTTTTTGTTTCCGGAGGGGGAAATGCATTACGCATACCACCCGGGCGCAGGGGGCACCCGAGTGGTGATGTGGGACTCCCGTATAGGCTAATGAGACCCACGGTTTACCCACTAAAAACTTCGCATAACGACGCCTCCGCACTCCCGTCCTACGCCGGCGGAGCGGAACAGAGGATTGATCGTTCTCTCTGTCCCGCTCCGCGGCCTCTTTCTGCGAAATGACAGCTTCGCAGAAAGAGACCGCCGCCTGCCAGGCCTCATCGCTCTCGAGCATGCAGCGCACGACACTCGAGAGCGAGAGGTCCCGCCCAAGCACTGCCACGAGATCGTGGCGCTGCACGGCCCATCGGTCGCACACCTCGAGGGTGTGCTGGGCCGTTTCCTCCGCAGCGCCACATTGGTGGCAGGCTGGCGTTGGCTCCCTCCTGGCGACCTTACACAGGTACGCACCGAAGCATCCATGCCCGGTGAGCACCTGTGTAAGGCGGAAGGTGAGGCGTTTTCTCTTGCGGCGCATCCACGCCGCAAGGACTGGTCGCAGTGCTGCGGCCGTATGTTGGCCGTACGGCGACTGCGCCAGGACCTCACCCCACCTCCTCAGCAACCACTGCTCTCCCAGCCTTCGGAACCGCCTTAGCTCCTCCCACGAAGGGACCTCGCCACGTGACCTCCTCTCTGCAACGAGGAGGTTTAACTCGGCGAGGACCCTCGCCACGAGCTCCCACGGCGGTTCCCCCGCTAGGGCAGTAGCTGCCGCCCAGGAGACTGTACGGTAGCTTCGATGACCCTCACCGCTATGACCCGCTGCATTTTGTGCAGCTGGGCCACATTACGCACGGTAAGGGCATCCGCCCAAATTGGGGCTCCGTACAGGGCCATACTCCGACAGACTCCGGAGTACAGCCGCCTGCAGGCTTGGCTGGGCCCCCCCACATTTGGTAGGAGCCGGCCCAGCGCTGATGCCACCCTCACGACCTTCGGCCCCAGCTGTTGGAAATGGGGGCCGAAGGTCCACCTCCCGTCCAGGGTGAGTCCGAGACACTTAAGGGTTGGACTCACCCTGACCTCCGTCTCTCCGATAAGGAGTCGTGCACCCGGTGGGGGTCCTTTCCTCCCAGGTCCGCGGAAGAACAGGGCTTCGGTCTTGTCTAGACGTACCCGAAGCCCCAATCGCTCTATGCGGCTGACAACGATGGCTGCCCCCTCCTCAGCCAGCCGCGCGGCCTCCTGATATGTCCTTCCCCGGAACGTGACGTAAGTGTCATCTGCATAGCAGATGACGTCTGCTCCGGGGAGGATGCCGCTCCGCAGGACCCAGTCGTAGCCGACGTCCCAGAGGTTCCCCCCCGACCGATCCTCGAACACGATCTCCCTATCGGAGAGATACGCATCCAACAGCCTCCCGAGATACGGAGGCACTTTGAAATAGTTTAGTGCCTCGCGTATTACGCTGTGGGGAAGGCTGTTGAAGGCGTTGGCGATGTCCAAGGACACCGCCACCACCACCTCTCTCCCGCGTTCCGCTACATCCGTCACCGACTTCAGGCGCCTCACTGCGTCGATGGTCGACCGACCGGCCCGGAAGCCGAACTGTGAGTCTGACAGTCCGGGCCCAGGACCCTCCTCCAAGTGCTGAACGAGGCGGGAGGCTATTACGCGTTCAAACGCCTTGCCCACCTCGTTCAGCAACACGATCGGCCGCACCGCCGACGCACAGTCCGGTGGTCGCCCGCCCTTAGGTAGCAGGACGAGCCGACCCTCCTTCCACGCCTTCGGGAACTGACCGCCTTGTAGACAGCGGTTGAACAGCTCCCGAAGGCTGTCTTCGAGGTGCACGAGAGCTATAGATAGGACTCTCCCGTGCACCCCGTCCGGACCAGGCGCCCTTCTCTTACTACGGAGGCGGGACAGAACCGCCTCCATCTCCAAGTCGGTGACGGGTGGCGGAACACCCTCCTCCATCGAGCCCGGCGTTCGTCGGGCCATTCGCGGCGGAGCGAAGCCTGCTGGGGGGTCCGGGAACAACTCCCGGACGATGTTCTCCAGCAGTTCCGGCTGGAGTGTTTCCGTCAGTGGGGCCGACTGGGGGCGAAGTTTGTCTCGCGCCCTCTTATATGGTCGGCCCCAGGGATCGTTCTCGATCCCCTCCACCAGCTCCAGCCATGCTCGCTCCTTGGCCCGACTGATGGCCAGCTGCAGGATCTCCCGTTTGGCATGGTAGACCCTGAACAGCCGACCATCACGCTCCTCGTCCTGGGGACGACGCCGCCTGCTGCGGACATAGGCGCGGCGCGCCGCATCGCAGGCGACGCGAAGGTCGGCCAGCTCGGCCGACCACCAGTACACCGCCCGTCGAGGGGGGGGAGGACCCTGAACTCTTGGCATGGCTGCCCGGCAGACGTTAGTGAGTACGTCGCCGAGACAGCCAGCCACTTCGTCCACCCCCAAACCTTCCAACGACGGGAGGCTCCAGCGGCCAACGATGGCCGCCACCTCCGCTAGTTCCCGGTTGAGCTTAGTGAGTGCCCAACGCGGGAACCTGCTACGTCCCCCGGACACCGACGCCGAGCTCGATGCGGAGGCTGGAGACATCTCGAACCGTATATAGCGATGGTCCGAGAGTGTCTCCACCTCCGTTACCACCCTCCACCCTGCCACCCTGCGCGCGACGTCGGGAGTGGCGAACGACAGGTCCACCACTGAACCGCCCGTCCGCCGCACGCAGGTGAGGACTGTCCCTGTATTGAGAAGGGACAGTCCCGAAGCTAAAGCCCACTCCTCCACTTCCCTCCCCTTCGGATCAGTGACAGGGGAACCCCACGCCGAGGACTTGGCGTTGAAGTCCCCTGCCACCACCACGGGGAGGGGGGCTAGCCTCCTAATCAGCGGCCCTAAAGCATCGAGAAATTGCTCTAGGGCGGCTAGGTTGCGGTTCGGGGAGAAGTAGACTCCAACAATTACCACATCTCCCCGAACGGCAACAACATATCCAGCCCCCCTCATTCTGGGTATGAGGGGGGGGCCAGCACCTGGCCTCGAAACTATTGCGACGGAGCCCACGTCGTCCCCAGCCCAATGCGGCAGGGGAGGGACATAATAGGGCTCCGCCACGACCGCCACATCTATTAACCACTCCGCCATCGACTGCAAGAAGAGATCCTGAGCCGCGGCGGAGTGGTTCACATTTCCCTGAAGGAAGCCGAGATGTCCTGGCATTACTCGGACATCTCGGCCTCAGGCGCCACCAGCCCCCTCCCCGGTGGATTTGGGGAGGAGGAAAACTTTCCACGAACTGATGGGGGGTTGCACGCTCTACCCCCCATCACATGATCCGCCTTCTTGCCCGCGGCTAGGCAGACCGCACACCGGAGCTCCTCCTGGCAGCCGGCAGCCTTGTGGCCCTGCTGACCGCAGCGGTAACACATGCCGCTGCGGTCTGTTTCGGAGGGGGGACACAGACACGCTGAGTGCCCCTTACCCAGGCATCTGTAACAATGCCTGGGACGAGCCCCCTCATGCTGGAGCCGCACCTTGCTCCAGCCGATGCGAATTGCGCCAAGCTGGAGCAGCCTTTTCGCAGCTGCCAGCGGGCACGACATTCGCACTGAGCCGACCCCCCGTGGGCCGAGATGAATCTCCCCGACCCACACTTGCCCCATCGAGCAGCCCCCTTCCGCAGCTACTGCTGCTCTTACGCCCTCTTTCGTCGCGGTCTCGTCTAGACCCGTCAACCTAAAGTCGGTTGTTTTGACGGGCCTGACCACATCCGCGACGCCCGCCAACAACGCACCCATTTTTTCTGCCAGGACGTCCGCTTGTTCAGCACTGGCACGTCCCGGCACCTCGATAAGGCGTGCCCCCGTGGCCGCCGTTCGTACCCTTAAGGGCCCAATTCCCAGCTCATCAATTTTGATGTGCTGTTGGGCCCTGGTCAGCACGGAGGAATAGGTTTCCCCCTGCTGAACCGCCTCCGGCCGAAGCTTTATGATGACGGCGGAGGAGCTAGGGAGAACGAGCTTAGGTCCCTTCTTCTTTGCCTCCTTCGAGGCTGGTGGCGCATTGTTGGCCTTGACCTTCTTTGGCGCCTTGCGCTTGGCCACCACGGTCTAGGCCTCCGTGAGCGCCGGCGCCGCAGGCTGTTCTGGAGCTGCGGGGCGCGCCTCCTCCAGGCGTCACTTTTGGTGCGACTTTTGGGGCGCGTTATGCGGCGCCTTGTTCTCCACGGGAGCGGACGGACCGAAGCTAGACCACTCTGCTCCCTTCTTGCTCTTTTTAGAGCTAGAGCTAGGAGCTGGTCTAGCTGCCGCGCGCACCGGCAGTGACGGGAACTCCTCGCGAGATGCCCTGTTCCGCGTTGCCACAGCTGGCTCAGGCAATATTGGCGACTTATCTCGCGCAGCCGACACCATCCGATTTTCTATAGCGGGCTCTTTGGCCACCTTCCTCTTATCGGCCGCCAAAGGCGGGCGCATTATGGCAGGAGGCGGTAATCTAGCCTCTAGCACCGCCAGTCGACCATCGACGAGGTTGCCAACAAGCCTCGCAATGTTGCTCTCCAAGATGCCCAGCTGCTCGCTGGACATTGGAGAGCCCGTCCCCTGGGCAACAGCAGTTCTGGCCTCTTCGAAGTCCCTCTTGTAAGCCCGGACCTCATCTCGGAGATTCGTCACCTCCCTTTGGAGCCTATTATTGTCGGCCCTGAGGCGACGAGTCTCCTGTACCACCGTTCTCGCCGCAAGTGCGTCCAGGACTGCCCGAATCATACCGGTGGCCCGCCTTATCTTATTGGCGTAGCCACCCTTCAGGTTCGCGGACCTGTTGGCGACTCCGAGGATCTCCTTCAAGTTATCCTCCGCAGCCTCCATCAACTCTTTCGGGCCCAGCCTGTCCACATCAATGTCCAGAGGGCCGGGAGGGATCTCCTGGACTTCGTCCCCTGAAACGGCCCTCAAATAAGCCCCCCTGTCCAGGGCAGCCGCAAACTCGACCTCACGGGCCACCTCAGTACGCTCCCTACGAGCCTGACGAACATCAAGACCGCCGCCAGATCTCCGGGTCCTACCACGCTTGGCGATGCCTTTCTCGGGCCGAGCATCATCACCAAGACCCTCCGTTTCAGAGCCGGATAACTCTGAGAACAGCCGTTTGTTCCCACCGGCATCCGACTCCGACATCGACCAGTCCGCGACTCGTTGGGGAGTCCCCAATAACTCCTCCAAGGTCACCCCAGCACAAACGCGGCCTGAGTCGCGCCTCCCCGACTTATCCTCTACTCTCCCAACGTCCCCAAACTCGAGTGTAAGCCCTCGTCCGGAACGACTTCTACCGGTTAGGTTAGGTTAGGTTTTTTTTTTTTTTTTTTTTTTTTTTTTTTTTTTTTTTTTATTTTTTTTTAAATCCCCCTAACGTAATCAGGGCTGGTTTCGTTCTTTTAATCTTTTTTATCTTTTTTACAGTTTTACATCTATTTTAACAATTTTCTATTTATTTATTCGTCTCTTTTACATTTCTTTTAACTTTCTTAAATCAACTCTTAAAATTATTGTTGTACCGTTCATGGTACATGTCGATGTTTAGTAATAATAATCATATATTAATAATAATTCAATAAAATAATTCTAATAATAATAATTCCAATAATAATAATTCCAAATAAAATACAGAGTAAAACTACGGCACACACATTCAACTTAACCTAATATCACAATAAAATAATCTAGAGCCTATACTAAAATCACACCAAAATATCACAGTTTTTTCTATTTACAAATTCTACAATATTTTTGCAGAATGAGAGAAAAATTTCCCTCTTTTTGCCCCCCAGGATGGAAGACAGGCTCTTACCCGTTATCGATATGCCCAATCTTTGCTCAGTATCATATCTACTGCTAGCAAAAATCGGGCACTCGAGTAACAGGTGAGGAACCGTCTCCTCAACTCCTGGCTGACATGAACACGACGGGTCCTCCTTCAACTTGAATCTGTTCAAGTAGAAGGCGAACCCACCGTGTCCAGTCAGTATCTGTGTAGTGTGGTGTGTTATGTCTAATTTTTTGACTATTTTGTATGCAGCAGCAGCGCTTGGGAAAAAGAGCTTCGTGGTTCCGGCCGTCCCTCCCGCTTCGTATCTCCTGTCCCATTCCTCAACCGTATCCTCTCTTAAGATACGCTTGACGAATGAAACAGGACACAGATCGTAGTCAGGTTTCCTTTTCGATCCCAGCGCGGCCTCCTTGGCTAGCTCGTCAACCCTCTCATTCCCTCTCAACCCTGCGTGCGCCTTAATCCAAAACAAGGAGACCTCCCGCCTCTGCGATGCAGTTTTTCGGAGGGCCGCCCTTGTTTGCACTGCCAAGGGATGAGGGGAACTAAGGGTGACAGCCTGGAGGGCCGATCTGGAATCGCTAAGGATACCGACCTTCGCCATTCCACTCTTGCAGGCTATGTCTACTGCTCTATGGAGCGCTAGAAGCTCGGCTTGGTAGACGGTGCAATACGACGGCAATGCAAGCTTGACGGCCTTCGTCTCGGCCTCACCCTCCCATACAGAGAGTGCGGCTCCGACTCGACCCTCAATCTTGCTGCCGTCTGTATAGATCCTATGGACGTGGCTGTCAACCACGTCCGCATAAGAGTCCTCGTCTACCAACCCAAACCTCAGCTCTTCCTGCTCTGCCGGATGTGGGTCCTCGATCGCTGGAGCATTTCGCTCCACCTCCCTGTCCCTCAACACCGGGTGAGGCACCCCCTTCTTGATCTCATAGAGCCTCGACGCTTCGAGTATCCTGAGATCAAGGGGGAGTATCCCAGCCAACAGCATCGCAGAGTTCAGGGAGACGGTCCGATATGCTCTGCAAATCTTCTGGGCAAAACCCCGTTGAACGGAGTTGAGCCTTTTCTGGACCCCCATCTTTTCCACGGTGGGTGCCCACGCTGCCGATGCATACAAGATAGTCGGCTCTATTACGGCCATATATATGGTTCTAACTATCTGGGGGTTAAGCCCCCAACCTACTCTAGCAGCTTTGGCAAGCTGCTTATATCGTGAGATAGCTTTGCTACAGGCGTTGCTGACGTGAGTGTTGAACGTTAGTGCGTTGTCTATTGTTAAGCCCAATATTCTAATATGGTCATAATATTTTAGGTCGACACCCCCCATCGAGAGTCTTGGCACATCATATTTAAGCCTTCGCGTTGATAGAAGAGCGCATGTTTTGTGGGGGGCGAACTTATTCCGCTCCCCCCACTTGCTTATTTTTTCAAGAACCACGTTTGCTTTCCGCTCTATTTCGAGAGCGGTGTTCCCCTCAAAAACTATCACTACGTCGTCGGCGAAAGCCTGACTAAAAACATACATCTCCTCTAACATCCATAGCAGGGGGTCCAACAAGAGGTCCCACAGGATCGGTCCGCCTATGGACCCCTGTACGCACCCCTTGTTGGTCTCCCTGCTCACTTCCATACCCGCATACCTTACACTCACTCTTCTTTCACTTAGGTAGCTGCTGACCACCCGCCTCAGGTTCCCCGGACACCCAACCTCAGCTAACCTAACCTTTATGGCCGGCCACCAAGCACTATCGAAGGCCCCCTCTATGTCCAGCGAGACCACAACAGAAAGTTTCTTCTCCTCCCTCTGCTTTCTGATGTGGTTCACCAACCTATAGAGGGCGTCTTCGGTGCTCCTTTGGGGCATGAAGCCATACTGGTTAGGGCTGATCTTGGACAGCAGGTAGAACCTAAGTCGGGCGACCAGCATCTTCTCGAAGATTTTGCCGAGAACAGGCAGGAGGCCGATTGGTCGATAGGCTTTTGGTACCCGGTACGATTCCTTGCCCGGCTTCCTTAGCACCACCACGGTCGCCCGCTTCCACTGTTTGGGGAAGCAGGCGACGGTGAGGCACCTATTCAGCAGAGCAAGGAACCATTCCGGGTCACATTCCACAGCGTGTTGGCAGATGTCCGACGTGAGTCCATCCGCCCCGGGGGCCTTTTTGGGGTTGAAGGACCTTACGGCTCTCTTCAACTCCTCCATGATGAAAGGAGGGTCGTCCGGACCCGCCGGCGGTTCGGTGTCCAGAGACTCCGCCCGCCGGCGCGTCCGCCGGTGTTCCTCACTTTCGCCACTTTCCTGGTCCTCGGGGTAGAAGGTCTCCGCCAGCCATTCCGCGGAGCTTCGGGCGTCGAGGGTTTCACCGTCCCTCGTAAGGGGCAGATCCTCCTCCCTCCCTCTGACTTTGTTCAACACCCTGTAGATGCCTTCCCAGACCCCCTCCCTATCCTGTTTCCGGCAAAACTCCTTCCAGCTTTCAGTCTGTGCATCTTTTACTGCGTTTTCATACTTCTCTTTCACTTCCAGGTACAGCCCAACCACGCGGTCTTTGCGATCAGGCGCAGCGTTACGGATCCTGCGTTTCCTCGTGGCGACCTCCTTCTTCAGCTGCACGAGCTCATCATTCCACCACGACAAGGTGAATCTCTGTGTGTGTTTTTTAGTCGGCATTGTGTCTCTGCATGTCTGTGTTATGGCTTCCGTGTATCTGTCTATTACCTTTTCTATTTGTTGTGTGCTGTGTATTGTGTCCATGTCCTGTGCAGTCAATTGTCTGTCCGACATCAGCTGGGTCAGTTTCTCACGAAACTGAGTCCAGTTTGCCTTCTGTGTGTTGAACATGCGTGTGGTACGTATTATGTTTGTGCCTGTGGATTTCTGTTGTCACATCCACGTAGCTGGAGTACCTTTTACCCCCTCTGACGGTGTCGAAAGTTGGGATGTCTCCAGTGTTGAGTATGTGTAAACCCATTGCTTCCAGTACAGCAGACACATCCCTTCCTCGCGGGTCTTCCGCGTCGCCACCCCACCACGGGCTTTTAGCGTTCGCGTCGCCTCCCAGGACCATCTTATCAGATCCCAACTCTCTCCCTATCTGCATAAGATGGTCCAGGTAGGGCCCTACAGGCTTATCAGGCTCGAAGTAGAAGGACACTACAACCGTCTCCCAGGCTTTGGTTCGGAGGGTGGTCACAACTATGTTGTTGTTGCTGAGGCGTGTGTGTAGCTCGACGTCCAAATTGTCGTCGAATACCACAACACACGCCTTGACATCACCACCCCCTTCCCCATCGCTCTGGTAAACCCTCATCCCGTTGTATGTCCTCATACTCCGCGCCCCACCTATGTATGGCTCCTGCAGCAACGCTACGCTAGCCTTACGCTTGGTGGCCTCGAGTAATAACTCCCTTGTGGCGATTTGGCTCCGCTGAAGGTTGGCCTGCAATATTTGGTACTGGAAGTACTCACCGGAGACAACCTCAGCAATACGACACCGCCGATCTAGCCAAAGCGTCCCACCTCTTTCTCTCAGCACACTCTCTATCTAGGGCGCTGTGCTCCACGCTACCTCTCTTGGCCTTTATGCAGTTAACGCACTGAGGCACTTCCCTCTGCAGCCACTTCTCGCAAGCAGTCCTCATATGAGGACCTGCGCAGTGACTGCATCTGTCCACTTCCTCTCTGCACACCCTCTTCGTGTGTCCAAACCCGAGGCAGCGGAAGCACTGCACCAGCGGACTATGGTCCTCCACTTTCACTCTGCCCATACCTATATGGGCGTATCCCACATTCACAAATTTCTTCCACACCTGTGGGCTAACTCTGGCTATGACGTGGTTTTGTAGGGGGTTCCTTGCTTTCATCACGTACACTACCTCTACCTTTCTCGCCTCCCCCTTCAGGCCCCCAAGGATGTTTGCGTTCTGGTTAGAGAACGCGGTGATGAAGTCGGCGGTGTCGTACTTCATCACACCCCTGAAGGCCAGGAGGGGGTTTTTGTTTTTCATCTCTTCCACAACCAGTCCCTCATTCTTACTCAATCTCTCTTTTACCTTATTTCTTTCGTCCTCATTCGCACAGCCGACGACTACCCTTCTATTTTTTACCTTTCTCACTCTTTCCACTCTGACCCATCCATCCTTCGCATCTACCGTATCCCTTATCTTTTTCATTAATTCCTCTCCCGAATCCTGCGTGTCCTTGGAGGACACCACAACCGAGTGCAGCGCCCATGTCTCGGGGACTCGCTCAGCGACTCCTCCCGAGACAACGCTCGCATAACTCGCCGGTTTGGCGACGGTTGTGTTGTCCTCCAGGAGCAAGCTCAACTTTTCCATCCTCGTTCTACCCTCTTCCATGCATCCCTTCATCTCATCCATCTTCTTCATCAACTCTCTCATACCATCGTTCATACTTTCTTCTATTAACCTATTTTTCTTTTCTACGTCTACCGGTGCGTCTGCTACTACTGTCGTCGTGGTCGCTGGTGGCTGGGAGGGATGTAAAGGGTCCCTTCCCAGCCCTCCGCCGGATCCTGCCTTCACACTGGTGAGTTCCGTCTCTAACTGTTTTATGATTTGGTAGAGCCTCTCTATGGCTGCGAAGGCCTGCTCCTTATACTCCGTTTTAAAGTTTTTGGAGCTGTTAATGCTAGCCTTCGCTCGCTCTAGACAGGCTCTACCTTCTGCGGTCATGGGTCTGTTCGGCTTTAAGGGGCTTTCGGGTTTTCCTATTGCAATCAATTTTTTGGTTTTTGGTTTGGGTACCGGTGGGTCATTATTCTGTTTGGGGGATACACTTTGTTTATTTTTTAATTCAATTTTCTCTATACTTTTTCTAACTGAAGAGGGTTTTGCAGGTTGCGATAGTGCCTTGCCTTCAATTGCCTTGTGTCTTGGCGGCGATACAGTGAAGGTGTCGCTCTTTCGGGGGGTGCGTATCATGGTGCTAAATTAGGGGGGGTTCGTCAATAAAACGTCGGTAAAAATACAATAAAATACAATTCGTAAAATTAAAATAAATAATTCAAATAAAAATAAAATAAAATAAAATGGAATAATTAAAATTGAATGTCAAGTGATAAAACGTCAATAAAAATGTCAATAGAATACTACACTAACAGTTTCCCCAATATGGGGTTGAACTGACCTAATCTAACTACTATAAATATATTGTGGTGTGTTGTAGCCCTACGCACACAATAAAACTTAATACTATCAACTACACTAAAAATAGTGCAGTTGGTCTCAATATGTTTACACTGGTCAGTAGCTCAAAAGGATGCTACTGGTCTAAATAATTAGCAATTCTACCTTAGTTATAAGTTTTCTTTACAGGTGCAGCTGCTCCGGTCCTGCTGGTGCGGTGACTCCTCCAGGTAAGTAGTTTCAGGTTTTTTCCCCTCTTCCAGGTGTTCGAGCGTTCCAGGTGTTCCAGGCGATGTGCAGACTCAGGTGTGGCGTCCCGATGCTAGCTGCAGTGCTGGTACCCGGAAACCGCGTCACTCTACGGGGTCCTGAAGCTGGTAAGTAGGTTTTTCCATATACCCAGATGCCCGGGTAGTCCTTGCTGTTCCAATGTCAGCGGTGAAAATCTCGTAGCTCTACGACGTCCAGGAGCCGAGATATTTGCAGTTTTAATTTTCCAAGATGGCCGCCGTTTTTAGAGCCTGGATTTTTGATTTAGTGCTGCTCTCCCGCTATTTGTCGTAGTTTCCTCGAGTTTGGGCTCGTTTTTCTCAGCTTTTCCTCCTCTTTCTAATGAGCTGGTTTTGGACCCGAAATTCGTCCTCAAATGTCGACCTGCTCGAATTCGCGTGAGATTTGGGGAGGGGGTAGCTTGGGTGAGGCCTTTAACTCCAAAAGAAACCCCGTTGCTCTATCGTAACTAGGAGCGGAGATATTGACGTTTTTGTCCGCTGTTTGACAGGAGGTGAACTGTCAGTGTCACACTTTGGGGCCCGTTTTCTCCGTGACCGTTTGACGTGGGTAGGGCGTGTTTGGGCTTTCCGGACTCGGCTTGAGCCCCTCTATCCGATTCCGGTCTCCGTTTGACTAAAAATTTTTTTTGGGAAATTTTTTCCGATTTTTTAGGATTTTTGACTATCGGCTAGACCCAATGGAGAGTTGGCCTCCTGTGAAGCCCAATGCTGAAAACCGCGTCCTTCTACGGCTTCTAGTTTCCCAGCTATCGGCGTTTGAAGTTTTCTAAGATGGCGGCCGAAACGTCAAAGTTATTTGTTTTTTCCGATAACTGGGTTAGTTTAAACTTGCCCGGATCGCGGTTTCCGGTCGCAGGGGGTATTCCTACCTTGGGCGGGTGGTGGTGTGCGAATTTGGGGGGGTTACAAATCCCCCCCTTTTTCCCCCTTTTTTGGTCTCCTCGCACGCGCCCCCTCTAGACCTTTGTAGGGATGTGTCGCTCGAGGTTGTGCGACTAGCGGTTCCGGAGCTGTCGGCCTTTGAAAATTTCCAATATGGCCGACAAAATGGCCGCTAAAGTGATTTTTACGTTTTTCTCCGGAACCCTTTATCGTAGAGAGGCGTGCGAGGTGTCGTTCTCTTCGTCTGTTCGTTGCCTATCTGCTGGCCTCTTTGGTTTCCCAGCTGTTCCAGCCGTTCCCTAATAATCCAGGTTTTTTACCTTTTTTATGGTTTCTTCGGTCCTGGAGCAGCTGGAAACTTGCCGTTTGCGGCGTTCTGCTGGGGGTGAGGGCAGGCTGCCTCTGGTGATGCGTTTTTCCTCGCGATCAGGTCCTGGTTTATGCTGGAGCAGGTTTTCCGGAAAACTGGTTTTCCGGGTTTTTCACCGGGTTGTAGTTCAGGACCACCTACCTTTTTCTTATGGGCTTCCCAGATGCTAATTTGTGGCGCCTGAAACCGGTGTCAGAACCCACGCGTCTCCGTGCTCTGCTGCGTTATTGCTGTTCTTATTTTCGATTTTTTAATAGCTATAACTCACCCCCAGGTTATCCAAAAATTTTTCTTTTTCCGGATAAACCCTTCCTAAGAGAGGGCCTTTCCTGCACACAACACTGTTTTACACTAGCACTTCTATTTCACTGACCTCGTGGGGACGCCAAAACATTTATCACAAGGTCAACGGTATTAAAACTATGTCTATAACTACGAAATTTGGTACACTTATAGAGGTCTCTGTCCCGCACAATGTCCACTTCACAACACAAAAATACACACACTAAAAATACACACACTATTGCGTCTTTTATCTATTTATTTAAAAAAAAAAAAAAAAAAAAAAAAAAAAAAAGGTTAGGTTAGGTTGGGGGCGGGGGTGAGGCCCAAAACGCTAAGCTCCAGCAACAGGTGGACACACTCCGCCGCGAGCTGGAGGAGCTGCGGCGTCAGACGACAAGACCCGCCATACAAGACCTGCAACAGCTGTTGTCGGAGGTTTCGCGCTCCAATATCGAAACCTTCGGCAACATGCTGAATGCGAGGCTGGCCGGGCTCGAGGACCGGCTCCTGCCAGAACCAAGAAGGAGGCCACCGCTGGCGGCGGATAGTGCCACCGTAGGCACCCCGCCAGCGGCAGCAAAGACGAAGGCGCCGAAGCCCAAAAATGCTACGGCGCCCACTTACGCTGAAGTGGCGGCACCAAGTGCGACGGCTCCCATAGTGGCACCGCCTACATCTGCCCCGCCTAAGAAGGCGGCGAAAAAGAAAAAGCGGCCCACAATGGCTGTAAGAGAAGCGGCGCAAGGGGGGGAGAACACCAACCCCTCCCCCGCCGAGGCCCCGTGGACCACCGTTGGACCACGTCAGGCCAGGAAGGAGAAAGGAGCGGCTAAAACACCCAAGGCCGCTCCGAAGAAGAAGAGAAAGGCAAGGCTTCGCCCCCCTACTACCGCCGCAATCACCCTCACTCTTGAGGCTGGTGCTGCGGAGAGGGGGGTGACGTATGAGAAGATTCTGCGCGAGGCTCGGGCGAGGGTCGATCTAGGGGAGCTAAATATCCCCAGGCTCGGCTTCCGCCTGGCGCAGACGGGCGCGCGTATCTTGTCCGTGGATGGAGAGGGGGCGAACCAGAAGGCGGACGCTCTGGCCGCGAGGCTGCGTTCGGTCCTAAGCCCCAACAGCGTGAGGATCGTCCGCCCGGTGAAATGTGCAGAATTGCGCATCACCGGGTTGGACGACGCGACGACGGCCGCCGATGTCATCGAGGCGGCCGCAAGAGAAGGAGATTGCCCGGCCACCAACATCCGGTCGGGCAAAATCGCCGTGGGCCCGAGGGGTTCGCGAAGCCTCTGGCTCAGCGCCCTTGCCGCAAAGATGAGGGCGGTTCTGGACGAGGGACTAGTTAAGGTCGGTCGCCCGGTGAAGCGCGCGGAAATGCTGCTCACCGGACTCGACGATACGACGACGGCCGCCGACATTACACACGACAGAGGCGGTCGCCAAAGAGGGAGGCTGCTCGGCCGGCGAAATCCGGTCGGGCAAGGTCGTAGTGGGCCGAAGGGGCGAGAGGTGTCTCTGGCTGTGCGCACCGGTAGCGGCAGCCAAGAAACTGACGAGTGCAGGGCGGCTACAGGTCGGCTGGGTCTCGGCGAGGGTAGTGCTGCTGGCCGCGAGGCCAAAGCGGTGCTACCGTTGCCATGACACCGGCCACTTAGCCGTTAAGTGCCCGTCCCCGGTGGACCTCAGTGGTCGATGTTTCCACTGCGGAGCACTGGGGCACAGGGCACCCGACTGTACGGCCCCCCCAAAGTGTCTCTTGTGCGAGACGATGGGGAAGCCAGAGAAGGAGCATGTGCTGGGGAGTAGTGGCTGCGCACTGGCCAAACCACCCCCCGGCACAAAGAAGAGAAAGGCTCCCCCAAAGGCTCGGCCACGAAGGCCTAGAGCCGAAGGCGTAAGGGCGGGTCCGACCGCCCCCGCCATGGAGGTGGAAGCCTAGGCCCGTGGGCGGTGATCGGGGGATCGCCGCCCACATTGTGGGCCCCGAGATGGACAGCTCCCCAATGCCCGGGGTGCTCTCGGTGAGGCAGGCGGCGGCACTACATCCGGCCGCCGCGATAGGAGAGGGCCGGGCGCGGCACGCGCTGCGGGGTCGTGGTAGTAGTATCACGCAGTTCCCATGACCCCGCATTGGCGCAGAAGGAGGCACGGAGGGGTTTTAGTCGGTAAACCTCGGCGCTTTTCATCACCATTGCGCCGAGGGAGTCCGACATACCACTGCCGCCTTCCCCCGGAGACGGTGGGGGATACGTAACGTATTTCCCCTCCTAAAAAAAAAAGAAAAAAAAAAAAAAAAAAAAAAGGTTACGTTGGGGGCAGGGGGCGATACCGGTTCCTCCACGTTGGTGTCCCTGGGCAACGCCTGAGTGCGCCACTCCGCTTTTTACACGGGGTGAGGTACTCAGGTGGCTGAACGCCGGTCTTTCTTTCTCTATCTTTTCACCACCTTTTTATAGTTTACTCTTCTTTTGCTTTGTTTTATTTATATTTTTTTTTCTCTATATTCACCGTCTTTTCTTCTGCTATCTTTCCTGTTTTGTTTCGTTCTGATGGGGGAGCTCACCCCCGAAAAAAGAGACCGCGACCCGGGGTGTCGGAGTTAAGAGAATGGAAGATCGTAGATTGAAAAATTCTCCCCGGGTGGGTCCCGGCAATGCCGGGGAATCCCACTCTCCCGCTTCGGCGGGAGGCTGCCGCACGTATACGGGGGCGGCACAAACTACGAGTGCGGAGGAAAGGGAGGTCGTGATGACGACAATGAAGGAGACAGGCACGATTAAGCATCCAGGCCCGAATCTGGTGCTCATCACCGCGTCAGAAGCGGGAAAACTTACGGACGAGGACACAGACTTCTCGCAACCGGTCCCTGATGGCAGGCGTCGGTTGCTTGAACTATTAAGAAAGAAGGCTCTAAGGGGGGACACGGAGGGAATGCCGCGCGTGATGCTCACGCGCGCGCTAATGCCCGAACCCCCTTCCTCGGACTTTGACAGCGAGGACTGCCTCTCGGACTCCAGCGCCTTATCGCTGGACTCCGAGGGGTTGCCCGCAATCCCCGGACGTGACACACCTCGAAAGAGGAAACCCGAAGGTGACAATATACCTCCCCTGAGTAAAGGGGCGGTACCGAAGGCGAAAAGAGGACGTGGCCGGCCACCAACCACCGGTCAATACGTCGGCCTGGCGAAAGCCCAGGCAGAACTGAATCGTGAGAAAGCGGAAAGCCTCCGGCTCGAGGCCGAGGCCGAAGTCGCTGAGACGGCGCGAGCGGCAAGGGAGTCGCGAGTTTCCCTACGCGCAAGCTCCGAACCAGCCAACACGGAGAAGACAAACGCGGACCTCACGGAAAGCGTGGAAAGGGCTTTGGAGACAATCACCATGGTTGCTTCAAAGTCCTCAAACCTGAAGGGGACATATCAGCGGTTCCTCAAAGACGCGGCTATCACCATCAAAACAGCCGTCGCCGAGATGAGGGGCCGCTGCCAAACCGATGAAATGCGGGCTCTAGAGGCCCAAAATCAGCAGCTCCAAAAGCAAATCGACGCCATGCGCCGGGAGCTGGAGGAGCTGCGGCGGCAGGCGTCCAGACCTGCACAAGACCTGCAGCAGCTGTTGTCGGAGGTCTCTCGTTCCAACATCGAGACATTCGGCAACATGCTGAACGCGCGGCTGGCTGGGTTGGAGGACAGACTCCTTCCCGAGCCCAGTAGGAGACCGCCGCTGGCGGCAGACAGAACGTCGGACGATCCCGGCCCGACTCCATCTACGAGCCGCTACATCGTCCCGACGGAAAATGCAGACGCACCCGTCAACACTCCACCGGCTGCGACGAAAAGGACGAAGGGCCCGAAGAAAAAGGCCGCAGTAGAGAATACGGCAGCGAGTGTGGCGGCCCCTAAGACTACCGCTACACCCGCTCCCCCGAAAAAGGGAAAAAAGAAGAAGAGGACAACAATGGCGGCAAGAGAGGCGGCGCAAGGGAGGGAACATACTGAACCCCTCCCCGCCGAGGCCCCGCGGACAGTTGGTCCGCGCAAGGCTGATAAGAAGAAGGGGGCGGCTACACCAGCCAAAGTCGCCCCTAACAGAAAGAAGAAGGCGAGACTTCGCCCCCCCAGCACCGCGGCGGTCACCCTCACCCTGGAGGCGGGGGCTGCGGAGGGGGGTGACATATGCGAAGCTGCTCAGCGAGGCCAGAGCGGCGATCGACCTCGGGGAGCTCAATATCCCCAGGCTTGGTTTCCGCCTGGCCGAAACCGGAGCGCGCGTTCTCTCAATCGCTGGAGAGGGCGCGGAGGACAAAGCGGACGCCTTTGCTGCGAGGCTGAGGGCAGTCCTTGACCCGGAGAAGGTGAAAGTCGGCCGCCCGGTGAGACGCGTGGAGATGCGCGTCACCGGGCTGGACTGTGTCGCGGCTGCCGACGTCATTCAGGCGAAATTGTTAATCTCTGGGCGGCTACGTGTCGGCTGGGTCTCGGCAAAGGTGGCGCTGCTGGCCGCGAGGCCCAAGCGGTGCTACCGATGCCTGGACACCGGCCATGTGGCTGCGAAGTGTGTGTGCTCGGTGGACCTCAGCCGGACATGTTTCCGCTGTGGGAAACCGGGCCACAGGGCGGCTGAATGCGAGGCAGCTCCAAACTGTCCCGTACGTGAGGCTACCGGAAAGCCTAAGGAGCATGTGCTGGGGAGCAGCGGCTGTGTCACAGCTAAGCCGCCCCCCGGAAAATACCGGAAGAGTAAGGCTCCCTCAAGGGCTCGGCCGCAGAAGAAGAAGAGAGCGAAGCTTCGCCCTCCCACGACTGCGGCGGTCACCCTCACCCTGGGGGCTAACGCTGCTGAAAGGGGGGTGACGTACGCGAAGGTTTTGGGACAGGCTAGAGCGGCGATCGACCTGGGGGAGCTAGGGATCCCCAGGCTCGGCTTCCGCCTGGCCGAGACCGGAGCGCGCGTCCTCACCATCGCTGGTGAGGGGGCGCAGGAAAAAGCGGACGCCTTCGCCCAGAGGCTGAGGTCCGTTCTGCCACCGGACGACGTCAAAGTCGCCCGCCCGGTTCTGTGCGCGGAGATCCGCGTTGCTGGGCTAGACGACTCAGTAGCGGCCGCCGACGTCATCCAGGCGGTCGCTACAGAAGGAGGGTGCTCGACCGACGATATTCGGTCGGGTCAGCTGACGGTAGGGCCACGCGGGGACGCATCATTGTGGATGCGTGTCCCGATCGCAGCCGCCAAGAAGCTTACAAGCTCAGGGCGGCTGCGAGTTGGCTGGGTGTCGGCGAGAGTGGCGCTGCTGGCTGCGAGGCCTAAGCGCTGCTTCCGCTGCCAGGACACCGGCCACGTGGCGGCGAAGTGCCAGTGCCCGGTAGACTGCAGCCGGAGCTGTTTCCGCTGCGGGAAACCGGGTCACAAGGCGGCCGAGTGTAGGTAAGCGCCCAACTGCTTCCTGTGCGAGGCCGTCGGCAAAGAGGAGAGGAGGCACGTGCTGGGCAGTAACGGCTGTGTCGGAGCTGCGAAAAAGCCGGCCCCCAAGAAGAGCAAGGCTCCCACCAAGAAGGCCCGGTTCAGAGAGCCCAAGGCCAACGGCGCAAGGGCGGTTCTGCCCGCCCCCGCCGCAGAGGTGACGGAAGCCTAGGCCCGTGGGTGGCGATCGGGGGATCGCCGCTCACACTATGGGCCCCGAGATGGTAAGCTCCCCAATGCCCGGGGAGCTCTCGGAGAGGCAAGCGGCGGCATATCACCAGGCCGCCGCATTAGAAGTGAGCCGGATGCGGCACGCCCTGGGGGGTCGTGGAAGAATGCTCTCGCGATTCCCACGGCCCCACCATTGGCGCTGAAGATGGGCATCGGGGGGTTTTAGACGGTAAACCCCGGCGCACTCCATCTCGCGCCGGGGGAGCCCGTCATACCCCTGCCGCCCTCCCCCGGGGGCGGCGGGGGATACGTAACGTATTTCCCCCCGTCAAAAAAAAAAAAAAAAGGTTAGGTTAGGTTAGGTTTTTTTTTTTTTTTTTTTTCCCCTCCCCCTAACGTTATCAGGGCTTGTTGTGTTCTTTTTTGATCTATTTTCTGTTTTTTATTATTTTCAAGTTTTACATAATATCTTATATCTAGTTTATACAATATTAATTCTCCTTTTCATACTTAACATTTTCAATTTCCTTCTCATATCTATTGCGTCTGTTATACATTCATTTTTTAATATATACATTGATAATTTTCTTACATAGTAGAATTTACTATGTACTTGTCAGGTTTTTACCTTGGTAAAAGGTCAACAGGTTAATTATAGTCAGTAAAGACAATATACTACAATAAGGTTTTTCGATAATGCGAAAAACAATTTAAATTCAATGTCAATTAAATAGTCAATAATTAATAATTCTAATATATAAAACACAATTCAATTAAAATTCCAAAATAATACAATAAAATACAGCAAATTAAAATGTCAGTAAAATATAGATCAGTTAATATAAAATAATAAAATAATAAAAATACAACACAACGTTTAACTAGCCTAATATCACAAAAATTTTTAAAAACCTACCGCTAAGAACCTAACACTAATTTTTATCACAGCAAAATATCACAATTTCTCTTGTTTGTTATACACACAATTCTTTTACAAAAAGAGAGGAAAATGTCCCTCTTTTTTCCCCCCAGGATGGCAGGCAGATTCTCACCCGTCATCGATATGCCCAATTTTTGCTTAGTGTCATATCTACTGCTAGCAAAAATCGGGCACTCGAGTAACAGGTGAGGAACTGTCTCCTCAACTCCTGGCTGACATGAACACGACGGGTCCTCCTTCAACTTGAATCTGTTCAAATAGAAGGCGAACCCGCCGTGCCCGGTCAGAATCTGTGTGGTGTGATGTGTGATGTCTATCTTGTTTACTATCTTGTATGCAGCAGCAGCGCTTGGGAAAAAGAGCTTAGTGACTCCGGCCGTCCCTCCCACTTCGTATCTCCTGTCCCATTCCTCAACCGTATCCTCTCTTAAGATACGCTTGACAAATGAAACAGGACACAGATCATAGTCAGGCTTCCTTTTAGACCCCAGCGCGGCCTCCTTGGCTAACTCGTCAACCCTCTCATTCCCTCTCAACCCTGCGTGCGCCTTAATCACTAATTGTGTCACTATCTTTCACCACCTGTTTATAGTTTGCTCTTGTTTTATTTTGTTTTATTTCTTTTTGTTTTCTCTATTCTCACCGTCTTTTCTTCTACTATCTTCTTGTTTTTTGTTTCATTCTGATGGGGGAGCTCACCCCCGAAAAAAGAGACCGCGACCCGGGGTGTCGGAGTTTTAAGGATGGAAGGTCGCGCTTTGCAAAATATTCCCCGGGTGGGTCCTCTCTCTGAGAGGGAATCCCACCCTTCTGCTTCGGCGGAAGGCTGCCCCACGTATAGGGCACAAATCGCGAGGGTTGAGGAGGAGGTCATAGTGATGACGGAGAAGGAGACGGGCGCGAAGGCGCGAACGGGTCCGAAACTGGCGCACCTTACCGCACCAGGGACGGAGCCCCTTACAGACGAAGACGTGGACTTCTCACAGCCGGTCCCTGATGGCAGGCGTCGGCTGCTAGAGTTGCTCCGGAAAAAGAAGCTGAGGGGCGACTTGGATCTGCCGCGGGTGATGCTCACTCGCGACCTGATCATCGAGCGCTCACTCACACGGACAGACAGCGAGGACTGCCTCTCGGACTCCAGTGGTGTGTCTGGCATATCACTGGACTCCGAGGGGTTGCCCGCAATCCCACCGGAAAGGACGAGCCTAAAAAGGAACTCTGATGACGACATGGCGCCCCCCATCAGCAAAGGGGCGGTGCCCAAAACGAAGAGGGGACGTGGCCGGCCACCATCAACCGGCCAATACGTCGGCCTAGCTCGGGCCCAAGCAGAGCTGAACAGAGAGAAGGCGGAAAGCCTCCGGCTTCAGGCCGAGGCCGAAATTGCTGAGACGGCACGGGTTGCGAGACAGGCGAGAGCGCCCATCTGCACTGGCCCTACCGCACCCGCAGAAGAAGCGTCGGAGCTGACAAGCGTAGCCCTGACTAAGAGGGTCGAGGCTTCGCTGGAATCCATCAATATGGTCGCCACGAAGTCCTCGAACCTCAAAGGTACCTTCCAGAGGTACCTTAAAGAGGCGGTAGCATCCATAAGAGCAGCGGTAGCCGAGATGAAGGACCGCTCCGCTACTGAGGAAATAAAGAGGCTCGAAGCCCAAAACTCACGGCTCGAGCAACAAGTCTCCGAATTGCGCCGTGAGCTTGATGAGCTTCGCCGGCGGGCGGCACAACCCGCGGAGAAGGATTTGCGCCAGTTGTTGTCGGAGGTCTCCCGTACCAACATAGAGACCTTCGGCAACATGCTAAACGCTAGACTGGCCGGGCTGGAGGACCGCCTCCTCCCGGAACCACGCCGCCGGCCCCCGCTGGCAGCGGATGGAAAGGTGAGGGAGAGAACCCCGGAAGTGACTATGGCGGCAACGAGCGCAGCTGCACCAACTGAGGCCCCTGCTGTGCCCGCGCCACCGAAGGCTAAAAAAGCCAAAACGAAGAAGAAGCGGCCATCAATGGCCGCTCAAGAGGCGGCGCAAGGGAGTGCGCACACTGGCTCCTCCCCCGCCGAGGCCCCGTGGACCACTGTCGGTCCGCGCAAGGCCGATAAAAAGAAGAAGGGGGCGGCTACAACAGCCAAAGCCGCCCCGAAGAAGAAGAGGAAAAGGAAGGCGAGGCTGCGCGTTCCGACCACAGCAGCGGTCACCCTCACACTAGAGGCGGGAGCTGCGGAACGGAGCGTCACCTACGCCTCTGTGCTCGCAGAAGCAAGGAGCAAAATCGACCTGGCGGAGTTCGGGATACCCAAACTCGGATTCCGCCTGGCCGAAACAGGCGCCCGAGTCCTGCTCTTGTCAGGAGATGGCGCCCAGGAGAAGGCCGACGCCTTTGCCACACTGTTACGGGTGATATTAAAAATAAAAAAAAGGTTCTCCGTGACAATATATATTTAAAAAAAGAAAAAAATAGGGGTCGTGGGCAGAAGGCCGTATGGTCTGGACTAGCCTCTTGGTGTCAAGGTAGGGTTAGGGGATTTAAACCACGTGGGAACTTAGCTGAGGATCCGGCTGTCTAGCACGTGGCGGATGCGAGCTAGGGCTACCACTCTTGGAAGCTTCTCCGTCACCGCTGCGTCCGTACGTCGTAGATAGATCCTCTCAATAAAAAAAATAAATCCCCGTCCAATGATCATCAGCACTCTGAACTCCAGCTAGTCCTTTTAATTGGTGCCTCGAATGCTGTAGTTGGCGGTGTTTCGTGCCCCAAACCAAGTTCCTGGAATAATCACGGTAATGTGTCGGTAGGAGTCCGGTCCTACAGCCAGCGCGATTTCAACCCCATACGATCAAAAATCACGGGCTGTGTGACCATTACAAAGGTAGGCAAAATAAAAAAGATAAGATGATATTTAGGACCCAATATGATACAAACATCGTAACATTTTAATAGTGCTAGATTGGAAAGACCGAAACTACAATTGAGCACGTGGTATGGCCAATCAAATAATTGACAACTAATTTACCAAGATGATAGTTTACATGAAAGGATAATGCATTTTAATACAAGCATGATTTTCTAAATATTCACAACACAGATACACTAAATTACTCACCGTGATACACGGGATTAAGAGTTAAAAGAAACTGGAAAAACTTCAACAATAAAAATTCTACTTCGTCTTCTAGCAGGAGGAAAAAAAGGCCCTGTCATCTCGCGACAGCCCTTATATACTCCTACTGACAATGTTTTTTTTTTTAACTGACAACTAGCGGTAATGCATAATCCAACCGCCACAATAAAGAAATATTGGAGATGAAGCTCTAGTTACAAAACCTTTGCCAATAGATGGCGTCGTCTAACATAATTTAGTTATTAAAGTTAGGAATAACAGTCAATAGATGACGCTAGGAGCGTCGTTATAAGTTATATTAATGCGTTAAAATGTAGCTATGCTACATATCCCCCCCTGTTACCGAAGGATTTTGACTGATCACAGGAAAAAATCCAGAAACAACTACAAAAGAAGTAAACTTGTTAAAAATAAATTTGAAAAAAGAAAAAACTACGACGATGGAGGTTAAATGCTAGTCTTGTGTCTACGCGCAAACAACCGACAACCTTTCATACTACGATTCACACTATAGTCATACATCCCATACATACATCCACTTACATTATTGCATCCCGAACCAAATAATATGATCCGAGACGCCCTAACATGCGAGTATTGTTTTCCATAAAGAGGAAAACAACACAAGTCGAAGATAATGATGTACACAGCTATAACGTTATACGACAAGATAACGAACAGCGTCTGAATAAAGCGCGAAACTACTAGCCTTCCTACAATAGTTAACCAACTATTTTGATAAAATTGGTAGCTTAAGGTCTTTCAAATGCCAGGCACCAAGATCTTTGCCTTGCATGTCTTGCAGAACGTAAACTAACGGAGAACGTTTACCTACAATTTTACATTTTACAAATTTAGGAGCCAACTTTTTGCTAAAATGTTTCTCCTTGTCGCTGAGAAAATAAGTTCTCTTAAAAACTACATCACCAACGTTAAATTCAGCAGGCTTTCGTCTTAAATTATATTGAGCAGTGCTCTTAACATGAGCTTGCCAAAGACGCATCTGAACGCTGTCAAACAAAGATGACATACACCCCAAATTTTCGGCGTAGGCGTCACGAGGCGAAAACACGAGGTCTTTTATACTGTCGGTATCTAGGTAGTGAGTACCGCAAGACACTAGTTCCCTACCATAAACTAAGAAAGATGGTGTAAAACCGGTTGCCTCATTCACCGAGTTGTTGATGGCGAATTGTATTTCGGGTATATGTACATCCCATGACCTATGGTCTTCTTCCACGTAAGTCGAAATACAAGTGATAATAGTCCTATTGTAGCGTTCGACCGTATTTACCTGAGGGGTATAACGCGGTGTTAAATAAACTTTAGGTATATTATATTTTTTAAAAAACCTATTAGTTTCGTTACTAACGAACTGAGGGCCATTATCCATTATAATAGTTTGTGGTACACCATGCACCAAGAAAACACTATCTTCTAAAATTTTAATTATGATATCGGATGTAGCACGTTTCATAGGAAAGATAAGGCAAAATTTTGAAAAGCAACAAGTTATAACTAAAATAAAATTATTACGTTTTCTAGTAGTAGGTAACGGTCCCATTATGTCAACAGAGATGACTTGAAATGGTCGTGAGCAGTCTTTAGGGCGACCCATTTCACCTAAAACTTTATGATTTTGAGACTTATACTGTAGACATTTAGAACACTTAGAAATGTAAGTGACGACATCGCGATACATATTAGGCCAAAAGTAGTTAAGTGCGAGCCGTCTATAAGTTTTAATAATTCCCATGTGACCAGCAGTGGGCTCATCATGGTTAGCACGAATAATTTCTTCGCGAAAATCTTTAGGAACTACCTCTTTCCAAGAAAATTCAGAAGTTAAGTTATGTTTATTTTTAGAAAGCCTAAACAATCTATTATCTTTAATCGTAAAATTTGGAAAAGAAGATGGCGTGTTATTGCAACCGTTAAAAATATTAAGATACCAGGTATCAGCGCCGGTATAGTTTGTCCAAGTAGAAATTGCGTTGATGTTAACCGCTCGAGACAAAGCGTCTGGTATAACGTTATCACAGCCTTTCCTATGTTTAATTTCGAAATTAAATTCGGAAAGTCTGACACACCAGCGAGCTAGCCTACCAGTGGGGTTGGACAAAGACAAGAACCATTTAAGAGCACTGTGATCAGTATAAACTGTAAACTTTTTACCGTTTTCTAGATAACAACGCCAGTGTTCTAAAGCTACTAAAACTGCTAACGTCTCACGCTCAGTAATCCCATAAACTTTCTCCTGTTTAGTTAAGGAGCGACTCATGTACGCGACAGGGTGTTCTTTTCCTTCGAACTTCTGGGTGAGCATGGCCCCAATACCATAGCTACTGGCGTCCGTATGAACCTCAAAGGGTTCATTGTAATCGGGACAGCGCAGTACTGGCGCGGAGACCAAGCTCTCCTTAAGTTTATTGAACGCCAAGTCCGCCTCAGAAGTCCACTCGAAAGGAGGGGCATTCTTACGTGTAGACGTTAGTTTATTTAAGGGCCCTGCCAGAGTACTAAAATTAGGCACAAACCTTCTGTACCAAGTGGCAGTACCAAGAAAACGTTTTACACTTTTCCTACAAGTAGGTGTAGGAAAATTTATGATCGCGGCGACCTTATCAGGATCAGTACGAAGACCGTTGCCGTCGATTACATAACCTAAATATTTAAGTTGAGACCGAAAAAATTTACACTTTTCAAATTTTACAGTCAAATTAGCTTCCTTGAGGACTTGAAGAACCCTCAAAAGAGTAGCTACGTGTTCATTATAATCCTCACTAATAATAACTATATCGTCTAAATAACAAAATGTTTTATGACCAAAGTTACCAAATAAAGCATCTACTAAACGCTGCTGCGTAGCAGGTGCATTCGTCAAACCGAAAGCCATGCGTTTAAAACGAAACATTCCGCGACCCGGAACATAAAAAGCAGTCTTATCGCGATCAGACTCATTAATAGCAGTCTGCCAGAAGCTGTTAGAAAGGTCAATAGTACTTAGGTAACGAGCGTCGCGTAAGCTGTCTAAAATTTCCGAAATGTACGGTAAACTATAAGCGTCTTTTTTAGTGACAGAGTTTAACTTACGACTATCTAAACAAAATCTAAATTCGCCAGTATTTTTCTTAGGCACCACTAATACAGGAGAGCTCCAAGCAGATTGGCACGGCTCGATGACGTCCATAGCCAACATTTCGTCAACCTGTTCAACTAAAATACGTTGTTTTTCAGGCGACATCCTATAATAACGTTGACGGATAGGTAACGCATCGCCTGTATCAATTTTATGAGTGATAAGAGAAGTTAAACCTAAACCTTTCTCTTCAAAAGAAATAGAACGAAATTGTTTTATTATGTCGTCGGCTACCGAGCGCTCAGACGAACTCAAATTTTCATAGCCGTTAATGGCCGGCTGGGTCACCTGATGAGAAGTGATTTGTTCGGTAGCCGTACTAGAATTAATAGAATTTAAATATTTAGGACAAAGTTTAAAAATACGCCAGAAGTCAATACCTAAAATGAGGTTAGAAGTAACCTGAGGTACTACGTATAATTTTAAAATATGAAATTGATCTTCAAAACGAATAGGTAAATTTATATAACCTATAGACTTTAAGCATTGACCGCCCGCGGCGAAAATTGAAATATTATTATCATCATTATTGATAGGATAGCCTAGCTCAATAATGTTTAAATGAGAATTATTACCTAACAAAGAAATGCAAGAACCCGAGTCTAAAAGACCGCGCATGCTAAAAGCGTCTATGTGTATATTGACATAAGGTCGAGAATCTAAATTGTTGTTAATACATCGGACCGTATTAATGGTGTAATATTTAAAAAATGTGCCTACAGTTTTAACCCATTGTTTCCGATCATCAAGGTCGGTATGGTTAGGTATAACACGATCCGATAAAACTAGTTTTTTGAACGATATTTACTAAGACAACGAGTACAATCGGGCCGGCACACGCCAGGATTGCCACAGCCAAAACAAAAAATTTTCGACTTATCAGCTGTGCACTCATAATAGCTGTGCGAGTTAACCTTACAACGTAAACAAAATTTAGGGATATTCGAATGCAAACTATTAACATGATTATGTGAATGTTTAAAAGCAAAACTATTATTATTATTAGGTGGGTTATTAGAAAAATTATTATTCCGAAATGGTCTACTAAAAGTTTTATTAATAGTTTGTTTGTTCTCAGTTTTATTACTATTACAAGTATAAGCTAGGTCCGGTGCTAAGGTATCCGACGTTATCCTAGGCGGTTCATGATATAAAGTTAGTCGAGATTGTACATCCTCATAATTCTTACAAAGAGACTTTAGTTGTTCAATAGAGTTGACCGTAGGAGAAGAAGCCAAAATGTTTGCATAGCAAGGTTTAATGTTGTGTAATAAGATTTCCAACTTCTCACTCTCTGGGACAGGTTTAACAAGACGGTTGAACATTCCTTCCATTATAGCAATATAAATTGTAATGTTTTCTTTTTCGCCCTGAGTTCTACTACGGATTTCCGACATAAACCGATAATCAAAACTCGGTTTGTCAAAGTCACAATACAAAAGATTTAAAAGTTCTGACCAACTGTTAACGTTTTGATAAATACTTCTATACCAATGTAAGGCATCCCCAGTAAAAAGATCAAAAGCGTGAGAGAGAATCTTTGAATCGCTAACGTTATGCTGTGCACAGTACTCATTCACTCTAGAAATAAACGCGCGGACACAAGACTTGCCATCAAATTTAAATTTTTGTAAATCAGCTAGATTATTTTTTTCACATTGAACTGTAATATTTAAAGGAGGCATAGGTGGTGCTACAGCAGGAGCTGGCATCACGGAACAACTACTAGACCCCTTAAGTTGATGTAATAAACCCAAATAATTTTGAAATTTTTGTAAGCAACTATTATATTGTACAGCAAACGGTTCTATATTATTAGTAGAAATTCTATTAATCCTATACTCAATGTGGTTTAAATTATTCTCAGCTCTAAGCAATGAGTTACCATCGGAGTGAGAATCTAATTGTAATTTTATTTTTGTTAGGGTTTCCTCAATCCCCGACAAATCATCTTTTATAGAAAGACAAGAGTCTAAAATATCTTCAGACGGGTAAAGCTCAGCTAATTTAACTATTTGCTTTCTTAACTCCACAACGGTGGAAGCTGGTGTTTCATTTCTAACCAAAACTTCATACTCCAATTCTGATTTTTGAAGAGAAAAAAATTTAATTTTCTCCGGCATAATGAGAAGTTAAGTTAAGTTGTCAGAAGTAAAATTTATTAAGAAGTTAAGTAACTAAGTAAATTCAAAAGTTTAAAAAAAGAAATTAAGTTTTTCCAAAACAAATCAATTAATGAATTTATCAGAAGTTAAATTCAATTTTAAAAGTTAAGTTAACAAGTAAATTCAAGAAAAATATTCACAAGCCTAACGGTGAGTATATCTGTGTTGAGAAAATACAAAAATAATCAGATGTATTCTCTAAAAAAATACACAAAAGAAATATAATTTGTAATCAGTACTATATAACTAACTACAAAAACAACAACTTCTACAGACTATATGGTACAGACCATATACAGTAAAATGAAAAAACAAACAGTATAAAGTTTATTAACAATTTTTAAACTTTACACAACAAGGGTTACTTTACTAGTTACTACTTTAAGTATATCCAACGCTCATAGTAAGTTAAGATTAAAATAAAGTTAAGTAAAAGTTAAAGTGATAAATCAATAGCAAAATGATTTAGAAAAACAATTTAAAGTTATATGTAAATATCTATGTTGAAGTAAAAAGTTAAATTAAAATTTAATTAAAACAAGGTTAAGGCCAAAAGATCACATAAACATCATTTAAGATGATGTTGATGTGTGTGCATGTATAGTGTGGGTATGTGTAAAATAAATAATATGTATGATAAAATAGATAATATACAATATAAAATGAATATAAATATCCTGCCAAAAAGACAGGACCAAAAATAAAATAATAATAAATATATTTAATAACAAAGAATAAATTTAATAGTCTTTATAAATTTAATATTATGTCCACTGTGAAAAAAAAACACAGGGTTCCTTATGTATCACGGAACCCTAAAAAAAAAAAACAGTGGGTGTGTGCTGTAACGTTACCTGCCTCTTACACGTGTCCGTTACGTAACCTGAACCAATTCTACCCCGGGCCCAGACGGGTAAAAGTACTGAGAGAGTTGGATATGAAAGACGGCACAAAACAAACACCAAACACTGGACACACAGACCCAGGAAGAGACACCAGATGCCAGACCAGACAAAACCACGTTTATGGGCGCCAATTGTTACGGGTGATATTAAAAATAAAAAAAAGGTTCTCCGTGACAATATATATTTAAAAAAAGAAAAAAATAGGGGTCGTGGGCAGAAGGCCGTATGGTCTGGACTAGCCTCTTGGTGTCAAGGTAGGGTTAGGGGATTTAAACCACGTGGGAACTTAGCTGAGGATCCGGCTGTCTAGCACGTGGCGGATGCGAGCTAGGGCTACCACTCCTGGAAGCTTCTCCGTCACCGCTGCGTCCGTACGTCGTAGATAGATCCTCTCAATAAAAAAAATAAATCCCCGTCCAATGATCATCAGCACTCTGAACTCCAGCTAGTCCTTTTAATTGGTGCCTCGAATGCTGTAGTTGGCGGTGTTTCGTGCCCCAAACCAAGTTCCTGGAATAATCACGGTAATGTGTCGGTAGGAGTCCGGTCCTACAGCCAGCGCGATTTCAACCCCATACGATCAAAAATCACGGGCTGTGTGACCATTACAAAGGTAGGCAAAATAAAAAAGATAAGATGATATTTAGGACCCAATATGATACAAACATCGTAACATTTTAATAGTGCTAGATTGGAAAGACCGAAACTACAATTGAGCACGTGGTATGGCCAATCAAATAATTGACAACTAATTTACCAAGATGATAGTTTACATGAAAGGATAATGCATTTTAATACAAGCATGATTTTCTAAATATTCACAACACAGATACACTAAATTACTCACCGTGATACACGGGATTAAGAGTTAAAAGAAACTGGAAAAACTTCAACAATAAAAATTCTACTTCGTCTTCTAGCAGGAGGAAAAAAAGGCCCTGTCATCTCGCGACAGCCCTTATATACTCCTACTGACAATGTTTTTTTTTTTAACTGACAACTAGCGGTAATGCATAATCCAACCGCCACAATAAAGAAATATTGGAGATGAAGCTCTAGTTACAAAACCTTTGCCAATAGATGGCGTCGTCTAACATAATTTAGTTATTAAAGTTAGGAATAACAGTCAATAGATGACGCTAGGAGCGTCGTTATAAGTTATATTAATGCGTTAAAATGTAGCTATGCTACATATCCCCCCCTGTTACCGAAGGATTTTGACTGATCACAGGAAAAAATCCAGAAACAACTACAAAAGAAGTAAACTTGTTAAAAATAAATTTGAAAAAAGAAAAAACTACGACGATGGAGGTTAAATGCTAGTCTTGTGTCTACGCGCAAACAACCGACAACCTTTCATACTACGATTCACACTATAGTCATACATCCCATACATACATCCACTTACATTATTGCATCCCGAACCAAATAATATGATCCGAGACGCCCTAACATGCGAGTATTGTTTTCCATAAAGAGGAAAACAACACAAGTCGAAGATAATGATGTACACAGCTATAACGTTATACGACAAGATAACGAACAGCGTCTGAATAAAGCGCGAAACTACTAGCCTTCCTACAATAGTTAACCAACTATTTTGATAAAATTGGTAGCTTAAGGTCTTTCAAATGCCAGGCACCAAGATCTTTGCCTTGCATGTCTTGCAGAACGTAAACTAACGGAGAACGTTTACCTACAATTTTACATTTTACAAATTTAGGAGCCAACTTTTTGCTAAAATGTTTCTCCTTGTCGCTGAGAAAATAAGTTCTCTTAAAAACTACATCACCAACGTTAAATTCAGCAGGCTTTCGTCTTAAATTATATTGAGCAGTGCTCTTAACATGAGCTTGCCAAAGACGCATCTGAACGCTGTCAAACAAAGATGACATACACCCCAAATTTTCGGCGTAGGCGTCACGAGGCGAAAACACGAGGTCTTTTATACTGTCGGTATCTAGGTAGTGAGTACCGCAAGACACTAGTTCCCTACCATAAACTAAGAAAGATGGTGTAAAACCGGTTGCCTCATTCACCGAGTTGTTGATGGCGAATTGTATTTCGGGTATATGTACATCCCATGACCTATGGTCTTCTTCCACGTAAGTCGAAATACAAGTGATAATAGTCCTATTGTAGCGTTCGACCGTATTTACCTGAGGGGTATAACGCGGTGTTAAATAAACTTTAGGTATATTATATTTTTTAAAAAACCTATTAGTTTCGTTACTAACGAACTGAGGGCCATTATCCATTATAATAGTTTGTGGTACACCATGCACCAAGAAAACACTATCTTCTAAAATTTTAATTATGATATCGGATGTAGCACGTTTCATAGGAAAGATAAGGCAAAATTTTGAAAAGCAACAAGTTATAACTAAAATAAAATTATTACGTTTTCTAGTAGTAGGTAACGGTCCCATTATGTCAACAGAGATGACTTGAAATGGTCGTGAGCAGTCTTTAGGGCGACCCATTTCACCTAAAACTTTATGATTTTGAGACTTATACTGTAGACATTTAGAACACTTAGAAATGTAAGTGACGACATCGCGATACATATTAGGCCAAAAGTAGTTAAGTGCGAGCCGTCTATAAGTTTTAATAATTCCCATGTGACCAGCAGTGGGCTCATCATGGTTAGCACGAATAATTTCTTCGCGAAAATCTTTAGGAACTACCTCTTTCCAAGAAAATTCAGAAGTTAAGTTATGTTTATTTTTAGAAAGCCTAAACAATCTATTATCTTTAATCGTAAAATTTGGAAAAGAAGATGGCGTGTTATTGCAACCGTTAAAAATATTAAGATACCAGGTATCAGCGCCGGTATAGTTTGTCCAAGTAGAAATTGCGTTGATGTTAACCGCTCGAGACAAAGCGTCTGGTATAACGTTATCACAGCCTTTCCTATGTTTAATTTCGAAATTAAATTCGGAAAGTCTGACACACCAGCGAGCTAGCCTACCAGTGGGGTTGGACAAAGACAAGAACCATTTAAGAGCACTGTGATCAGTATAAACTGTAAACTTTTTACCGTTTTCTAGATAACAACGCCAGTGTTCTAAAGCTACTAAAACTGCTAACGTCTCACGCTCAGTAATCCCATAAACTTTCTCCTGTTTAGTTAAGGAGCGACTCATGTACGCGACAGGGTGTTCTTTTCCTTCGAACTTCTGGGTGAGCATGGCCCCAATACCATAGCTACTGGCGTCCGTATGAACCTCAAAGGGTTCATTGTAATCGGGACAGCGCAGTACTGGCGCGGAGACCAAGCTCTCCTTAAGTTTATTGAACGCCAAGTCCGCCTCAGAAGTCCACTCGAAAGGAGGGGCATTCTTACGTGTAGACGTTAGTTTATTTAAGGGCCCTGCCAGAGTACTAAAATTAGGCACAAACCTTCTGTACCAAGTGGCAGTACCAAGAAAACGTTTTACACTTTTCCTACAAGTAGGTGTAGGAAAATTTATGATCGCGGCGACCTTATCAGGATCAGTACGAAGACCGTTGCCGTCGATTACATAACCTAAATATTTAAGTTGAGACCGAAAAAATTTACACTTTTCAAATTTTACAGTCAAATTAGCTTCCTTGAGGACTTGAAGAACCCTCAAAAGAGTAGCTACGTGTTCATTATAATCCTCACTAATAATAACTATATCGTCTAAATAACAAAATGTTTTATGACCAAAGTTACCAAATAAAGCATCTACTAAACGCTGCTGCGTAGCAGGTGCATTCGTCAAACCGAAAGCCATGCGTTTAAAACGAAACATTCCGCGACCCGGAACATAAAAAGCAGTCTTATCGCGATCAGACTCATTAATAGCAGTCTGCCAGAAGCTGTTAGAAAGGTCAATAGTACTTAGGTAACGAGCGTCGCGTAAGCTGTCTAAAATTTCCGAAATGTACGGTAAACTATAAGCGTCTTTTTTAGTGACAGAGTTTAACTTACGACTATCTAAACAAAATCTAAATTCGCCAGTATTTTTCTTAGGCACCACTAATACAGGAGAGCTCCAAGCAGATTGGCACGGCTCGATGACGTCCATAGCCAACATTTCGTCAACCTGTTCAACTAAAATACGTTGTTTTTCAGGCGACATCCTATAATAACGTTGACGGATAGGTAACGCATCGCCTGTATCAATTTTATGAGTGATAAGAGAAGTTAAACCTAAACCTTTCTCTTCAAAAGAAATAGAACGAAATTGTTTTATTATGTCGTCGGCTACCGAGCGCTCAGACGAACTCAAATTTTCATAGCCGTTAATGGCCGGCTGGGTCACCTGATGAGAAGTGATTTGTTCGGTAGCCGTACTAGAATTAATAGAATTTAAATATTTAGGACAAAGTTTAAAAATACGCCAGAAGTCAATACCTAAAATGAGGTTAGAAGTAACCTGAGGTACTACGTATAATTTTAAAATATGAAATTGATCTTCAAAACGAATAGGTAAATTTATATAACCTATAGACTTTAAGCATTGACCGCCCGCGGCGAAAATTGAAATATTATTATCATCATTATTGATAGGATAGCCTAGCTCAATAATGTTTAAATGAGAATTATTACCTAACAAAGAAATGCAAGAACCCGAGTCTAAAAGACCGCGCATGCTAAAAGCGTCTATGTGTATATTGACATAAGGTCGAGAATCTAAATTGTTGTTAATACATCGGACCGTATTAATGGTGTAATATTTAAAAAATGTGCCTACAGTTTTAACCCATTGTTTCCGATCATCAAGGTCGGTATGGTTAGGTATAACACGATCCGATAAAACTAGTTTTTTGAACGATATTTACTAAGACAACGAGTACAATCGGGCCGGCACACGCCAGGATTGCCACAGCCAAAACAAAAAATTTTCGACTTATCAGCTGTGCACTCATAATAGCTGTGCGAGTTAACCTTACAACGTAAACAAAATTTAGGGATATTCGAATGCAAACTATTAACATGATTATGTGAATGTTTAAAAGCAAAACTATTATTATTATTAGGTGGGTTATTAGAAAAATTATTATTCCGAAATGGTCTACTAAAAGTTTTATTAATAGTTTGTTTGTTCTCAGTTTTATTACTATTACAAGTATAAGCTAGGTCCGGTGCTAAGGTATCCGACGTTATCCTAGGCGGTTCATGATATAAAGTTAGTCGAGATTGTACATCCTCATAATTCTTACAAAGAGACTTTAGTTGTTCAATAGAGTTGACCGTAGGAGAAGAAGCCAAAATGTTTGCATAGCAAGGTTTAATGTTGTGTAATAAGATTTCCAACTTCTCACTCTCTGGGACAGGTTTAACAAGACGGTTGAACATTCCTTCCATTATAGCAATATAAATTGTAATGTTTTCTTTTTCGCCCTGAGTTCTACTACGGATTTCCGACATAAACCGATAATCAAAACTCGGTTTGTCAAAGTCACAATACAAAAGATTTAAAAGTTCTGACCAACTGTTAACGTTTTGATAAATACTTCTATACCAATGTAAGGCATCCCCAGTAAAAAGATCAAAAGCGTGAGAGAGAATCTTTGAATCGCTAACGTTATGCTGTGCACAGTACTCATTCACTCTAGAAATAAACGCGCGGACACAAGACTTGCCATCAAATTTAAATTTTTGTAAATCAGCTAGATTATTTTTTTCACATTGAACTGTAATATTTAAAGGAGGCATAGGTGGTGCTACAGCAGGAGCTGGCATCACGGAACAACTACTAGACCCCTTAAGTTGATGTAATAAACCCAAATAATTTTGAAATTTTTGTAAGCAACTATTATATTGTACAGCAAACGGTTCTATATTATTAGTAGAAATTCTATTAATCCTATACTCAATGTGGTTTAAATTATTCTCAGCTCTAAGCAATGAGTTACCATCGGAGTGAGAATCTAATTGTAATTTTATTTTTGTTAGGGTTTCCTCAATCCCCGACAAATCATCTTTTATAGAAAGACAAGAGTCTAAAATATCTTCAGACGGGTAAAGCTCAGCTAATTTAACTATTTGCTTTCTTAACTCCACAACGGTGGAAGCTGGTGTTTCATTTCTAACCAAAACTTCATACTCCAATTCTGATTTTTGAAGAGAAAAAAATTTAATTTTCTCCGGCATAATGAGAAGTTAAGTTAAGTTGTCAGAAGTAAAATTTATTAAGAAGTTAAGTAACTAAGTAAATTCAAAAGTTTAAAAAAAGAAATTAAGTTTTTCCAAAACAAATCAATTAATGAATTTATCAGAAGTTAAATTCAATTTTAAAAGTTAAGTTAACAAGTAAATTCAAGAAAAATATTCACAAGCCTAACGGTGAGTATATCTGTGTTGAGAAAATACAAAAATAATCAGATGTATTCTCTAAAAAAATACACAAAAGAAATATAATTTGTAATCAGTACTATATAACTAACTACAAAAACAACAACTTCTACAGACTATATGGTACAGACCATATACAGTAAAATGAAAAAACAAACAGTATAAAGTTTATTAACAATTTTTAAACTTTACACAACAAGGGTTACTTTACTAGTTACTACTTTAAGTATATCCAACGCTCATAGTAAGTTAAGATTAAAATAAAGTTAAGTAAAAGTTAAAGTGATAAATCAATAGCAAAATGATTTAGAAAAACAATTTAAAGTTATATGTAAATATCTATGTTGAAGTAAAAAGTTAAATTAAAATTTAATTAAAACAAGGTTAAGGCCAAAAGATCACATAAACATCATTTAAGATGATGTTGATGTGTGTGCATGTATAGTGTGGGTATGTGTAAAATAAATAATATGTATGATAAAATAGATAATATACAATATAAAATGAATATAAATATCCTGCCAAAAAGACAGGACCAAAAATAAAATAATAATAAATATATTTAATAACAAAGAATAAATTTAATAGTCTTTATAAATTTAATATTATGTCCACTGTGAAAAAAAAACACAGGGTTCCTTATGTATCACGGAACCCTAAAAAAAAAAAACAGTGGGTGTGTGCTGTAACGTTACCTGCCTCTTACACGTGTCCGTTACGTAACCTGAACCAATTCTACCCCGGGCCCAGACGGGTAAAAGTACTGAGAGAGTTGGATATGAAAGACGGCACAAAACAAACACCAAACACTGGACACACAGACCCAGGAAGAGACACCAGATGCCAGACCAGACAAAACCACGTTTATGGGCGCCAATTGTTACGGGTGATATTAAAAATAAAAAAAAGGTTCTCCGTGACAATATATATTTAAAAAAAGAAAAAAATAGGGGTCGTGGGCAGAAGGCCGTATGGTCTGGACTAGCCTCTTGGTGTCAAGGTAGGGTTAGGGGATTTAAACCACGTGGGAACTTAGCTGAGGATCCGGCTGTCTAGCACGTGGCGGATGCGAGCTAGGGCTACCACTCCTGGAAGCTTCTCCGTCACCGCTGCGTCCGTACGTCGTAGATAGATCCTCTCAATAAAAAAAATAAATCCCCGTCCAATGATCATCAGCACTCTGAACTCCAGCTAGTCCTTTTAATTGGTGCCTCGAATGCTGTAGTTGGCGGTGTTTCGTGCCCCAAACCAAGTTCCTGGAATAATCACGGTAATGTGTCGGTAGGAGTCCGGTCCTACAGCCAGCGCGATTTCAACCCCATACGATCAAAAATCACGGGCTGTGTGACCATTACAAAGGTAGGCAAAATAAAAAAGATAAGATGATATTTAGGACCCAATATGATACAAACATCGTAACATTTTAATAGTGCTAGATTGGAAAGACCGAAACTACAATTGAGCACGTGGTATGGCCAATCAAATAATTGACAACTAATTTACCAAGATGATAGTTTACATGAAAGGATAATGCATTTTAATACAAGCATGATTTTCTAAATATTCACAACACAGATATACTAAATTACTCACCGTGATACACGGGATTAAGAGTTAAAAGAAACTGGAAAAACTTCAACAATAAAAATTCTACTTCGTCTTCTAGCAGGAGGAAAAAAAGGCCCTGTCATCTCGCGACAGCCCTTATATACTCCTACTGACAATGTTTTTTTTTTTTTAACTGACAACTAGCGGTAATGCATAATCCAACCGCCACAATAAAGAAATATTGGAGATGAAGCTCTAGTTACAAAACCTTTGCCAATAGATGGCGTCGTCTAACATAATTTAGTTATTAAAGTTAGGAATAACAGTCAATAGATGACGCTAGGAGCGTCGTTATAAGTTATATTAATGCGTTAAAATGTAGCTATGCTACAACACGGCTGAAGGAGGTGCTCGACCCAGGAGTCGTGCGAATCGCCCGCCCGGCGAAGTGCGCGGAAATGCGCATTTCCGGGCTGGACGACGCGATAACGGCCGCCGACGTCATCAAGGCGGTCGTTAAAGAAGGAGGATGCCCGGCCACCAACATCCGGTCGGGCAAAATAGTGGTGGGCCCTAGGGGCGCTAGGTCACTCTGGCTGCGCGTTCCTGTTGCGGCCGCAAAGAAGCTCTCGAGCTCTGGGCGGCTGCAGGTCGGCTGGGTCCTGGCAAAGGTAGCGCTGCTGGCCGCGAGGCCAAGGCGGTGTTATCGGTGCCTGGACACCGGCCACTTGGCGGCGAAGTGCGTGTGCTCGGTGGACCTCAGCCGGAACTGTTTCCGCTGCGGGAAGCCGGGCCACAGGGCGTCAGAATGCGGGGCAGATCCTAACTGCCCCGTATGTGAGGCGACCGGGAAGCCGAAGGAGCACGTGCTGGGGGCTGCTGGCTGCATTACAGCTGCCAAAAAGCCGCCCCCCGGCAATAAAAAGGGAAAGGCTCCCACTAAAAAGGCCCGCTTTAAGAAGCCAAAGGCCTCAGGCACAAGGGCGGTTCTGCCCGCCCCCGCCGAAGTGATGGAGTCCTAGACCCGTGAGCGGCGATCGGGGGATCGCTGCTCACACAATGGGTCCCGAGTGTAAAGCTCGGAGAGGCAGGCGGCGGCACAACACCAGGCCGCCGCAAAGAACCGTATTTCCCCCCGTCAAAAAAAAAAAAAAAAAAAAAAAAAAAAAAAAAAAAAAAAAAAAAAAAAAAAAAAAAAAAAAAAAAAAGGTTCCCCCCGATGAGCTCAAATTTTCTTAGGCGAAGCCTATGCCCGTCTACGGGTGGTGTACTAGGAAGGTGGGGGGGAGGGGAATGAGAGTGAAGGGGGGAATGGTAGACGACCCGGACGAGGGCTTACGCTCGAGTTTGGGGATGTCAGGAGTGGAAGGAAGAGCTCAAGGGGGGAAATTGTGGAGGTTGGATCGGAGAGTCGCGAACCATCCCGAAGTCATGCTGGAGTGACTCTGGAGGAATTGTTGGGGACTCCCTAACAAGTCGTGGACTAGTCCATGTCAGAGTCGGAGGTTTCTGGGAACAAATGGCTGTTCTCAGAGTTATCCGGCTCTGAAACGGAAGGCGGTTATGCTTTGGCGGGAATAAACACCGCCAAACGGGGTAGGCAACGGAGTACCCGTCAGACTCTTAGAGAGCGTGAGGTGGCCCGAGAGGCCGAGTTTGTAGCTTCTCTGGATAAGAGGGCCTATGTCAAAGCCATTCCAGACGGCGAAGTCCAAGAGTCGTGGTTGATGATGTCGTCTAGTCTGTGTTGTGGTCATCTTTTTGAATTGGATGCCATCAGTCTTGATTTTCCGGGGTGGTGTCGTCTTCTTCTAGGACCAACATGGAATTAAGGCCGAGACCATTGGTCTCTGTTTTTTGGTTGCCTTGGATTCTGCCGTCCATGTTGGTCTAAGTGGCACTCTTTTGGTTACCGCCGGTCACTTTTTGGTGTTGTCTATCCGGGTTGTTGTTTTGGTCCGTTGTGTTTTCCGCTTTTGCCCTATGGAATAATGGCCGAGACTATTTTGTTGGTGGTAATTTCGTCCCTGTTTTTGATTGCCATTTGCATATTATATTCCATAATGGTCTTTGGGGGCATTTTGAGCGGTTCTCTCATTAAGGCGCCCAGCGCGTCGTCGCTGTCATCTGTAAAGTAGATGCATTCCTTCGTGTGACGCGTCAGGGCGACCACCGCATGTGAGGCGCTGTCGTGTAGTTGTATTTTCCTCTTCTGTTGTTTAACGATGTAAACTCTTTCATAACACAATCCCTGTGCCTCGTGTATCGTGAGGATTTTAGAACCTTCGCCCTTCCCGTACCCTAGGTTTGTGAGGGTTTTCTTCTCTACTTGAGTGTAGGTTAGAAGTAGAGTGTTGGGCTGGTCCTTAGGGATCTCCGCCCCTGTCCTGGGTTTTATCGACAGGGATTTTACGATGGTACTTGAGGAGTAGATGCCCTTGTGGATGTGTTTTAGCGCGTAAGCGACGTCTTCCGGGCATCTATGTGTACAGAGTAGTTCTTGAGTTACATCTGTGAGGTGATTTGGGCGGTAATAATAGAGGGTGAATAGATTTTCTCGATCTATGTAGGGCAGCTGGTTTATATCCCCTATGAGGAGCAGGTCTTTGGCCCCGACAATACGCATGATCATTACAATGGAACCGAAGTGATTCATTAATGCCTCGTCCGCGAGGAGCCTGGTGCATTTTAGGCTTTCGAATCCCTTCCGTCCATTTGCAAGAATCGACGCCATGGTGCGTATTCTCTTTTTCGCTTCTTCACCTGCTCTCTTTGTGATCCTCTCTATTAGGTCTTTCTTCGCCTCTATCGTTGTTGTTACAACTACATCCTCTGCTTTGTTGAAGTTGTTGATTATCCAAGTCGTCTTTCCACATCCCGGAACGCCATTTACCCAGCTTATTTCCGGGATTTCCCAGTAGTCGATGGGATCTGCTTCGGACAAGATTTTGGATGTTTCTAGTATCTTGTCCTCCAACCATATTTCAGTCCCTTTCGTGATCACGACTATGGGGTCTTTTGGTGGGGTGTCGAAGACGAGTTTTCCTCTCCTTTTGGTCCTGTCCTCATCCAGAAAGACAATTCCCGATGTGGCGTTGTACGCCGCCATGTGGTGTGTCAATTCTGCTCCTCTCAGAACGGTCGATGTGTTGTTGTAGACCGATGCGTTGGCTTCCTCTAGTTGGATTTCGAGGAGAGCTTCTTTCTTCAATCTGAACGACTTCATTATGTCTTCGCATTCCTTGGTTTTTACAATTTTATTGGCCTCTATTATGGCTATGTACTCAAGGTATGCGTTGATCATATGGTCTTCTAGTCGTTCAGCTTTCCTGAGGGAGGGAGGTTTGACCAGACCAAGTTGAGCTTGCGTTGGTTTGGCGGTGGTTTTTTGTTTTACTTGTTTTGGAGCTCTTAAGAATTTGTTGAGCGCTTCTGCTTGTGTATCTGGGCTTTTGAAGACTTCGGGCTTTGGGGGTTCTTCTCCCTCTTCAAGGTCCAGGTCTTCTTGTGGACCCTTTCTGAGAGAGAGGTTTTCGCGTGTGACCAGCCGGTGTAAGTGCTGGTCAATCTTGCTGCTGGTTGTTTGAAGGTGCTTAGTTCTTATTGCACCTCCCTTTTTCTCAGCTTCCCTTAATTGCCTTCTTTCCTTCTCTTTTTCAGCCCAGATATCCGCGCTAGATCTTGGAGGCTCGGTTGACGGCCCAGGCTTTGGAGATGTTGTGTTGGCCTCTTCTTGCTTTGGTGGAGATTTCCATTTGGTCAGTTTGGTTATTCTTTTCTTGATTTTGTTGAGGATGTTTGTCTTGGAGTTTGGGTTGAGGTTTTTATCTGCCGCGGGATCATCAGCTTTTGGCTCCTCCGGTGTACGTTGGCGGCTCGTCGATGGTTGAACTCTTTGCGGTGGAGAGTTCGGTACGAGGAAGCTTAGGTCTTGTGTTCTTCCCTCGTACACTACCACTTCGTGCCTCACGGATGCTTTGACACATCCGAGGTAGTCCGCCACTTCTCCTTTCTCGAAGTCGACTGCCATTGTGTCTACGCTGATGATCCTTGGTCCGATGGTGGTGGTGTTGGATGCTGCTATTTCCTTTAGGAATGAGCATGCTTGGGCGAATTGTGTCACTCCGGGTTTCCCGTCGAACAGCAGCACAGTCTTGTTTTTTGCGCGTACTATCCGACAACTTAGCCCGTCGGTCTTCGCTTCACCCAATTCTTCGTACCTTTTACGCTTCATGCTCGTTCTCGTTGTGCTTCCTTTTAGCAGTAGAGCCAGCCCAGGTGATATGGCGACTCTTTTTGATCCAACACTGGAGCAGAAGCTCAACCCCAGTCTCTCATAGTTGTTGTTCATGAACAGAACCACTTTCCTCGTTCTTAAGCTCGGGGTTCCTCTTTCTCCCTCACTTAGCCACTTGGGTATATTGAAGTGAGGGGCCTCCGGTTGTTGTCGAGCTGTGAGTGTGGTTGGTTCTGTTGATGAAGTTGAAGTTGGTTGGATTTCTTCTTCTCCGCGATCTTTGTGCCTTTGTCGCGCGATTTGAAAGATGGTCTCTATGTACGTAAGGAACACTTCTCTTGTTCTCTTCTCCTCCAGGTATTTAGATGTTTCTGCTTCCTGTAGGTTTATGTTGAGGTGGTGTTCAACATCATGTCTTTGTTTCAGGAAGCGCGGACATTCGAAGATGATGTGCCATACCGTTTCATCTATTTCTTCGGCGCACTCACATCCCGGGCTAGTCACCAATTTGAACCGGTGCAAATATTGGGCAAATGCACCGTGACCGGTTATAGCCTGAACGTGAGTGGGAGACAATAAGGTATCTCTTGTGAAACGGTATGCTTTAGCAACGTCGGGTAGGAACCTCTTAGTGGTTTCTCCGGTTTGCGCCGCTATGTATCTGTCCTGCCATCTCCGGATAGACTCCCTTCGTAGGTTTGTCTTGATGTAGGACAGAGGGGTGTGGTTATAGCCCGGGTCGTTGTTAGGAGCGAGAGCGGCTTGCTTTGCTAGCTCATCAGCTCTTTCGTTCCCGGGTGTACCCACGTGTGCGCGTAACCAGAAAAGTCTAAGTGTTCTGCCTTGCTCTTCTATCTTCTTGATGTTTAGTTTGATGTCCGCTGCCAGTTGCATCTTCGGTCTTGGGTTCCTGATCAATTCCAGGGACGATCTTGAATCGCTGAGGATGTTGACTTCCCTGTGATTGCTCTGGACGACCATTTCGACCGCTTTATGCAGTGCGAGCATCTCTGATTGAAACACTGTGCATGTTGGATCAAGCGATAGTCTGATGTTTTTGACTTCAGTTCCGTCCTCCCACCATGTCACGGCGGCCCCTGTTTTGCCCTCAATTTTGCTTCCGTCTGTATAGACTTGAGGGCCCTTTATTCCATGTTGTTCTATGGTTTGGGGCTCCATGTTCTCCAGCTTCTCGAAGGTGATGGTTTTGAAGTCGGAGGGGTGGGGTAGGGTAAGAACGTTACATGGTGTTTCTAGGTTCTTACCTGGTGGTATGTAGTCGCTTGATAGGCCCTTTTTGGTCTTGTATAGGGCTGCCGCTTCTTGGATTCTGATGTCTAGCGGCAGCAGGCCTGACAGTGTTAGGGTTGATGTGAGGGATGCTGTCCTGTAAGCTTTGCAGATCTTGATTGCAAAGCTTCTCTGGATGGAGTTGAGTAGGGATTGTGTCTTATTGAGTTCTGTGGCCGGAGCCCAGACACTCGCCGCGTATAAGATGATTGGCTCTATGACTGAGATATAGATGGTTCTTATAATCTCTCCGTTTAGCCCCCATGTCACCTTAGCCGAGTGTGCTATCTGCTTGTAGATGCCAGCGGCTTTCTTACACACTGATGCTATGTGTGAAGTGAAGGTGAGTGTGCGATTGATGGTAACGCCAAGAAGTTTCATTTCTTCCACGAGGTTGATTTTAACTCCGGACATGTAGATGTTCGGGAGGTCCAGCTTCAGCTTCCTTGTCAGCAGCATCGCGTTGGTTTTATGTGCTGCGAATTTCAGCTTATTCCGGTCTCCCCATCTTAAAACGGTTCGGAGTGCGTGGTTCGCCTTTTCTTCTATGGCTTGTACGCTGTTTTCGGAGAAGATTAAAGTTATATCATCGGCGAAGGCTTCGCACTCTACTTGATTGCCTGAGAGTTCATCAAGCAGTGGGTCCAATATAATATTCCAGAGGGTTGGTCCACCAATGGATCCCTGGACACAACCTTTATTGGTACCTTTCGTGCTCTTCTTGCCGGCGTAATTCACTTCTATACTCCTTCCTTGTAAGTAGGAGCCGATCATCCTATATATGTTGGAGGGGCAGCCCTTCTTAATGAGTTGGTGTTTCAACGCTGGCCACCACGCATTGTCGAATGCGCCTTCTATATCTAGTGAGACTAGGAGTACAATCTTCTTCTTGCTTTCGACTTCCTCCTTGATTCGGTCCACTAGATTATACAGCGCGTCCTCAGAGCTTCTCTGTGGTATAAAGCCGTATTGGTTCTTATTGAGCGTTGGGAGTATGTGCCACTGGACTCTACTGATCATCAGTTTTTCAACAATTTTTCCCAGTATTGATAGGAGTCCAATGGGTCTGTACGATTTTGGTTGGGTGTAGTCTTCTTTCCCAGGTTTTTTAAGAATGACCACGTGCGCTTTCTTCCACGGGCTCGGGAAGTGTCCCAGTCTTAGGCATTTGTTTGCTAGTGCCAGGAACACCTCTGGGGCGCACATAATGGCCTCACTACAGATGTCGGATGTGAGTCCATCTGGGCCGGGAGCTTTGTTGGGATTAAGAGACGATAGAATGGTCTCTAGCTCCGGCCTGGTGAATGGTGGGTCATTCTCGTTGAGTTCTTCTTCTGGGTAGTGTGACCTTAGTTGTTGGTGGTAGTGGGAGTCGTTGTCCTCCGTATCATCAGGGTAGAAGGTTTTTGCCAGGAGGTCCGCAGATCTTTGTGGGCAGAGCGTGTTGCCCTCCGTATCGCGTAGAAGTACACTCTCCTGGTTTCTCGCTGTCTTCCTGATGATTCGGTATATTCCGTCCCACATGCTTTCCCTTTGTTGTTTCGCACAGAACTCCTTCCAACTGTTTGTTTGCGCCTCTTCCATTTTCTTTTTATATTCCTTTCTTGCGGCTCGATATTCTTCTGTGACGTGCTGCATTCTTGTGGGTGCCGCGTTGCGGATTCGTCTCTTTCTCCTCAGAACTTCTTTTTGTAGGAGGTCTAGCGACTTATTCCACCATTGCGGCACCGGTTTCCCTCGGTAAATACCTATCTTCGGAATTGTTTGGTCACATACTTCCTGGATGTTGGTTATGTAGGTATTTATGACTTCTTCCAGTGATGATGTTGATGTTACTTTCTGGTTTATCACATCCTTGTTTATGTTGTTGTTCACCAGAGATGTTGTGAATAAGGATCGGAACGCCGTCCAGTCCGCCTTTTTGGTGTTGAACTTCCGGGTTGTTTGCCTTGGGGTCTGTTGAGGTTTCCCCTCTAGCCTTACCCGGAATGTTATGGCGTTGTGGTCCGATGTTGTGGCGTCCCTGATCACCTTCCAGTCCTCTACCTTTGTCAGCAACGGCAGGCTGCACGCCGTGACGTCCACTATGCTAGTGTACATCCTGCCATTCCTGTCTGTCTCGAAGGTAGGTGTGTCTCCGATGTTAAGGATGTGGAAGTCCATCTCGTCGAGGAAGGTGGAGTAGGCTTGTCCTCTTTGGGGTTAGGTTAGGTTAGGTTAGGTTAGGTTAGGTTAGGTTAGGTTCGCGACGGTCGACAGACTCAGGTCGGTCGTCGCTGCGGAGGGGAGCTGTACCAGGGAGCAAGTGTGGGTCGGAGATATTCACTTCGGCCCACGCGGTGTAGGTTTTGCCCGGATGTCGTGCCCAATGATAGCAGCTAAAAAGCTGATCCAGTTGGGTGCAATCCGGGTAGGCTGGAGCAAGGTGCAGCTCCACCATGAAGGGGTCCGTCCCAGGCACTGCTATAGGTGCCTGGGAAAAGGACACACGGCAGGGCTGTGCAGCTGCGAGAAGGACCGCAGCGGCCTGTGCTACCGCTGCGGACAGCCGGGACACAAAGCGTCCGGCTGTGACTCCACCGTGCCTCGCTGCGCAGTCTGCAGCGACGCCGGCTTGAAGGCCGACCACGTAATGGGGGGCAGGTTATGCTCCCCCCCATCCACTCGTGGAAAGTTTCCCTCCTCCTCACGTTCATTGGGGAGGGAACCGGTGGCGCCTGAGGCCGAGATGTCTGAATAATGCCAGGACATCTCGGCTTCTTACAGGGCAATATTAACCACTCTGCTGCGGCTCAAGACCTCTTCTTGCAGTCGATGGCGGAGTGGTTAATCGACGTGGCGGTGGTGGCGGAGCCCTACTTCGTACCCCCTCAGCCGCATTGGGCTGGGGACTCTGAGGGCTCTGTCGCCGTTGTGGTGAGGCCAGGTGCTGGCCCCCCCCTCATACCCAGAATGAGGGGGGCTGGATATGTCGTTGCCGCTCGGGGAGATTTAGCAATAGTTGGTGTATACTTCTCCCCGAACCGCAACCTAGCCGCCCTAGAGCAATTCCTTGATGCTCTGGGGCCGCTGATCAGGAGGCTAGCCCCCCTCCCCGTCATAGTGGCAGGAGACTTCAACGCCAAGTCCTCGGCGTGGGGTTCCCCTGTCACTGATCCGAAAGGGAGGGAGGTAGAGGAGTGGGCTTTAGCCTCGGGACTGTCCCTTCTCAATACAGGGACAGTCCTCACCTGCGTGCGGCGGACGGGCGGTTCAGTGGTGGACCTGGCGTTCGCCACTCCCGACGTCGCGCGCAGGGTGGCAGGGTGGAGGGTGGTAACGGAGGTGGAGACACTCTCGGACCATCGCTACATACGGTTCGAGGTGTCTCCAGCCTCCGCATCGAGCTCGGCGTCGGTGTCCGGGGGACGTAGCAGGTTCCCGCGTTGGGCACTCACTAAGCTCAACCGGGAACTTGCGGAGGAGGCGGCCATCGTTGGCCGCTGGAGCCTCCCGTCGTTGGAAGGTTTGGGGGTGGACGAAGTGGCTGGCTGTCTCGGCGATGTACTTACCAACGTCTGCCGGGCAGCCATGCCAAGAGTTTGGGGTCCTCCCCCTCCTCGACGGGCGGTGTACTGGTGGTCGGCCGAGCTGGCTGACCTTCGTGTCGCCTGCGATGCGGCGCGCCGCGCCTATGTCCGTAGCAGGCGGCGCCGTCCCCAGGACGAGGAGCGTGATGGCCGGCTGTTCAGGGTCTACCATGCCAAAAGGGAGATCCTGCAACTGGCCATCAGTCGGGCCAAGGAGCGAGCGTGGCTGGAGCTGGTGGAGGGTCTGGATAATGACCCGTGGGGTCGACCGTATAAGAGGGCGCGAGACAAACTTCGCGCCCAGTCGGCCCCACTGACGGAAACGCTCCAGCCAGAGCTGCTGGGGAACATCGTCCGGGAGTTGTTCCCGGACCCCCCGGCAGACTTTGCTCCGCCGCAGATGGCCCGACGGGCGCCGGGCTCGATGGAGGAGGGTGTTCCGCCACCCGTCACCGACGCGGAAATGGAGGCGGTTCTGTTCCGCCTCCGTAGTAAGAAGAGGGCGCCAGGTCCGGACGGGGTGCACGGTAGAGTTCTCTCTATAGCTCTCGTGCACCTCGGAGACAGCCTTCGGGAACTGTTTGACCGCTGTTTACAGTGTGGTCAGTTCCCGAAGGCGTGGAAGGAGGGTCGGCTCGTCCTGATTCCTAAGGGCGGGCGGCCACCGGACTGTGCATCGGCGGTGCGGCCGATCGTGTTGCTGAACGAGGTGGGCAAGGCGTTTGAACGCGTAATAGCCTCCCGCCTCGTTCAGCACTTGGAGGAGGGTCCGGGGCCCGGACTGTCAGACTCACAGTTCGGGTTCCGGGCCGGTCGGTCGACCATCGACGCAGTGAGGCGCCTGAAGTCGGTGACGGAGGAAGCGGAACGCGGGAGGGAGGTGGTGGTGGCGGTGTCCTTGGACATCGCCAACGCCTTCAACAGCCTTCCCCACAGCGTGATACGGGAGGCACTGAATTTCTTCGGAGTGCCTCCGTATATCGGGAGGCTGTTGAACGCGTATCTCTCCGATAGGGAGATCGTGTACGAGGACCGGTCGGGGTCCCTAGAGAGGCGGAGAGTCGAGTGCGGCGTCCCCCAGGGTTCGGTTCTGGGACCGAACCTTTGGGACGTCGGCTACGACTGGGTCCTGCGGAGCGGCATCCTCCCCGGAACAGACGTCATCTGCTATGCAGATGACACTTACGTCACGTTCCGGGGAAGGACATATCAGGAGGCCGCGCGGCTGGCTGAGGAGGGGACAGCCCTCGTTGTCAGCCGCATAGAGCGATTGGGGCTTCGGGTACGTCTAGACAAGACCGAAGCCCTGCTCTTCCGCGGACCCGGGAGGAAAGGACCCCCACCGGGTGCACGACTCCTTATCGGAGAGACGGAGGTCAGGGTGAGTCCAACCCTTAAGTGTCTCGGACTCACTCTGGACGGGAGGTGGACCTTCGGCCCCCATTTCCAACAGCTGGGGCCGAAGGTCATGAGGGTGGCATCAGCGCTGGGCCGGCTCCTTCCAAATGTGGGGGGGCCCAGCCAAGCCTGCAGGCGGCTGTACTCCGGAGTTTGTCGGAGTATGGCCCTGTACGGAGCCCCAATTTGGGCGGATTCCCTCACTGCTCGCAACAAGGCCCAGCTGCGAAGAGCGCAGCGGGTCATAGCAGTGAGGGTAATCAGGGGCTACCGTACAGTCTCCTGGGTGGCAGCTACTGCCCTGGCGGGGGAACCGCCTTGGGAGCTTACGGCAAGGGTCCTTGCCGAGACGAACCTCCTCGTGTCAGAGGGGAGGTCACGTGGCGAGGTCCCCCCGTGGGAGGAGCTAAGGCGGTTCCAAAGGCTGGGAGAGCAGTGGTTGCTGAGGAGGTGGGGTGAGGTCCTGGCGCAGTCGCCGTATGGCCAACATACGGCCGCGGCACTGCGTCCAGTCCTTGCGGCGTGGATGCGCCGCAAGCGAAAACCCCTCACCTTCCGCCTTACACAGATGCTCACCGGGCATGGATGCTTCGGTGCGTACCTGTGTAAGGTCGCCAGGAGGGAGCCAACGCCAGCCTGCCATGAATGTGGCGCTGCGGAGGACACGGCCCAGCACACCCTAGAGGTGTGCGACCGATGGGCCGTGCAGCGCCACGATCTCGTGGCAGTGCTTGGGCGGGACCTCTCGCTCTCGAGTGTGGTGCGCTGCATGCTCGAGAGCGATGAGGCCTGGCAGGCGGCGGTCTCTTTTTGCGAAGCCGTCATTTCGCAGAAAGAGACCGCGGAGCGGGACAGAGAGATCGATCCATCCTCTGTTCCGCTCCGCCGGCGTAGGACGGGAGTGCGGAGGCGTCGTTATGCGAACCTCCAAACTTCCGTCTAACGGGGCTCCGGGAGAGGATGGGAACCTCCCCGGCTTAGCTAGTCCCGGCGCCGAGGGGGACGCTTCAGGTTGTCGGAGCGGCCCCTAATTGTGGTGGAAGTCCCTATAGAGGTAGACCGGCCGGTCGCGGGGGGTGTCCTGTGCTAGACAGATCCGGGGCACTCCCCATATAGCGGCTGATGGCAATCCGCAGGTTCAGTTTTAGTGGGTAAACCGGCGAGTCGCGCCGGGAGTCCCACATACCCCCGGGTCCCCCAACCCGGGAAGGGCGTAATGACCTTTCCCCTGCGAGATCAAAAAAAAAAAAAAAAAAAAAAAAAAAAAAAAAAAAAAAAAAAAAAAAAAAAAAAAAAAAAAAAGTTAGGTTAGGTTAGGTTAGGTTAGGTTCCCCCCGATGGTTGCCCGCCTTGTCGTGGCGGAGGGGCTCAGTAACCGTGGATGGGGACCACGGTGAAGCGAAGAGGCAACCAGGGCCGCCTTGGCAGGAGGCCGGGCCGGCCCGAGGAGGGGCGCTCCCGGCGGACTGGAGGAGCCAGTCCGCTGCGGACGCGCCTGGAGGTGGGACCGCAGAAGAAGAGGAGTGCCGGTATTACGGTGCGCCGTACTCCCTATCTTCTGCGGCCGTGGAGGATCGCAGGGGGAGAGGGTGGTGGTGTTTTGCCGCTATCCCTACCCCCCTGCGAGCTGGCGGGGCTGTTCCGCGCGGTAACGGCATCGGTGGGGCCGCAGGGGAAGAGGCAAGTTTGGTATTACGGTGCGCCGCTTGCCCTATCCTCTGCGGCCGAGGTGTAGTTGGCCCCCACCAGTACTGCAGCAGACTCGGGGGGAGTCTGCTGCAGTACTGGTGGAGGCGGAGGAGGGAGGCGCACCTTACCATCTGGTGCGCCTGCCGCCGGCGGGGTCGCGGATGTGTGTATCGTTCCCGTGGCCCCGTCGCAAGGCGGCGTGGAGGAAGGTGGGGGGGGGTTTTAGTGGGTAAACCGTGGGTCTCATTAGCCTATACGGGAGTCCCACATCACCACTCGGGTGCCCCCTGCGCCCGGGTGGTATGCGTAATGCATTTCCCCCTCCGGAAACAAAAAAAAAAAAAAAAAAGGTTAGGTTAGGTTGAGCTCAAACTTTCCTAGGCGAAGCCCATGCTAACCGACGGAAGTTTGCGTTCACGGTGTCTACCGAAAGGTGTCGCTTTTGGTGATATTTTGGCGTTGGAATTATCTCGGTACCTATCTTGGTTCCCTAGATAATTAATTTTTTGTTTGTTAAACTTTCTTTTACTGATTCCCATACATCGGTCGAGAAAGTCATCCACGTAGGGCAGCATCGGTCGACGATTTTTGTCCTGGTGTTGTTGTGCGTGGGTGGCCCTCCCGGGGTGGGAATATTTTTGTATATATTGGTTTAGGTTAGTTTTATAATTTAGGTGTACTTTTGTTATTAATTTGGTGTTGGTTTTGATTTTATAATATTATTAAGTTAGGTTTTTTGTTTGGGCCATCTGCCTAAACATCTATTTGAAGTCGTTCTTCATACCAGGGGTGTGCCCTGGGGCACCCCCAATTTTGCTGTTGGCGAAATGCCTAAGGTTGTTGAGGAAGTTGGGGGGAAGAAGGATGAAAGTGAAGGGGGGATTGGTAGACGATCCGGACGGGGGCTTCGGCTCGATTTCGGAGACGCACCGAGCGGGGAGGAGCAAAGTGGGAGCGTTCGTCGGCGGGGCTATGCCCGTGCCGGGATAACGCTGGAGGAGGTCATAGGGGACTGGTCTATGCAGTCCAACTCCGAGTCGGAGGCCTATCGTGGAAAACGTTCTTTTCCTTTTCAAGGGGGGGCTTCTGGCTCGGACACGGAGGACGTTGCTGAGTGCAGTCTGGAGGGGCGTAAAAGTGCTGCCAAACGCGGAAGGGCTCGTGGGGCTGCCACTGGTGCCCGTCAGGCACTAAGAGACCGAACGGAGGTAGCCCGAGAGGCCGATTTTGTAGCTGCACTCGATAAGAGGGTGTACATGAAGACGGTCTCGGACCCTGGAGAGCAGGAAATCCCTCCTGGTCCCCTTGATCTGGACGTTGATAGGTTAGGGGCACAGGAATTGGCGCAGGCGGCAGAAGCGAATCTGCAGGAGATCTTG